>OU975434.1:12692175-13007463 GCA_918857605.2 Philereme vetulata | reverse complement strand
GCATGCTCGTTTTACATCAGTCGTGTGCTCTGATCTGAGACATACTCGTTTTACTTCAGTCGTGTGCTCTGATCTGAGACATACTCGTTTTACTTCAGTCGTGTGCTCTGATCTGAGACATACTCGTTTTACTTCAGTCGTGTGCTCTGATCTGAGGCATGCTCGTTTTACATCAGTCGTGTGCTCTGATCTGAGACATACTCGTTTTACATCAGTCGTGTGCTCTGATCTGAGACATACTCGTTTTACTTCAGTCGTGTGCTCTGATCTGAGGCATACTCGTTTTACTTCAGTCGTGTGCTCTGATCTGAGACATACTCGTTTTACTTCAGTCGTGTGCTCTGATCTGAGGCATACTCGTTTTACTTCAGTCGTGTGCTCTGATCTGAGGCATACTCGTTTTACATCAGTCGTGTGCTCTGATCTGAGACATACTCGTTTTACTTCAGTCGTGTGCTCTGATCTGAGACATACTCGTTTTACTTCAGTCGTGTGCTCTGATCTGAGACATACTCGTTTTACTTCAGTCGTGTGCTCTGATCTGAGGCATACTCGTTTTACTTCAGTCGTGTGCTCTGATCTGAGGCATACTCGTTTTACATCAGTCGTGTGCTCTGATCTGAGACATACTCGTTTTACTTCAGTCGTGTGCTCTGATCTGAGGCATACTCGTTTTACTTCAGTCGTGTGCTCTGATCTGTGACATACTCGTTTTACTTCAGTCGTGTGCTCTGATCTGAGGCATACTCATTTTACTTCAGTCGTGTGCTCTGATCTGAGGCATACTCGTTTTACATCAGTCGTGTGCTCTGATCTGAGACATACTCGTTTTACTTCAGTCGTGTGCTCTGATCTGAGACATACTCGTTTTACTTCAGTCGTGTGCTCTGATCTGAGACATACTCGTTTTACTTCAGTCGTGTGCTCTGATCTGAGGCATACTCGTTTTACATCAGTCGTGTGCTCTGATCTGAGACATACTCGTTTTACTTCAGTCGTGTGCTCTGATCTGAGACATACTCGTTTTACTTCAGTCGTGTGCTCTGATCTGAGGCATGCTCGTTTTACATCAGTCGTGTGCTCTGATCTGAGACATACTCGTTTTACTTCAGTCGTGTGCTCTGATCTGAGACATACTCGTTTTACTTCAGTCGTGTGCTCTGATCTGAGGCATACTCGTTTTACATCAGTCGTGTGCTCTGATCTGAGACATACTCGTTTTACTTCAGTCGTGTGCTCTGATCTGAGGCATACTCGTTTTACTTCAGTCGTGTGCTCTGATCTGAGGCATACTCGTTTTACTTCAGTCGTGTGCTCTGATCTGAGGCATACTCGTTTTACTTCAGTCGTGTGCTCTGATCTGAGGCATACTCGTTTTACTTCAGTCGTGTGCTCTGATCTGAGGCATACTCGTTTTACTTCAGTCGTGTGCTCTGATCTGAGGCATACTCGTTTTACTTCAGTCGTGTGCTCTGATCTGAGGCATACTCGTTTTACTTCAGTCGTGTGCTCTGATCTGAGGCATACTCGTTTTACTTCAGTCGTGTGCTCTGATCTGAGGCATACTCGTTTTACTTCAGTCGTGTGCTCTGATCTGAGGCATACTCGTTTTACTTCAGTCGTGTGCTCTGATCTGAGGCATACTCGTTTTACTTCAGTCGTGTGCTCTGATCTGAGGCATACTCGTTTTACTTCAGTCGTGTGCTCTGATCTGAGGCATACTCGTATTACTTCAGTCGTGTGCTCTGATCTGAGGCATACTCGTTTTACTTCAGTCGTGTGCTCTGATCTGAGGCATACTCGTTTTACTTCAGTCGTGTGCTCTGATCTGAGGCATACTCGTTTTACTTCAGTCGTGTGCTCTGATCTGAGGCATACTCGTATTACTTCAGTCGTGTGCTCTGATCTGAGGCATACTCGTTTTACTTCAGTCGTGTGCTCTGATCTGAGGCATACTCGTTTTACTTCAGTCGTGTGCTCTGATCTGAGGCATACTCGTTTTACTTCAGTCGTGTGCTCTGATCTGAGGCATACTCGTTTTACATCAGTCGTGTGCTCTGATCTGAGGCATACTCGTTTTACTTCAGTCGTGTGCTCTGATCTGAGGCATACTCGTTTTACTTCAGTCGTGTGCTCTGATCTGAGACATACTCGTTTTACATCAGTCGTGTGCTCTGATCTGAGGCATACTCGTTTTACTTCAGTCGTGTGCTCTGATCTGAGGCATACTCGTTTTACTTCAGTCGTGTGCTCTGATCTGAGGCATACTCGTTTTACTTCAGTCGTGTGCTCTGATCTGAGGCATACTCGTTTTACTTCAGTCGTGTGCTCTGATCTGAGGCATACTCGTTTTACTTCAGTCGTGTGCTCTGATCTGAGGCATACACGTTTTACTTCAGTCGTGTGCTCTGATCTGAGGCATACTCGTTTTACTTCAGTCGTGTGCTCTGATCTGAGGCATACTCGTTTTACTTCAGTCGTGTGCTCTGATCTGAGACATACTCGTTTTACTTCAGTCGTGTGCTCTGATCTGAGGCATACTCGTTTTACTTCAGTCGTGTGCTCTGATCTGAGGCATACTCG
The DNA here is from genome assembly GCA_918857605.2 of Philereme vetulata. Lineage (NCBI taxonomy): Eukaryota > Metazoa > Arthropoda > Insecta > Lepidoptera > Geometridae > Philereme > Philereme vetulata. The sequence goes on along the minus strand of OU975434.1, from coordinate 13,004,880 downwards.
TTTTACTTCAGTCGTGTGCTCTGATCTGAGGCATACTCGTTTTACTTCAGTCGTGTGCTCTGATCTGAGGCATACTCGTTTTACTTCAGTCGTGTGCTCTGATCTGAGGCATACTCGTTTTACTTCAGTCGTGTGCTCTGATCTGAGGCATACTCGTTTTACTTCAGTCGTGTGCTCTGATCTGAGGCATACTCGTTTTACTTCAGTCGTGTGCTCTGATCTGAGACATACTCGTTTTACTTCAGTCGTGTGCTCTGATCTGAGGCATACTCGTTTTACTTCAGTCGTGTGCTCTGATCTGAGGCATACTCGTTTTACTTCAGTCGTGTGCTCTGATCTGAGGCATACTCGTTTTACTTCAGTCGTGTGCTCTGATCTGAGGCATACTCGTTTTACTTCAGTCGTGTGCTCTGATTTGAGGCATACTCGTTTTACTTCAGTCGTGTGCTCTGATCTGAGACATACTCGTTTTACATCAGTCGTGTGCTCTGATCTGAGGCATACTCGTTTTACTTCAGTCGTGTGCTCTGATCTGAGGCATACTCGTTTTACTTCAGTCGTGTGCTCTGATCTGAGGCATACTCGTTTTACTTCAGTCGTGTGCTCTGATCTGAGGCATACTCGTTTTACTTCAGTCGTGTGCTCTGATCTGAGGCATACTCGTTTTACTTCAGTCGTGTGCTCTGATCTGAGGCATACTCGTTTTACTTCAGTCGTGTGCTCTGATCTGAGGCATACTCGTTTTACTTCAGTCGTGTGCTCTGATCTGAGGCATACTCGTTTTACTTCAGTCGTGTGCTCTGATCTGAGGCATACTCGTTTTACTTCAGTCGTGTGCTCTGATCTGAGGCATACTCGTTTTACTTCAGTCGTGTGCTCTGATCTGAGGCATACTCGTTTTACTTCAGTCGTGTGCTCTGATCTGAGGCATACTCGTTTTACTTCAGTCGTGTGCTCTGATCTGAGGCATACTCGTTTTACTTCAGTCGTGTGCTCTGATCTGAGGCATACTCGTTTTACTTCAGTCGTGTGCTCTGATCTGAGGCATACTCGTTTTACTTCAGTCGTGTGCTCTGATCTGAGGCATACTCGTTTTACTTCAGTCGTGTGCTCTGATCTGAGGCATACTCGTTTTACTTCAGTCGTGTGCTCTGATCTGAGGCATACTCGTTTTACTTCAGTCGTGTGCTCTGATCTGAGACATACTCGTTTTACTTCAGTCGTGTGCTCTGATCTGAGGCATACTCGTTTTACTTCAGTCGTGTGCTCTGATCTGAGGCATACTCGTTTTACTTCAGTCGTGTGCTCTGATCTGAGGCATACTCGTTTTACTTCAGTCGTGTGCTCTGATCTGAGGCATACTCGTTTTACTTCAGTCGTGTGCTCTGATCTGAGGCATACTCGTTTTACTTCAGTCGTGTGCTCTGATCTGAGGCATACTCGTTTTACTTCAGTCGTGTGCTCTGATCTGAGGCATACTCGTTTTACTTCAGTCGTGTGCTCTGATCTGAGGCATACTCGTTTTACTTCAGTCGTGTGCTCTGATCTGAGGCATACTCGTTTTACTTCAGTCGTGTGCTCTGATCTGAGGCATACTCGTTTTACTTCAGTCGTGTGCTCTGATCTGAGGCATACTCGTTTTACTTCAGTCGTGTGCTCTGATCTGAGGCATACTCGTTTTACTTCAGTCGTGTGCTCTGATCTGAGGCATACTCGTATTACTTCAGTCGTGTGCTCTGATCTGAGGCATACTCGTTTTACTTCAGTCGTGTGCTCTGATCTGAGGCATACTCGTTTTACTTCAGTCGTGTGCTCTGATCTGAGGCATACTCGTTTTACTTCAGTCGTGTGCTCTGATCTGAGGCATACTCGTTTTACTTCAGTCGTGTGCTCTGATCTGAGGCATACTCGTTTTACTTCAGTCGTGTGCTCTGATCTGAGGCATACTCGTTTTACTTCAGTCGTGTGCTCTGATCTGAGGCATACTCGTATTACTTCAGTCGTGTGCTCTGATCTGATGCATACTCGTTTTACTTCAGTCGTGTGCTCTGATCTGAGGCATACTCGTTTTACTTCAGTCGTGTGCTCTGATCTGAGGCATACTCGTTTTACTTCAGTCGTGTGCTCTGATCTGAGGCATACTCGTTTTACTTCAGTCGTGTGCTCTGATCTGAGGCATACTCGTTTTACTTCAGTCGTGTGCTCTGATCTGAGGCATACTCGTTTTACTTCAGTCGTGTGCTCTGATCTGAGGCATACTCGTTTTACTTCAGTCGTGTGCTCTGATCTGAAGCATACTCGTTTTTTTAATGTTCACCAATCAAACATAAATTACCATATGAGCGGTTTTTGAGTAAAACTTCTTTACGCACGCTTGACTTGAGGAGTAAGCTGGTGAATGCGTGACCAGAGCGTTACGAAAAGTGTGATCAGGCGAGGCGAACGGAAGTTGAGAGGGAGATATAAGTTAGTGAAGATAGAAAGAGAGAGAGAGTTAAGTTTCGTATATTACTGTAGGGGCAAGAGAGAGAGGTGCGAGCACACATTTTCTTTCTCAGTTCCTCTCATAGCCAGTGCATGATATATTTCAGCCTCAGATATATCTCAGTTCGTTTACGAGTTTGCTAGCGTTACGCGAACGCTAATTTCTTGATTATTTTACATAATTTCATTTCGTTCTTGAACAATTTTTTAAATTGATATTTTGCAACGGAAGTTTTAGGTACTTAATTCAGTTGTGTGATCTAAAGCACACTCGTTTTTTATATCCCTAATCTCGTTTATTCCTCAAATTTCCAATTTCGTTTTATGTTATAACTTATACAGACAGATTGTTTAGCAGATAGCCAATCATCATCATCATATCAGCCGTAGGACGTCCACTGCTGGACAAAGGCCTCATTGATCTCCAGGAACTGCGGTTGAAAGCGGCCTGCATCCAACGCCGACCTGCGGTTCTTACCAAGTCGTCTTCCCATCCGTTGTAGGTGGACGTCCTACGCTGCGCTTGCCGGTCCGTGGCCTCCATTCGAGAACTTTCCGGCCCCATCGGCCATCTGTTCTGCGCGCTATACCTATGGCCTGCCCATTGCCACTTCAACGTGCTAACCCGTCGGGCTATGTCGGTGACTTGAGTTTTCCTACGTATCTCCTCATTTCTGATTCGATCCCGTAGAGAAACCCCAATAACAGAACAATAGATAGCCAATAACAGGTTTTAAATAGAAAAAATATGAACAACCAATCGACATCTCACATTACAGATACAATGAAGGAAGGATGCTTCTATTATTCAGTAATTTGAAAATTAATTTGGAGAAGACGAATCTAATGACATTTGAACAACGGGATAGAAGTCAATCCCATAAACAAGTAGATTATCTACGTAGGTGCAAACATTTGTGAAATTGACGCGACCCGGTTCTTATAGTCTAACTTTTTATTAGCTGCAGTAAAATGACGTTTTGTGGGTTGCCGGTTTTTGAAGAAAAATAAATAGGGATGTAGCTAAATGAGTGAATCATAAATGAATAATCAGTTTGGTTTTTTTTTGAGATTTAATATTAATTTGTAATGTATTTTTTTAACCTATTATTATTACTATACTAGAGGATTGATCTTTTTTAGTGGAAGTATAGGGAGGTACATTCAAAATGAAACAAAAACGTCATAATAATGTTATTTAATTAATTTTTGTGAACTGAATCACATCCCTATTGAGATTAGGCTGGCAACATTATTTTACGGAATGACATTTAGAAACGTCATTTTACTGCAGCTAATAAAAAGTTAGACTATAGGCTTGACCATCGACAAAAAGTTGACATGGACCTTTGACAATATTTCTAAAAGACTTCATCTCTTACGCTCTCTATTAATTGAATAGAAAAGTTACTCGTAATATGCCTGCTCTTATAAACGCTTATCACGGACATGTAGCATCAGTATTAAGATATGGGGTATTTTTTTGAGGCCATTCATCAAATAAATTACAAGCATTCTAAGCACAAAAACGTAGTGTAAGAGCGTTGAACCGCCTGCGCCTGCGCCTGACACAAACGGACTCATGCACGGAATATTTTAAGAGATTGAAGAGTCTAATTTTTTAAGGATTAACTTAAATCTTTTTAGCATATATCCCAAAGGAAGCCGCAGTGCGAGCTGCCTCCGCCTTCAATCGTGTCAAACTTATTTTGTGCTCATAAGTGTGTTTTGTATGGCACCAATAATCTATAATAAAATACCATCAACAATACGAGGCAAAGAAAGTATAATGGAGTTTAAGCATGCCCTCAACAATACGAGGCAAAGAAAGTATAATGGAGTTTAAGCATGCCCTCAACAATACGAGGCAAAGAAAGTATAATGGAGTTTAAGCATGCCCTCAACAATACGAGGCAAAGAAAGTATAATGGAGTTTAAGCATGCCCTCAACAATACGAGGCAAAGAAAGTATAATGGAGTTTAAGCATGCCCTCAACAATACGAGGCAAAGAAAGTATAATGGAGTTTAAGCAAGCCCTCAACAATACGAGGCAAAGAAAGTATAATGGAGTTTAAGCAAGCCCTCAACAATACGAGGCAAAGAAAGTATAATGGAGTTTAAGCAAGCCCTCAACAATACGAGGCAAAGAAAGTGTAATGGAGTTTAAGCATGCCCTCAACAATACGAGGCAAAGAAAGTATAATGGAGTTTAAGCATGCCCTCAACAATACGAGGCAAAGAAAGTATAATGGAGTTTAAGCATGCCCTCAACAATACGAGGCAAAGAAAGTATAATGGAGTTTAAGCATGCCCTCAACAATACGAGGCAAAGAAAGTATAATGGAGTTTAAGCATGCCCTCAACAATACGAGGCAAAGAAAGTATAATGGAGTTTAAGCATGCCCTCAACAATACGAGGCAAAGAAAGTATAATGGAGTTTAAGCATGCCCTCAACAATACGAGGCAAAGAAAGTATAATGGAGTTTAAGCATGCCCTCAACAATACGAGGCAAAGAAAGTATAATGGAGTTTAAGCATGCCCTCAACAATACGAGGCAAAGAAAGTATAATGGAGTTTAAGCATGCCCTCAACAATACGAGGCAAAGAAAGTATAATGGAGTTTAAGCAAGCCCTCAACAATACGAGGCAAAGAAAGTATAATGGAGTTTAAGCATGCCCTCAACAATACGAGGCAAAGAAAGTATAATGGAGTTTAAGCATGCCCTCAACAATACGAGGCAAAGAAAGTATAATGGAGTTTAAGCATGCCCTCAACAATACGAGGCAAAGAAAGTATAATGGAGTTTAAGCATGCCCTCAACAATACGAGGCAAAGAAAGTATAATGGAGTTTAAGCATGCCCTCAACAATACGAGGCAAAGAAAGTATAATGGAGTTTAAGCATGCCCTCAACAATACGAGGCAAAGAAAGTATAATGGAGTTTAAGCATGCCCTCAACAATACGAGGCAAAGAAAGTATAATGGAGTTTAAGCATGCCCTCAACAATACGAGGCAAAGAAAGTATAATGGAGTTTAAGCATGCCCTCAACAATACGAGGCAAAGAAAGTATAATGGAGTTTAAGCAAGCCCTCAACAATACGAGGCAAAGAAAGTATAATGGAGTTTAAGCAAGCCCTCAACAATACGAGGCAAAGAAAGTATAATGGAGTTTAAGCAAGCCCTCAACAATACGAGGCAAAGAAAGTATAATGGAGTTTAAGCATGCCCTCAACAATACGAGGCAAAGAAAGTATAATGGAGTTTAAGCAAGCCCTCAACAATACGAGGCAAAGAAAGTATAATGGAGTTTAAGCATGCCCTCAACAATACGAGGCAAAGAAAGTATAATGGAGTTTAAGCATGCCCTCAACAATACGAGGCAAAGAAAGTATAATGGAGTTTAAGCATGCCCTCAACAATACGAGGCAAAGAAAGTATAATGGAGTTTAAGCATGCCCTCAACAATACGAGGCAAAGAAAGTATAATGGAGTTTAAGCATGCCCTCAACAATACGAGGCAAAGAAAGTATAATGGAGTTTAAGCATGCCCTCAACAATACGAGGCAAAGAAAGTATAATGGAGTTTAAGCATGCCCTCAACAATACGAGGCAAAGAAAGTATAATGGAGTTTAAGCATGCCCTCAACAATACGAGGCAAAGAAAGTATAATGGAGTTTAAGCATGCCCTCAACAATACGAGGCAAAGAAAGTATAATGGAGTTTAAGCAAGCCCTCAACAATACGAGGCAAAGAAAGTATAATGGAGTTTAAGCAAGCCCTCAACAATACGAGGCAAAGAAAGTTTAATGGAGTTTAAGCATGCCCTCAACAATACGAGGCAAAGAAAGTATAATGGAGTTTAAGCAAGCCCTCAACAATACGAGGCAAAGAAAGTATAATGGAGTTTAAGCATGCCCTCAACAATACGAGGCAAAGAAAGTATAATGGAGTTTAAGCATGCCCTCAACAATACGAGGCAAAGAAAGTATAATGGAGTTTAAGCATGCCCTCAACAATACGAGGCAAAGAAAGTATAATGGAGTTTAAGCATGCCCTCAACAATACGAGGCAAAGAAAGTATAATGGAGTTTAAGCAAGCCCTCAACAATACGAGGCAAAGAAAGTATAATGGAGTTTAAGCATGCCCTCAACAATACGAGGCAAAGAAAGTATAATGGAGTTTAAGCATGCCCTCAACAATACGAGGCAAAGAAAGTATAATGGAGTTTAAGCATGCCCTCAACAATACGAGGCAAAGAAAGTATAATGGAGTTTAAGCAAGCCCTCAACAATACGAGGCAAATAAAGTATAATGGAGTTTAAGCATGCCCTCAACAATACGAGGCAAAGAAAGTATAATGGAGTTTAAGCATGCCCTCAACAATACGAGGCAAAGAAAGTATAATGGAGTTTAAGCAAGCCCTCAACAATACGAGGCAAAGAAAGTATAATGGAGTTTAAGCATGCCCTCAACAATACGAGGCAAAGAAAGTATAATGGAGTTTAAGCAAGCCCTCAACAATACGAGGCAAAGAAAGTATAATGGAGTTTAAGCAAGCCCTCAACAATACGAGGCAAAGAAAGTATAATGGAGTTTAAGCATGCCCTCAACAATACGAGGCAAAGAAAGTATAATGGAGTTTAAGCATGCCCTCAACAATACGAGGCAAAGAAAGTATAATGGAGTTTAAGCATGCCCTCAACAATACGAGGCAAAGAAAGTATAATGGAGTTTAAGCATGCCCTCAACAATACGAGGCAAAGAAAGTATAATGGAGTTTAAGCATGCCCTCAACAATACGAGGCAAAGAAAGTATAATGGAGTTTAAGCATGCCCTCAACAATACGAGGCAAAGAAAGTATAATGGAGTTTAAGCATGCCCTCAACAATACGAGGCAAAGAAAGTATAATGGAGTTTAAGCATGCCCTCAACAATACGAGGCAAAGAAAGTATAATGGAGTTTAAGCATGCCCTCAACAATACGAGGCAAAGAAAGTATAATGGAGTTTAAGCATGCCCTCAACAATACGAGGCAAAGAAAGTATAATGGAGTTTAAGAATGCCCTCAACAATACGAGGCAAAGAAAGTATAATGGAGTTTAAGCATGCCCTCAACAATACGAGGCAAAGAAAGTATAATGGAGTTTAAGCATGCCCTCAACAATACGAGGCAAAGAAAGTATAATGGAGTTTAAGCATGCCCTCAACAATACGAGGCAAAGAAAGTATAATGGAGTTTAAGCATGCCCTCAACAATACGAGGCAAAGAAAGTATAATGGAGTTTAAGCATGCCCTCAACAATACGAGGCAAAGAAAGTATAATGGAGTTTAAGCATGCCCTCAACAATACGAGGCAAAAAAAGTATAATGGAGTTTAAGCATGCCCTCAACAATACGAGGCAAAGAAAGTATAATGGAGTTTAAGCATGCCCTCAACAATACGAGGCAAAGAAAGTATAATGGAGTTTAAGCATGCCCTCAACAATACGAGGCAAAGAAAGTATAATGGAGTTTAAGCATGCCCTCAACAATACGAGGCAAAGAAAGTATAATGGAGTTTAAGCATGCCCTCAACAATACGAGGCAAAGAAAGTATAATGGAGTTTAAGCATGCCCTCAACAATACGAGGCAAAGAAAGTATAATGGAGTTTAAGCAAGCCCTCAACAATACGAGGCAAAGAAAGTATAATGGAGTTTAAGCAAGCCCTCAACAATACGAGGCAAAGAAAGTATAATGGAGTTTAAGCATGCCCTCAACAATACGAGGCAAAGAAAGTATAATGGAGTTTAAGCAAGCCCTCAACAATACGAGGCAAAGAAAGTATAATGGAGTTTAAGCAAGCCCTCAACAATACGAGGCAAAGAAAGTATAATGGAGTTTAAGCATGCCCTCAACAATACGAGGCAAAGAAAGTATAATGGAGTTTAAGCATGCCCTCAACAATACGAGGCAAAGAAAGTATAATGGAGTTTAAGCATGCCCTCAACAATACGAGGCAAAGAAAGTATAATGGAGTTTAAGCATGCCCTCAACAATACGAGGCAAAGAAAGTATAATGGAGTTTAAGCATGCCCTCAACAATACGAGGCAAAGAAAGTATAATGGAGTTTAAGCATGCCCTCAACAATACGAGGCAAAGAAAGTATAATGGAGTTTAAGCATGCCCTCAACAATACGAGGCAAAGAAAGTATAATGGAGTTTAAGCATGCCCTCAACAATACGAGGCAAAGAAAGTATAATGGAGTTTAAGCATGCCCTCAACAATACGAGGCAAAGAAAGTATAATGGAGTTTAAGCATGCCCTCAACAATACGAGGCAAAGAAAGTATAATGGAGTTTAAGCATGCCCTCAACAATACGAGGCAAAGAAAGTATAATGGAGTTTAAGCATGCCCTCAACAATACGAGGCAAAGAAAGTATAATGGAGTTTAAGCATGCCCTCAACAATACGAGGCAAAGAAAGTATAATGGAGTTTAAGCATGCCCTCAACAATACGAGGCAAAGAAAGTATAATGGAGTTTAAGCATGCCCTCAACAATACGAGGCAAAGAAAGTATAATGGAGTTTAAGCATGCCCTCAACAATACGAGGCAAAGAAAGTATAATGGAGTTTAAGCATGCCCTCAACAATACGAGGCAAAGAAAGTATAATGGAGTTTAAGCATGCCCTCAACAATACGAGGCAAAGAAAGTATAATGGAGTTTAAGCATGCCCTCAACAATACGAGGCAAAGAAAGTATAATGGAGTTTAAGCATGCCCTCAACAATACGAGGCAAAGAAAGTATAATGGAGTTTAAGCATGCCCTCAACAATACGAGGCAAAGAAAGTATAATGGAGTTTAAGCATGCCCTCAACAATACGAGGCAAAGAAAGTATAATGGAGTTTAAGCAAGCCCTCAACAATACGAGGCAAAGAAAGTATAATGGAGTTTAAGCAAGCCCTCAACAATACGAGGCAAAGAAAGTATAATGGAGTTTAAGCATGCCCTCAACAATACGAGGCAAAGAAAGTATAATGGAGTTTAAGCAAGCCCTCAACAATACGAGGCAAAGAAAGTATAATGGAGTTTAAGCATGCCCTCAACAATACGAGGCAAAGAAAGTATAATGGAGTTTAAGCATGCCCTCAACAATACGAGGCAAAGAAAGTATAATGGAGTTTAAGCATGCCCTCAACAATACGAGGCAAAGAAAGTATAATGGAGTTTAAGCATGCCCTCAACAATACGAGGCAAAGAAAGTATAATGGAGTTTAAGCATGCCCTCAACAATACGAGGCAAAGAAAGTATAATGGAGTTTAAGCATGCCCTCAACAATACGAGGCAAAGAAAGTATAATGGAGTTTAAGCATGCCCTCAACAATACGAGGCAAAGAAAGTATAATGGAGTTTAAGCATGCCCTCAACAATACGAGGCAAAGAAAGTATAATGGAGTTTAAGCATGCCCTCAACAATACGAGGCAAAGAAAGTATAATGGAGTTTAAGCATGCCCTCAACAATACGAGGCAAAGAAAGTATAATGGAGTTTAAGCATGCCCTCAACAATACGAGGCAAATAAAGTATAATGGAGTTTAAGCATGCCCTCAACAATACGAGGCAAAGAAAGTATAATGGAGTTTAAGCATGCCCTCAACAATACGAGGCAAAGAAAGTATAATGGAGTTTAAGCATGCCCTCAACAATACGAGGCAAAGAAAGTATAATGGAGTTTAAGCATGCCCTCAACAATACGAGGCAAAGAAAGTATAATGGAGTTTAAGCATGCCCTCAACAATACGAGGCAAAGAAAGTATAATGGAGTTTAAGCATGCCCTCAACAATACGAGGCAAAGAAAGTATAATGGAGTTTAAGCATGCCCTCAACAATACGAGGCAAAGAAAGTATAATGGAGTTTAAGCATGCCCTCAACAATACGAGGCAAAGAAAGTATAATGGAGTTTAAGCATGCCCTCAACAATACGAGGCAAAGAAAGTATAATGGAGTTTAAGCATGCCCTCAACAATACGAGGCAAAGAAAGTATAATGGAGTTTAAGCATGCCCTCAACAATACGAGGCAAAGAAAGTATAATGGAGTTTAAGCATGCCCTCAACAATACGAGGCAAAGAAAGTATAATGGAGTTTAAGCATGCCCTCAACAATACGAGGCAAAGAAAGTATAATGGAGTTTAAGCATGCCCTCAACAATACGAGGCAAAGAAAGTATAATGGAGTTTAAGCATGCCCTCAACAATACGAGGCAAAGAAAGTATAATGGAGTTTAAGCATGCCCTCAACAATACGAGGCAAAGAAAGTATAATGGAGTTTAAGCATGCCCTCAACAATACGAGGCAAAGAAAGTATAATGGAGTTTAAGCATGCCCTCAACAATACGAGGCAAAGAAAGTATAATGGAGTTTAAGCATGCCCTCAACAATACGAGGCAAAGAAAGTATAATGGAGTTTAAGCATGCCCTCAACAATACGAGGCAAAGAAAGTATAATGGAGTTTAAGCATGCCCTCAACAATACGAGGCAAAGAAAGTATAATGGAGTTTAAGCATGCCCTCAACAATACGAGGCAAAGAAAGTATAATGGAGTTTAAGCATGCCCTCAACAATACGAGGCAAAGAAAGTATAATGGAGTTTAAGCATGCCCTCAACAATACGAGGCAAAGAAAGTATAATGGAGTTTAAGCATGCCCTCAACAATACGAGGCAAAGAAAGTATAATGGAGTTTAAGCATGCCCTCAACAATACGAGGCAAAGAAAGTATAATGGAGTTTAAGCATGCCCTCAACAATACGAGGCAAAGAAAGTATAATGGAGTTTAAGCATGCCCTCAACAATACGAGGCAAAGAAAGTATAATGGAGTTTAAGCATGCCCTCAACAATACGAGGCAAAGAAAGTATAATGGAGTTTAAGCATGCCCTCAACAATACGAGGCAAAGAAAGTATAATGGAGTTTAAGCATGCCCTCAACAATACGAGGCAAAGAAAGTATAATGGAGTTTAAGCATGCCCTCAACAATACGAGGCAAAGAAAGTATAATGGAGTTTAAGCATGCCCTCAACAATACGAGGCAAAGAAAGTATAATGGAGTTTAAGCATGCCCTCAACAATACGAGGCAAAGAAAGTATAATGGAGTTTAAGCATGCCCTCAACAATACGAGGCAAAGAAAGTATAATGGAGTTTAAGCATGCCCTCAACAATACGAGGCAAAGAAAGTATAATGGAGTTTAAGCATGCCCTCAACAATACGAGGCAAAGAAAGTATAATGGAGTTTAAGCATGCCCTCAACAATACGAGGCAAAGAAAGTATAATGGAGTTTAAGCATGCCCTCAACAATACGAGGCAAAGAAAGTATAATGGAGTTTAAGCATGCCCTCAACAATACGAGGCAAAGAAAGTATAATGGAGTTTAAGCATGCCCTCAACAATACGAGGCAAAGAAAGTATAATGGAGTTTAAGCATGCCCTCAACAATACGAGGCAAAGAAAGTATAATGGAGTTTAAGCATGCCCTCAACAATACGAGGCAAAGAAAGTATAATGGAGTTTAAGCAAGCCCTCAACAATACGAGGCAAAGAAAGTATAATGGAGTTTAAGCAAGCCCTCAACAATACGAGGCAAAGAAAGTATAATGGAGTTTAAGCATGCCCTCAACAATACGAGGCAAACAAAGTATAATGGAGTTTAAGCAAGCCCTCAACAATACGAGGCAAAGAAAGTATAATGGAGTTTAAGCAAGCCCTCAACAATACGAGGCAAAGAAAGTATAATGGAGTTTAAGCAAGCCCTCAACAATACGAGGCAAAGAAAGTATAATGGAGTTTAAGCAAGCCCTCAACAATACGAGGCAAAGAAAGTATAATGGAGTTTAAGCAAGCCCTCAACAATACGAGGCAAAGAAAGTATAATGGAGTTTAAGCATGCCCTCAACAATACGAGGCAAAGAAAGTATAATGGAGTTTAAGCAAGCCCTCAACAATACGAGGCAAAGAAAGTATAATGGAGTTTAAGCAAGCCCTCAACAATACGAGGCAAAGAAAGTATAATGGAGTTTAAGCATGCCCTCAACAATACGAGGCAAAGAAAGTATAATGGAGTTTAAGCAAGCCCTCAACAATACGAGGCAAAGAAAGTATAATGGAGTTTAAGCATGCCCTCAACAATACGAGGCAAAGAAAGTATAATGGAGTTTAAGCAAGCCCTCAACAATACGAGGCAAAGAAAGTATAATGGAGTTTAAGCAAGCCCTCAACAATACGAGGCAAAGAAAGTATAATGGAGTTTAAGCAAGCCCTCAACAATACGAGGCAAAGAAAGTATAATGGAGTTTAAGCAAGCCCTCAACAATACGAGGCAAAGAAAGTATAATGGAGTTTAAGCATGTTCTCAACAATACGAGGCAAAGAAAGTATAATGGAGTTTAAGCATGCCCTCAACAATACGAGGCAAAGAAAGTATAATGGAGTTTAAGCATGCCCTCAACAATACGAGGCAAAGAAAGTATAATGGAGTTTAAGCATGCCCTCAACAATACGAGGCAAAGAAAGTATAATGGAGTTTAAGCATGCCCTCAACAATACGAGGCAAAGAAAGTATAATGGAGTTTAAGCATGCCCTCAACAATACGAGGCAAAGAAAGTATAATGGAGTTTAAGCATGCCCTCAACAATACGAGGCAAAGAAAGTATAATGGAGTTTAAGCATGCCCTCAACAATACGAGGCAAAGAAAGTATAATGGAGTTTAAGCATGCCCTCAACAATACGAGGCAAAGAAAGTATAATGGAGTTTAAGCATGCCCTCAACAATACGAGGCAAAGAAAGTATAATGGAGTTTAAGCATGCCCTCAACAATACGAGGCAAAGAAAGTATAATGGAGTTTAAGCATGCCCTCAACAATACGAGGCAAAGAAAGTATAATGGAGTTTAAGCATGCCCTCAACAATACGAGGCAAAGAAAGTATAATGGAGTTTAAGCATGCCCTCAACAATACGAGGCAAAGAAAGTATAATGGAGTTTAAGCATGCCCTCAACAATACGAGGCAAAGAAAGTATAATGGAGTTTAAGCATGCCCTCAACAATACGAGGCAAAGAAAGTATAATGGAGTTTAAGCATGCCCTCAACAATACGAGGCAAAGAAAGTATAATGGAGTTTAAGCATGCCCTCAACAATACGAGGCAAAGAAAGTATAATGGAGTTTAAGCATGCCCTCAACAATACGAGGCAAAGAAAGTATAATGGAGTTTAAGCATGCCCTCAACAATACGAGGCAAAGAAAGTATAATGGAGTTTAAGCAAGCCCTCAACAATACGAGGCAAAGAAAGTATAATGGAGTTTAAGCATGCCCTCAACAATACGAGGCAAAGAAAGTATAATGGAGTTTAAGCATGCCCTCAACAATACGAGGCAAAGAAAGTATAATGGAGTTTAAGCAAGCCCTCAACAATACGAGGCAAAGAAAGTATAATGGAGTTTAAGCATGCCCTCAACAATACGAGGCAAAGAAAGTATAATGGAGTTTAAGCATGTTCTCAACAATACGAGGCAAAGAAAGTATAATGGAGTTTAAGCATGTTCTCAACAATACGAGGCAAAGAAAGTATAATGGAGTTTAAGCATGTTCTCAACAATACGAGGCAAAGAAAGTATAATGGAGTTTAAGCAAGCCCTCAACAATACGAGGCAAAGAAAGTATAATGGAGTTTAAGCATGCCCTCAACAATACGAGGCAAAGAAAGTATAATGGAGTTTAAGCAAGCCCTCAACAATACGAGGCAAAGAAAGTATAATGGAGTTTAAGCATGCCCTCAACAATACGAGGCAAAGAAAGTATAATGGAGTTTAAGCATGTTCTCAACAATACGAGGCAAAGAAAGTATAATGGAGTTTAAGCATGTTCTCAACAATACGAGGCAAAGAAAGTATAATGGAGTTTAAGCATGTTCTCAACAATACGAGGCAAAGAAAGTATAATGGAGTTTAAGCATGCCCTCAACAATACGAGGCAAAGAAAGTATAATGGAGTTTAAGCATGTTCTCAACAATACGAGGCAAAGAAAGTATAATGGAGTTTAAGCATGTTCTCAACAATACGAGGCAAAGAAAGTATAATGGAGTTTAAGCATGTTCTCAACAATACGAGGCAAAGAAAGTATAATGGAGTTTAAGCATGTTCTCAACAATACGAGGCAAAGAAAGTATAATGGAGTTTAAGCATGTTCTCAACAAATTGCTTACAGAAAAGGCATATTATTCAGTAGAAGTATTTTTAGTAGATAAGAATTTTTAATACATAATTTTTTTGTTTTATTAATGTACCTACGTCCGAAATGGATAAACTGTAAAACTTGTGCCTAATATTTATGACCTTTGTTTAACAATAATTTTTTTCTGATTCTGATTATATTATATATTTAATGTAATAATAGTACCTATATGTAATATTGCAAATCAGTATTAATTATGTTTAAATATCATAATTATCAATATAATCACTAAAGAATTGACGATTCAACCGCTGTCGATTGTGCCAGGAGTTGGTGCCAGGCGCTACCTAGCGCTACGCTCGAGCGTAGCTAAATCCGACCGCCCTTTACATCTGTACCTATCTATGTTGTGCTCTAACCTTACTACATACTTCTCCTTCTCCTTCTTCTTCTTCTTCGTGTCGACATGGTTCATATTATTTTAAACATCAAATGTTGTTTTGCTAATACTTGTGCACTGCAACGGCGTTATCTGTGAAGGTATAAGTATCCCTCAGGGTGCAAGAATAAGGGCACAATAGGCAGCCTAGTAAGTGTGGCATAGTCTGAGGGTCTGCACCGCATGGGCAACTAGTCACCGACTCTCCAATGTAGCCCCATATATTGCCACTCATATTTTGCCTGCAGCGACCCACTTGTGTCCTGAGATGGTTGAGTGTAAGTAACCCAAGCTTGAGACTACAATTAGGTAGGTAGGTACTGTATGCACATACAGAATGCACATTGTTTAGCAGCTATTCGTGTGAATTCCTCTCACACTCCGACGCGCTATTGTATAAAGCCAGGTTATCATGTACTTACCTTGAGATCATCATCATCATTCGACGACACGACATCCGTGACGCGGCGGGGCGACTAGGCGGCTTGGACGCATCATTATATCGGCCAGAGGACGTCAACTGCTGGACATAGATCTCCAGATCGACCGATCTACGCGGTAGCACAAGATGTTGCACAAGTCCCAACGGCTCCCATATCCCATTCCTCCGTAGCACGCTGTGCGAACTTGAGCCTTTCTTACAAGTAAGAATGCTACTGAATACTAAGATTGAGGATGGAATGTCTTGTATAAGGTTCTTCTGTATTTGCATAGGTATCTTTTGATGAGGTAATGGATTTGTATATATAAGGTAATGGTTTTGTATATATAAGGTAATGGATTTGTATATACATATAAGGTAATGGATTTGTATATATAAGGTAATGGATTTGTATATATAAGGTAATGGATTTGTATATATAAGGTAATGGATTTGTATATATAAGGTAATGGATTTGGAAAAACCTATTTTACAACAATATGTACCATAACATTAATATTTATGTAATTTTATGATTATAATAAATATTATAGTTATGCATTTAATTTTATATCTATACTAATATTATAAAGAGGAAAGGTTTGTATTTTTGTACGTATGTTTGTAATGAATAAACTCAAAAACTACTGTGCCGATTTCAAAAATTCTTTCACCATTGGAAAGCTACATTCACCCTGAGTAACATAGGCTACTTTTTACCCAACTGCGCAAAGGAGGGTAATGTTTTTATTGAAAAACTACGGTGAAGCTGCGGTGCGGTCAGCTAGTTATCTATATTTTTTATAAATTGTAATATATACTTGTTATATTGTTGTCTGATTTACGCCGCCGTCCTTATTTATTCACATAAATTCTGTCCATCCAAAGGTTGCCTGGAAGAGATCGCTCTGAGCGATAATACCACCTATTCTACCTATGATTTAAGTGTATTTTCTTAAATATGTTTATATTTAATGGTGTGCAATAAAGAAAATATCTAAGGTTGTCGAACTCCGTGGTGCAGTGGGCGAATAGCCGGCTGAGACGCAGGAGGTAGTTGGTTCTATTCCCGCCGCGGAACAAATGTTTGCATGATCTACAGATATTTGTTCCGGGTCTGGTTGTTTCTGTATATATTATAAGTATGTATCTACTAAAAAAAAATGTAGGTACATATATAAGAATTGTATCAGTTATCTGGTTCCCATAGTACAAGCTCTGCTTAGTTTGGGGCTAGATAGCGCTGTGTGAAATGTCCAGCAATATTTATTATTTATTTATTATTAGGTATTTAATGTAATCTAATCTAATAATACTAGCCATTAGCCCTACCCGTGTTTTCATTTAATGTCGTACACACGGCTACACATCAAGCTATACATTTCCAGTATAAGCTGACCTCTCCTTCCACGAAAAGCCTACACGATGCGAGATCAGCTTATACTGGAAATGTATAGCTTGATGTGTAGCCGTGTGTACGTGTTACAAAACATGTATTTAAGGTAGGTACTTACTTTATTTTCTATATACGTTTGATATCCATATCCCTTAGCATATGCGCCGTATCCGACATCATCATCATCATCGTCGCGGGGCTTCTCGTCACGTTTACTATTACTATCAAATCGATTGCTGAAGAACACTTGCTTCCTATCCTCATGTCCCGCCTTCCACTTCTTCTCCAATCGATCGTTCTTCTCAAAGAGGAACTTCCTCGCTTCCGGTAGGTCGATCGTCCATGACGTCACTTCCGTCACCACGAACGCGACAAATATAAATAATATTCTACACATTATCTATGATTTGTTGAAATGAATGTGCGTACGTGTATGTATGTATGTAGGCAGCTATAAAATAACTGTTGTTGAGAAACGCGAAGGATGTGTTTTCTTGTAATTGTGCGTTTCCCGCGTTTGATTCTCGCGAGGTCAAGTTAGGCAAGTGGGCATGCTACTTGAGGCAGAAAGTTCAAGTCAAGGTTCTAAGTACCTACTCTGATTAATCATTTGATATAATCAATGTAATGTACTACCAAAACAATAAAAAAATAATATTTGTAAACTAATAGTGCCAGGAAATTATAACCATTAACTTGACCTACAGTTTCATTCAAATTACAGGCAACGGGAGTTCATGAAATGTAGTTCCTCTTTTTTGGGATAGAAATTATATTATTCTGGATTTCAGACTTTTCCCTATATTTGCGTCATTAAAGCTATACGAATACCAAATTTTAGCGCTGTGGGTGTTCAATTTTAACACAAAAATTTTAACAAAGTTAAATTTTTATTACTGCTATTAGCCCTACCTTAAAAATACCATCAACTTTACAATAAGTTGTCTATGTCTACTGATCCTCATGTAGGTACCTACCTAAGTGAAATTTATTATCTTTTTGAGAATGACGATGATGATGTCATCGAGGCCGATTTCGGCTACGGCGACATTATTTCTGCTATGTTACGTTACGTTGGTGCGCTCTAAGATGACTTGAGTAGCCAATCTTAGTTTAAATATGCGTCAGAGCGCCGTTAACGTAATGGTACGTTATGTTTGCAGGCGGTTTCTTTTTAAGTTGGTAACGTATTTATCCAGTTCGCGCCTGCGTTCATCTTCAAAAGTATAGACATTTTGCTGCACAAGTCTTCTCCATTTTGGCCTATTTTCTGCCAGTAATTCCCAACTAGAAGGCTCTTCTTCAAGCTTCTTTTTTAAGCGTCTTTGTGTCAAAGGAGTTGTCCGCCACTTTTCCGCTTTCCATTTAGAAGCTCCGAGTAGAAAATGCGTTTCGCCACTCTCTCGTTGGGCATACGCGGTACATGCCCGCACCACCGCAGCTGACGGCGCATCAGGTACGCTTCCATTCCGCAAACATTAGCACGTCGAAGAACATCAGTATTTCTAACACGATCCGACCAATGAATGTTCATAATGTCGCGGAGACACTTGAGATGAAACCTGTCAAGGGTTTTTATGTGCCTGCGGTACAGGCACCACGTTTCTGCAGAGTAGATAGGTAATATAGAATATTCGGTAAGTCGATCATCATGTAAACCTTGATTTTGTTCTCAGCTTGATATGATGGGAATGAACAACTTAGAGTGAAAGTTTTCCAAAAGCAAAGCAGCGGAGGCAGACACCGATTCTATACTTCATTTCAGAATCGAGATCGGTTATACCAAACGTGACCATTTATTTTTTTTGTCAAGCGGGACGCTTGCGAAATTAAACAAAACAACAATTTAACTTATTTTACCAGGTATTTATTATAAAAGAAAAACTATATATTAGGTATATTAATATGAAATTTTAACATTACATTGCGGTTGAAGACGCATCTGTTTTGTATTTGTCGGTGGAGCAAATTAGTTTTAAAATGTAGGGTCTAGTTTATAAGTAGGAATGGATTCTATCACATGATTTGTCGATGTTAGTCTTTGTAATTTAAATGGCTTTCAGAACTGGGACACTTGGTCCCATTGTAAAAGCGGGACATTTTTGCTCTGGTTGGGGACAACGGGACAGACAGCCTGAAAGCGGGACTGTCCCGCCCAAAGCGGGACGAATGGTCACGTTAGTTATACCGTGACTCGACGCTTATCGGATTATTATTCATTTGGTAAGTATTAATCAGTTGGTTTTCCCAAAATAGGCAGTTTTGCCCGGGGAGGGGAGGGGGGGGAGGGGGGGGGGGGGAGGCCGCCGCCCGTGCTACCTACTGAGTTGGATTTTTAAACGAATTCAAAAAAAGAGGTTCTCAATTGGTTCTCAAGAACTTTTGATTGGATGAAACGATTTTGATGATTATTTTGTTTATTTGAAAGCTGGTGCTTCTCGCGTGGTTCCCCATTTCCATTTGGTCCAGTTCTGACAATGGCATCCATGAGAAAACCATATAAGTCTTAAATTTGTTAAATTTTTATGTTATGTTTGTTAGCTTAGAACTCCGTTATACTCGTATATCAACCGATTTGGAAAATTCGTTTTTTTATTTGAAAGGATATATTTTTAGATTGATCCCATGGTAAATTCATCTAAATATACAGTAGTTTGGTTTTTACTGTTATCTGAAGTTAATATTAGTATAGATTTTAGTATTTGCTTTTAAGACTCTTACTTAGAGGAAACCAGTGTAGTGAGATAATGCAGTTAACGTCATCTCCATACCTCCTATGCCTGAATATGGTGAAAATTATTTGATGTTGTAACATCTGTATAATTCTTCCATGTTCGACCAAATAAATTAATCTTTAATCTTTTAATCTCATTATAAAAAAAAAACTTTTGCAACCTAAAGGCAAAATAAAACACATCGTTATTGTAAATTCGTATATCATATTCTTTGGTTTTCTTGATCAATCTTATAACTAAGCATTTCAAAACAACGATTCGCCAACGCTCCCGGCAGGCGGGGACTCAACGTGGCACAAGCGACGGTGATATTGCTATCTCGCTCGCTCTTGCAGCCCTTCCGTGCGCCGCTAGTGATGCGCCGAGTATATCGATAACATTGCCTCCGTCTGCCGCGAGTCTTGGCGGATACTAGACCTATAGTGAACGAATCAGATGTAGTGATTGGACAGGGCTCTAGAGAAAGAACTATTTTATACACAATTTGGAAACTGTTAACATTGTCTTTATTAATACGAGATCTAAAACGGAATAATAATGGTCGCGCGCGGCAGCGGGACACTACTACGACACACTGAGAAGATTATTGCAGCGTTCAAAATACTTTAAATATTTGCTAAGTTTCATTCTTTAGATAGACATGAGACGAGAGTAGGATTCGAGTGCGTTAACCCCCCTTACTTTAAGTAGTAGTTTTATTACATCCCGCATTTAATAATTTAAGAAACACACAATCAAATAAAAATACAAAAAGTCAAATAAATACTTACTAAAATTAAATTCAACCCAAAAATTAGGAATCAGGCGGGATTTGAACCCGCGACTTTACCCTTGGCACGGGGGCTTGATAACTCGCCACAGGCTCACTGTTAAAATTAAACTCATCAATTAAAAAATATATCGAAATTGGTTCACCCAGTAAAAAGTTACGCGTGAACTAACTTAAAAAATTAAACTGACCAAATGAATACCTCCTTATTTTTTAAATCGGTTACAAATACTTAAGAACTCATCAAAATACCATAATAACATACATTCCAAATCGTGTTTTTTAAAGAGGGTAGGATCGTTATATCTGCTAATAACTACCCACTCGCAAAGACTTCAGTTTATCCGCGATCACGGCGCATGCAACTGCATCGAAATATCGGGATACTCAAAAACTCACAAATCATAGTAAATATCCCGTTTTTAGTACAAATAGCGTATTTTTTTTGGTTTCATGTCGTATTGTTTTGGAGCTATGATGAAAATTATCGAAAAAAATACCGTTCTATGTATGTAGTTTTAAAAAAACTATTGACCTGACGGACAGACTATTATTTTTAACGTTATTATTAATATTTTTCAAACTTCCGCGATCGCTGTACATGCTTACTGATTAGAACGGGTATTTATCGCGTACCTATTTACCTACTTTTTTACTTGTTATAAATACCCATTTAAATCAGTAATTACGTGATTATTTGTTACACTTGTATGTAATTATGTAAAAATCTAATAAGTAGATTTAACCGGCATCTATCGTATGGATTTGTTGGATGAGAAGACAATAATTGGGTACCATCGAGCTGATCTGATGATGGAGCCAGGAGGTGGCTAGTGGAACTCTTCAGTGGCTACTAGTTAACCCCTCGAGTTTGGGTACATTTGGACTGTTCAAAATAGCCAATATGTTTTGGGTGTTACTGCGAGAAACGTGTTTTTTTATTATTATATATAGTTAATATCAGAATAGCGGGTATAATCAGCTAATCCATATTACTGCCCGCGAGTAGCTGCCTTCCAGTGGCTGGCTCGTTAACAGGCGCGTAACAAGTACCAGTAGACACAGGCGAGTGACTAGCGCCAGTAGCCAGTAGATTAGGCGAGTAGCTCTCGTGTAGTTAAATTAAGTTATTTTAAACGAGTTACTAGACCTAGCGCACACGCGCACTAGCACAAGCGCTTAAGCCCAGTGTCTTAAGTCAATAGGCGAGTAACAGGCACTGGTGGATCCAGGCGCGTAACAGGCACAAGTAGACTCAATCGAGTAACAGGCACTAATATAAACAGACGAGGTGACTGGCACGCAAACAGCAAAACAGGCTAGTAACAGGCACCAGTAGCAGGCCAGTAGCTGGCTAGTCCGGGAGCCAGTGGTGCGCCTTCCACAACAGGCAGTAGTACCCGCTGTGGGGGCTCGGATTCGAGGCGCTCGCCTGAAAATAAAACAAAAATACAATTTATCTGCGAATAAATAAAATATATGAAACATTTATGGACTCCGAGGCGGGGACTCGAGGCCTCACCTGCACGGGCGCGTATCTCTGCAGCAGCGGCCGGTATCCGTTCCCGAAGGTGGCCACCATGTCCTCACCCTGGGAGCCGGACTTGCCCACCAGTGGGACTATACCGGTCACCTGCATAATATACATTTTAATATAACAAAAATACGGAGTGAGAAATATTTCATCATCATCATATCAGAGAAATATTTAAGTTAACATAAATGTGTGTTAAACTTAATTCATAAAATAATTAAGAAAATCTGTATTAATATTAAAATTAGAAAATAACTCGGTATCTCTGTCTGTTTGTTACGTTACGTCTAATCCAAACGGCTGGACCGATTTCGATGAAATCGTATATAGATAAATTATGACCAGGATTGAGACATAAGCTACTTTTTTTTATTTTAGGAGGGTAATGTTTTATTGACAAACCTCTGCTAGGCTGTGGTAAATATAAACTCACATCAGCTTCATAGGGCCTGCAGACGGCGAGTGGGCGCAGGCTGGCTGCGGCAGCCACTATTACACAGCCCCACGCCGTGCCGCAGAACACCAGCCCCGACACGCAGCACAGCGCTGTCACCTGCAACACAACATTATGCATCTAGATATAACTACTGATCAACTAAATTTATATTTGAGCAGCTAAGTTTATAACTGAGCATCTAAATAAGTGTCATACGCGTTCAGTACAACAATGACTTCAGAATGGTGTTGGGGTTGCCTCGATACTGCAGTTGCTGAGGCGCGTGTCAATGGCTTCCATGCCATAATCCGTAAGAAACAGAGTACGGGCCAGTTCCAACAGCATTCTGCAGCTCATACCTGATAGATATGACCTGCCTGTGATATAATTTTTCATTCAGATCCTGATCAAATAGCCTTATGACTATTGGGTCGGGATGATAACCTAGATATTTAAGTTTATATACCTACTAACACAAATGGACTTGTAAGCCTGTTGTCTAATTTAATAAATCAATTTAATTTAAATTAATTATTGAGCAGCAACATTTTTAATTGGGCAGCTTAAATAGATAAGTCCTTATTGTTAGAGCAATGCGTGTGTGTAGTTGTGGTGGTGTGGTGGTACCTTGCACTTGTCTCCGTCCAGTCCGTCGTCGATGGCCTGCAGGCTCTCGGAGCACGGCGCCAGCTTGCTGCAGTCCAGCCGCGCCGTCTCCTGCCCCC
The DNA here is from genome assembly GCA_918857605.2 of Philereme vetulata. Taxonomy (NCBI): domain Eukaryota; kingdom Metazoa; phylum Arthropoda; class Insecta; order Lepidoptera; family Geometridae; genus Philereme; species Philereme vetulata. The sequence continues at coordinate 12,981,706 of OU975434.1, read as the reverse complement.
CCGTCCACTGGTACACGCTCACTCCTACAACAAACATCACAGCAGTTCAACAACCACCACATTTTAATCCATCTTACTGAGTAGACATTCATTTATTTACTATAAGCGCACAATGCAACACCTCCGTGGCGAAGTGGGCTAATAGCCGGCTGAAACGCAAAAGGTAGCGGGTTCGATTCCCGCCGCGGAACAAATGTTTGCATGATCTACAAATTAATTGCAGTTTTTTTCTATATATAATAATAAATACCTATGTATTTACAAGAACAAATAAACGTTTATAAGTATTGTATCAGTTATCTGGTTGTGTGAAATATCCAGCAACTGGACAGACTTAAATAAATACATTATTCAAAATATAATATATACTAGTGGTTCGGCCCGAACTGATATCTCGCAAATCTCCCAAAACACAAAAGAAAATAGTCTCATTTTAATTTTTTTTACCCCTCTTGAACCTCAATATCTTAAAAACCCTTCAACATTTTTAGCTCATTTAGTCACAACAAAATTGTGCCATCACTATCTATCTATGTATCAAATTTGAAGATGATCGGGTCAACGCTTCGAAAGTTATCCTCGGACAAACAAACATACATACATACAATGCCGATTGTCCCAAATTGATATAGAGATCACGCTTCGCTCGATCAAAAATTAGTTCTGAAAAGCAAGTGAAGGTAGTTGCTGCAGCTGCCATCACTTCTCGACGGCAGCTCCAAGTACTCCAGGCCGCCCGCGATCACGGCTGTTGCAACACAGCCGATTCGTCGGGATAACCAATAAAAAAGGTACATACGTAATAAATACCCGTTTTAATTAGTATGAATAGTAACCTGGGTCGGCGTATGCGAAGACGGAGGGAGTGTCGTCGGCAGCAGCTAGTATAGTAACGCGGGCCGTCGACAGCTGCTCCGCCGAGCTGACTCCCGCGCTGTTCACGCTATATGCACTCAGCCCGGCTCCGCCCGCCCACACCGACACTCTACACATAAACAAACACATTTCCACACAACCTGCTCGACAATCACAAATTATATGTAGGTATGTAAACCTAACGGAGAGCTCCAAGCTTATACTCCCGTCTAGGTTACAACATTTTTGAGACAGTATTCAGAAGCTTGGAATGTTCCGTAAGTGTTTTGATAACACTATAAAATGATATATAAAATAGGTAGGAGTTTTCGGTTAGGCTGTCTGCGTCTCGGGCGCGCTTTTACCCCTCTCTGCAATCATTATTCTAGTAACTCCCTCTGTCCGCTCGTGAGTTAGCTCTAGAATCCTTCGTTACGTTCGGAATGCAATATGGCGTCCGTGAAGCAAGATACTGCTTTATTCCCTCTGTACAAGCTAACGCACACATGTACAATCAGCTTAAACTTGTGTAAATAATATATTTACTTTTAGCATAGGATGCATTTAGCAGTGGGAGTGATTAATGCACATTCTCGCCTAGTTCTCCCCAATCCTCTACATTTTTATTCTTTTACTTTTTATAACTTAATATCCTGAGCTACTTTTTTATACTTTTTATTTTTTCTTAGTGTGGCAACTTATATTTATCTATATATTCATATTTTTTGTAACTGTGGTACTGTGCGGTAAGTCATCCGTGACATCCTACTTTTAAATGGTTCCAACGGAAGATCAGCGTTGTGCCAAAAGCACAACAAATGCTGAGTTGGACGCCTTTTTGTGACGTCGGTCATTTATATATAGGTAATTGTGAGACACACATTTGTTGGGTATTGCTGTTTTTGTGTGTAATATATTGTTATATTGCGTGTATCTTTCTTTCTTTCATTTCCCTAGTTACAATAATTGCTCGAATTTGTGATGAAAGCAATAAATCAGTGTACGTCCAACACTCGACGAGTTCGGTTTTTTTATCTCTCTTTAGAGTCCCCCAGCTAGCATCCCTTAGAAATTTTACCCACGCTTTTCTTACTGTTTGGTACATACCCCAAACACCCTCGTTTAATAATCTACTTTAATAAGTGGAGAGATGGTGCTCATTCTATATCTTAGTCTAGTAGGACTAATAAATCAAAGTATTAATCTATAAGGTATTCATTGACCGAGCGAAGCGAGATCTCTAAATAAACTTGGGCAAATCGGCGTTGTATGTATGTAGGTATGTTTGTATTTCCAAGGATAACTTTTGAAGCGTTGATCTGATCATCGTGAAATTTGATGTATAGGTAGGTAGTGATGGCAAAATTTTGGTCTGACTAATTGAGCTACAAATGTTGGGGGGTTGTTGGGTTCAAGAATGGTAAAATAAAATCAAAATGAGACTATTAGGTCAAATGGGACGTGTAATGAAAGGTCTTTATTAGTACATTTCGACCCCGTTTTTATTTTTAGTTTCATCTTTGTAGTTTTTGAGTTATTAACCATAATAAAAATTGAGCTTTGACGAAATTCACAGGGTACACCAGTGACCCCACAGTGCTGAAATTTGGTATGCGTGTAGCTTTAGTGACACATATATAGGAAAAAGTCTGAAATCCAGACAGACTGCAATTTCTACCCCTAACAAGAATAACCAAAATACATGAACTCCCGTTATTTATAATTTAAATTTATTTATTTATTTATTTGTTCATAAAACAATTAACCAATTGTATTTGAAACTACGTTATACATTCAATTATACTAACTATACATTAAAATTTTAAAAATAATCATCATTAAATACAAAAACAATGAATAAACCGACACAATTCAAAACACAAGTCACATTAAAAATCACAAAAACAGCACTTAGGTTAAAGAGTCAAGTTAAAAAAAAAATGAAAAATGTCATAAATTAATTGAATAAATAAATCATTTTGAATTGCATTGTGACTTGAACTCATCCACTGAAAACCGACACAATTCAAAACACAAGTCACATTAAAAATCACAAAAACAGCACTTAGGTTAAAGAGTCAAGTTAAAAAAAAATGAAAAATGTCATAAATTAATTGAATAAATAAATCATTTTGAATTGCATTGTGACTTGAACTCATCCACTGAATAAAAACACCCTTCCAGCAAAAGCTTTTTTAGCCTAGTCTTAAATATGATTGGACTATCAATAATTTTCATGTCAATGGGGAGAGAGTTGTATAAAATAACTGCTTGATACCGAGAGCCATGCATCGCTACATTTAATTTTGGACATAGTGGAGCATCAAGATCTTTCCTTCTTGTGCTCAATCTTAGCACTTTTTGTTCCGGTGTCTCATACTTATGTGGATGCCGGACAACATCCATAAGAACTACTAATATGTAGAGGCTAGGCAGTGTCAAAATTTGTAGGCTCTGAAAATGATCCTTACATGTTTCCCACGGAGGTATCCGCACCATGGTACGAATAGCACGCTTTTGTAACACGAATGCCCTGTTAATATTATATTCGTAACTATTTCCCCAAAATTTTACACTATATCTCAACTTAGACTCCACCAGTGCGTAGTAAACTGTTTTAAGTTGCTCAAGCGTCACCTCATCTCTTAAGCTTCTTATAGCATAGCAGGCTGAACTTATTGAGTTCTCAACAGACTCCAATTCAGGTTTCCAGTTTAGGAACTGATCAATATGTACTCCCAAAAATTTTACACTATTGTTGAATTCTAACTTTATACCGTTACTGGTTATGTCAATAGTATCTTGCCTACGGGCAGTCGTTCGGAATAATACTGCATTAGTCTTATTAATGTTTAATTTTAAATTGTTAGCATGGAACCATTTATTAAATGCTATAAGTGCATTGCTAATCTTACTGTCAAGTTCTTGCAAACATCTGGCTGGGATGACTGCATTTGTATCATCTGCATAAATGAAACTGTAGGTCAAGTTATTTGGTTATTTATTTCCTGGCACTATTTTGATAGTCAAAGATTACGAATATTTATTTGTTTGTTTTTATGGGAGACTCGCGAGATGTACGTTCGGGGTGAACCACTAGTAGATATGAGCCTGTCTGTGTCGTGTTCTGACTAAGTGACGTAACTGACATTTGTAATGTTACTTTTATCAACTTTTGAAAACGAACCGTGATGTCTAATCGGCGTATCTGTATCTTCTACCCATGTCTAGATGTATGTTTAACGTATCTACATATCTTAAAATTATAAATCATTCGAAGTGTCCTAAGTACACTTACGACTTTTAAGTAAATTTTTCTAAAATGTCGGTTACGTCACTTAGTCAGAACAGCGACGATATGTCCACATTGTTGCTTGAAATAAACGTTATATCACACAATGCGAAAGTTTGGATGTTTGTTTGTTTATTACTCAATCACGTCGTAACGGCTGAACCGATTTCGATGAATCTTAGTATATACGTAGATTATAACCTGGATTAACACATAGGCTACTTTTTATTGACAAAACACGCGTGCGAAGCTGCTGGCGGAAGCCAATTATTATTATAGGATCAATCATCGAATGAATGAATAATACATTGTACACACATACAAAAAAAAAATAGAACGAAATAGAAGACACCAAAGCATATAAGTACGATGGGAGGTTTTATCACTTGGAGCGATTTCTTTTAGATAAACTTTTCAGAAACACCACTTCAAGAAAAAACAACTTCATTTTCGGATTTTTGAATAAATGTACAGTCAGCCTAGATAATGATATAATAAAAAAACAAGTTGGTCTCAATCGATTATATTTTCAAGAGCAAGAAAACTTTTCCCAAACTTTCTACCAAACTTACCAAATCGAATAGTAAGATTTTGCAAAAATTCTAAAACAGAGTTTTCCTTACAATTTGTATGATTTGTTTTAGAATGTTTGTTTTGTAAAAATACGCGCGCACACTTGCCCGTGCCGTTATTAGATAAATCCAGAGAATTATTCATCAGGATATCCTGCAGATATCGCGTATAAAACAACATGGCGCTCGGGTGACCATTATTAGCAGTTATTACCGGGATCATGTAACTGCATCACAACAATATTATAAACGTGAATGTTTCTATGTATCATCATCATCATCATCAGCCGGAAGACGTCCACTGCTGAACATAGGCCTCCCCCTTAGATCGCCACAACGAGCGGTTGGTAGCCGTTTGCGCCCAACGGCTCCCCGCGATTCTTACTAGATCGTCGGTCCACTTTGTGGGGGGCCGGCCTACGCTGCGTCTTCCAGTCCGTGGTCTCCACTCGAGAACCTTTCTTCCCCAACGGTTATCGGTTCTACGAGCGATGTGGCCTGCCCATTGCCACTTCAACTTTGATTTTGAGAGCTATGTCGGTTTCTATGTATGGATGTTTGTTACTCAATCACCTCGTAACGGCTGAACTGATTTTGATTAAATTTAGTATATAGGTACGTAGATTATAACCTGGATTAACACATAGACTACCTTTTATCCCATAAATCAGTTCTCATGAGATAAAACTGATTTGTCAAGTTGCAACAACGAGTTTAGCTTTATTTCTAGGTTACCTACACATTTAGTAGTGTAACGCGTACGAAGTCGCGGGCAACAACTAGTACATAATAAAAGCTTGCTATATTTATTGACGACCTCCGTGGCGCAGTGGGCGAATAGCCGGCTGAGACGCAGGAGGTAGCGGGTTCGATTCCCGCCACGGAACACATGTTTGCACGATCTACAGATATTTGTTCCGGGTCTGGTTGTTTTCTATATATTATAAGTATGTATTTACAAAAAAAAAGTATATAAGTATTCTATCAGTTATCTGGTTCCCATAATACAAGCTCTACTTAGTTTGGGGCTAGATACCGCTGTGTGAAATGTCCAGCAATATTTATATATTTATTTATTTTATTTAAACTTCAAATAATGACGGAGTATATTTTTGAGACCATAAATATTAAAAAAGAACTTTATTTTTGAGTTTTTGTACCCAACATGTAGGTAACACAATTTTATAAACATAACGAAAGTTGTACCAAATGAGATTGGATTGTGAATTGAATATATTTTGGTATTCTGCTCCATTAATATTAGGTACAATATTAGCTTGATATAAATAAAGTGTAGGTACTCATACCTTTGTATTGTGAATAACGTTTAGGAAAGGTAACATAACGAGACTAGATCTAATCTCGAACTTTACTATTAATTGACTCGCACTCGTGTTGCACTTTGAGTTTAAGATCGTCCACCTGGGGAGTGCTGGGAGCCGGGATACAGTTCATCTAGTGCGGCTCTTAGCGCACCACTAATCCTAACATCCTACACTAACATACGTATTTTTTATTGTTTAATTGCAAATGAAACTTAATATTTAGCTTTCTAGAGCTTTTTAGTTTTAACTGATTTTACTGGTTGGGAGTCTAAATAAACCTTATTTTTAAGCACTTTTTGGCAGGTTCCAAGCTGAACCCTCTGCTGGCCTCTACGTCATGCCATAAGGACAATATTCTATAAAATACCTGAAGTATTGATAGTTTTACAAGGAATAAATAAAAAAAAACTGGCTTTTAGACAATTGTTTTCATAGTATTATATTTTTAGAGTTCCGTACCTAAAGGGTAAAACGAGACCCTACTACTAAGACTCCGCTGTCTGTTTGACTGTCTATCCGTCTGTCACCAGGCTGTATCTCATGAACCGTGATAGACAGTTGAATTTTTTACAGATGATGTATTTCTATTGCCGCTATAACAATAAATACTAACTCTCATACAACAAACGTCATTTTTTTGCTCGTTTTAGCTCGATATTGATAACGGCAACAGGTAAAAGCTTGAAATATTTACAGAATATTTAGGAATATATTCACTTTAAAAATAAAAATTTAAATAAAACAAATATTAAAGGGGGACTCCCATACAACAAACGCGATTATTTGCCGTTTTTATAGATAATGGTACGGAACCCTTCGTGTGCGAGTCCGACTCGTACTTGGCCGGTTTTATTTTTTAATATTAATATAGTCATTGTTAAATAAATATCTGTTGATATATATTAGAACGCTTTCATGCAGGTTGAATACATTGAGAAGCATAGATTAAAGAGCTGTGTATTCTAGCAAATAGAGGATTGTATATTATAAGTCTCGGGGTAATACTCGGGTCCTCGGAATATTATTATTGTGGTCTCCCTACCAACAGTAATATAATGAGTTGGTATTATATTTGTACTGATAGTTTAGTGTCAGTCGATCAAGTTGTTGAGATGTCATTTCAACTGAAGAGTGTTTGCTTTTTATTTAGTATATGTTTAATTCAGTTTGTGTTATGTAACAACAAGGGAATCTGTAGGAAGCGTTATAGACTGTATGTACCTACCTCCTAATAATATACTAGTGGTTCGCCCCGAACTGACATCTCGCGAGTCTCCCATACAAAACAAAAAAAAAATATTTATAATCTATAACTATCAAAATAGTGCCCCGAAAATAATAACCAACTAGCTTGACCTACAGTTTAATTCATATTACAGGTAATGGGAGTTGATGTAAATTGGATAGGTACACTGTTTTTGTGGTAGAAATTGCAGTTATTCTGGATTTGAGACTTTTGCCTATACTCGTATTTGTGTCACTTGATCTACCTACAGCACGCAAACCATACACGCATACCAAATTACAGTAGTGTGGGGTCACTGGAGTACCCTGTGTGAATTTTGTCAAAGTTTAGTTTTTATTGTAGCTAATAACTTAAAAACTACAAGGTTTAAAGCAAAATGAAAACGGGGTTGAAATGTACTCTCAAAGACCTTTTATTAGACGCGCCTTTTGACTGGATAGTTCCATTTTGGATTTTTTACCCCTTTTGAACTGCAATATCTCAACATTTTTCCTACATTTTTAGCTCATTTAGTCACACCAAAATTTTGCCATTACTACCTATGTATCAAATTTCACGATGATCGGATCAACGTTTCAAAAGTTATCCTCGGACAAACAAACAAACATACATACATACATACAACACCGATTTGCCAAAGTTGATTTGGAGATCTCGTTTCCCTGGATCAATTAATAAATATATAATAAATTATTATAAAAAGAGCCTTTTCACCCGACTGCGCAGAAGAAGGGTAATGGTTTTAGGGTATATGTACTATACAGAGTCAGTTTTTTACGAGAAAAATGCTGAATGGAACATGAGCTCAATTTTAATGATGGTAAAAAGTGTCATATTTAAAAAAAGCGTATTTATGTTCGACATTACGAAGGAAATTCACGAGCTCTACCTATTGTACACACGGCTACACATCAAGCTATACATTACCAGTATAAGCTGACCTCTCATTCTACGAAAAGCCTAAACAATGCGAGGTCAGCTTATACTGGAAATTTATAGCTTGATGTGTAGCCGTGTGTACGTGTAACCGCTAAATATTATCAGTGTATGCTGTGTTAATGATTCCTATTAATAAAATAAAATAATATAGAGGTCGCACCCGCGAGCCGAGATGCGCCAATCCATGTTTCACATCAACAAAATATGATATTGTTGAGCAACTCCAGCGCTGATAACAGTGGCCGAGACCGACCAAACATATAGGGCGCTGCGCAGGCCGCGCGCGCTCATTGCCCTACGTCGTTCGAGACACGTTCTCGGAAACCCGGATGACGAAATCACCTCCGCTAATGCCGAAGAGATTTCTGAGTCATCTACATTAGACAGAGCTAACACTTCACAGATACACCGACCTCGCCAGCGAGGTCGACGAGTCCCTTCAGTCGCCGCCTATACGAGGTACAAGCACGTACCCGGGCGTTTCTCTCCTTTCCCCACCCTGGCAACAGCCCAAGCCGAGGTTCGTACCTAAGTGGTGCCCTTGCGCTAGTTGCCTCATCAAAAACTTACAGGGCTGAGCGCCTTCTGCGCTCGCCAAAAGTTCGATTAAGCTGCAACGGCCTCAGAGGCCAACAGAAAGATTAGTCCATTCGAAAAAACACGCGCGCTCATTCTTATTCGAGACTTTGTGCTGTGCGGACGTGTTTTACGTGTTTACGTGGTTACTTGGTTACGTGTTTTAGTGATCACGTGGTGTTTAATTAAAGTAGAACGCTATAGTTCATTTGTTTGCAATAATTGTTAATATAAATCACTTTGTGTTTATGAAAGTTTCCTTTAAAAAATAGTTTTACTTTTTATTTCTAAAAATATTTTATTTTTTATCAAAATTCGTGGACCTTCGACGACCTCCGTGACGCAGTGGACGAATAGTCGGCTGAGACGCAGGAGGTAGCGGGTTCGATTCCCGCCGTGGAACAAATGGTTTCATGACCTACAGATATTTGTTCCCGGTCTGGTTGTTTCTCTATAAGTATGTATTTACAAAAAAAATTATATAAGTATTCTATCAGTTATCTGGTTCCCATAGTACAAGCTCTGTTTAGTTTGGGGCTAGATAACGCTGAGTGAAATGTCCAGCAATATTTATTTTTATTTATTTAACAAAATTAAGTCTTCAGCGTTTTTCTCTATAATCATAGTTCAGAATCTCCCCATGCTGACTAGAAAAAACACTGTATACCTATGTATTTATAGGTGTGTGCATTTGGCGCATCGCGTAGGCTAAACGGCTTGACGGATTTTGACACATATGATATTGTTGGAATCGTCTGAATGACGACAGTGAGATGCTGACTTATATTATAAATTCAAAGTAACTCCGTCTCTCTGTCTGTTTGTTACGTTTTCACGAGTAAACGGCTGGACCAATTTCGATTAAATTTGTTATATAGATAGATTATAACCGGGATTGGGGCATAGGGTATTTTTTACCTGACTGCGCAGAAGGAGGGTTATGTTTTTATTGAAAAACCACGCGTGCGAAGGCGCGGGTGTATCACCTATTAGGATATATGAAGTTTCAAGAAATCCTATATGACGGCAGCTAGCCTCCTACAAGTTTCAATACTCAATCGTTTATTGTATTCTACAATGTAATAATAGGTGGTAAATAATGTTCAGTATGTACCCTGTTGGGCGCTACAATATCATGGAGAGAGGAGGACGTCGTTGTTCTTGTTACGTTATAGTTATTTTTAAAAAGAAAACACTCAAATCTAATGTCAAAGTAGATAGTAGGTAAGTATCTAAAATTTGACATTTTTCATTAAATTTATCATTAAAATATTCGTCAATTGTCGTCGTAAGTTTTTTTAGTTAGTAAGTATTTTAATTGTTTTATAAATTTTATATTATTAGTCTCATTTTAGAACGCGTCTGGTAGTTTGTTAAATATTTTGATCGACATTACGTAAGGGCTTGAAGAGTGCAGTTTGAGTCGGGAAGCAGGTATCATAAGCTCGTTTTTGTACCGCAATGAGTGTGTCGTATGTATTTCTTCTCGTGTTGTGTAGAAATGCTTGTATTTCCTAGCAAATTTACATACTTCCATAATATAAATACATGGTAGGGTACGAATTTTGTGTTGTTGAAAATGGGGTTTGCAACTTTCTGTTTGTTCTATGTTAGCTAATATTCGGATAAGTTTCTTTTGTAGTGTAAATAGCGTCGATGCATTTGTACTGTCCCCCCATAAGATAACAGAATATGATAGGTAATTATAGGCATACGCATAATAAATTGCAAGCGAACTTGTTAAATCAGTAGTTTTCTTGCACGCAGGGCATACGTGAATCTGGAAAGTTACGATTTAATTTTTTGGGTATGCAAGTTCCAATTTAAGTTAGTGTCCATTACTAATCCTAGCAGTGTGAATTCATTAACGGTTTCTAATTTTTTATCCTTGAAGGTGTGGTTTATAGTAAGTGAAGTTTTCTGAAAAGGATGGAATGTCATCATTTTTGTTTTTGAGAAGTTAATTTCCAGGTTGTGTTCATCCATCCAGTCCACTGTTTTCCAGCGAAACAAACGTTTATTAAACCTATCGAGTGAGCTATCAAAATGAATCTAATTAAAATACCTTTTTAAAAATTATAACAAATATAGGTAATACTTAAAGTACTTTACTGCAGCGGCCAGCAAAAGGGGCATTGATGGACGAACGCGTAAATGTGGGCCGAGGCACACATACGTAAGTCCATCAAGCCTAGTTGTGGCTTGTATAGTACTTGTCTAGTACTAGTTGTAGTACTTTTCTAAAATAATGCGCAAAAATTATAAAATAAAATAAAAATTATAATTACTTTTCAAAATCAATGACGAACAACAATATTTTTTCCCGCGTTAGTGTTCATTTGTTTTTTTTTCAATAAACAGCTTTCTATTTGCAAGCCAGTTCGAAATTTAAATAAAATCTTTGATAAGTTACCTCCTTGGTTGCCATGTTTCGGAGTAAAAGATCGTTCCATTTTTAAATTACAGGACAGATATGAGTTTACTATGTAATTTATTTGGCCGCTAAACCACGACAGATATGGATTTTCCTACAACTTTCGCCGGCCGCTGCTCGCATGTATTTGGCCAGTACAGCAATTTCGATTTATCTCGAAGAAGGTTCTCAAAATAATGCTCAAATTACCCACGCATGTTTGAGAAAATAATAATATTATGGAAATAACTTATTTCAATCACGATATAAATGACGCATATAATTTGTATAGTGTGATGTGATGACACTGAAATTGCGGTATTTATCTATAATATAAAAATGAATCGCAAAATGTGTTGGTAAGCGCATAACTCAACAACACCTGGACCAATTTGGCCAAATCTTTTTTTGTTATATTTCTTATTGTCAGGAGAAGGTTCTTATGAAAGAAAAATTTAAGAAAATTGCGCGCAATATTAGCAAATTTAAGAATACTTAACCACCATATAAAATTATTTATAATCTAACCTTAGCGCTTTTATGATGTAACCTTATGACGTTTGACATAGAATTGACAGAATGCGTGCTGCAAATATCGTCAAAGAGGATGTAAAAAAAATGAATATCGTTTGAAACAGATGCTTCGGTAGGAGATTTGGCTAATTTTGGTATTGAATTATTTGTGGAAGTCATTCATTTTCTCATACATAATGATGGCCGGGGACAACAATTGACATTTCTACCAGGGTGACTTATATTGACAGCCCGCGTTATACCTATGCATGTCAAGCCGATACGAAGTTCGGCGGGACCACTAGTTGTTGATAAAAAGATGACAAACTGTAGGCAGCTTCATAATCGGCGCCTGCGATTACCATGCTACCTACAGTGTCGAGTTTATTTGTGTATAAGTAAAAGGGGGATTGGATTACACTGCGCGTTATTCAGGGACACTTACCCCTGTGTAATAAATAAGTGAAAGCGTATCTAATTAAAAGGTACGCGATATTTAGGGCTCTCAATAACGCCTAGGGTTATTGACTCCTTTTATTAATTGATCCAGGGAAACGAGATCTCCAAATCAACTTGGGCAAATCGGAGTTGTATGTATGTATGTTTGTTTGTCTGAGGATAACTATCGAAAAGTTGATTCGATAGATTGGAAGGTAGTGATGGCACAATTTTGGTGCGACTAAATGAGCTAAAAATGTTGGGGGGTTGTTGAGATATTGTGGTTCAAGAGGGGTATACATAATGAAAATGAGATTGGTAGGTAAAGTGGGACGTTAAATGAAAGGTCTTCATTTTGAGTTCGTTTTTATTTTTAGTAAAGTACTTGTGCTTTTTTAGTTATCAGCCATGATAAAAACTGGACTTTGACAACATTCACACAGGGTACACCAGTGAACCCACAGTGCTGTAATTTGGTATGCGTGTAGCTTTCATGTCACAAATATAGGGAAAAGTCTGAAATTCAGAATAACTACAATTTGTACCCCAAAAAAAATTACCTATTAACATGAACTCCCGTTACCTGTAATTTGAACGAAGCTCTAGTTCAATTTAATTGGTTATGTATTTCGTGGCACTATTTTGATAGTCAAAGATTACGAATGATATATTTTTGTTTTTATGGGAGACTCGCGAGATCTCAGTTCAGGGTGAACCACTCATAATTTTTATATGTAAAACATCTTAATAAATTCGCAAAAGCCACGATGTTGTTTTTATGTTGGTAAATAAAGTGTATGTATGAATTAGCTTAAATATTACTGTAGAAAATATTCAATTGTACTTGGAGTCAATGGGTGAGACTAGCGCAGGTTCGTGGCGGATGGCACAAACTTGGGGAGGCCTACACCCAGTAGTAGGTGAAGTCGGGCTGTGGATGATAATGATGGAGTAAAATAAGTTAGATAATTAAGTTAACTACACTATTGTGTAAGGTTAAACCTGTACAAATAGTAAAAATGGACTGGTATGCCGAAACGCCGTGACGGCATGCGTCCAACAGGCGATGTCTATTATATATTGGGTCGTTGGGCAGTCTAGTCTCAAGTTCCCAGTCCGTTGGGCCGTTGGGCCGTCACGTCCCATGCCCCTAGTCCGTTGGCCCGTTTTGCGTATGATAAGATGATTGTAAACTGTTTTCTAAAATTATAAATTAATATATTTCAATAACTATCAATGATTTACCCACACTTTTGATGTGAATACGTTTTTAAAAATGGCTTCCATAGTTGGAGGCAATTCAAAAATCAAATAATATCAAAATCGGTGTATACAGTTTGGTGTTGCAGCTACATATCTATCACCTCCATACAATATGTAATTACACCACTGGATAGCTAAAGGATCTAAGAATGCTTTACGCTAAGTGAGGACTGTGACGCTTCGAGCGCGGCCATTTTGAGGTCATTTTGCTGCGTTTCGAGATATCCATTTAATATCCGAAGGACTTCTTAGTGTTCAAACATGATTATAACATAGGTTCTTTAACTTTCTTTTCCAATTATTTAACGGAACGTTGATAACTTTCACATTTATATTAATATGATGTTGGCATAATAGGTACCTACCTTGTATGTTTGTTTTTTAAGGAGGATCACATTTGACTGCTGCTCTGGCTACATACAGGATGACACATCATACGAGTAAGTACCTAATCATATACACTTTTCATTAAAAAAATAAAAACAGTACTGCAAGTACCATTCTGGTGGCATTTTTATAAAAAAGAGGATTGATATCAATATAAATATACGCCAATAAATATCTGGCAGTTTAGTCTACACAATGGTGAAGAACAATTCCAAATTTGAATTTAAATTTTCGAATTTTCATACAATAAATTAATGTAGAGATTGTTTTCAATGTGTATTCCATCGGAATTTCTGCATTTAATCACATTTTTTTTTGCATAAAATATCGTTATTATATAAAATATCGTAAGTCGTGGCGTTGCCGGATTCAGGGCATAGTCAGCGTGTTGACGCTGCACGATTACATCTTAGCCTCTCTGCTGTCAATAGAGTGTATCAGCGTTACCGGGAGACTGGTATGTTTACTCGCCGTCCAGGATCTGGTAGATATCGAGTCACGTCTGAGCAAGATGACCGGTATATTGTGTTAGTTTCTCTAAGAAATCGTCACTTTAACTCTATTCAACTGCAGCAGCGGCTCCGTGAGGTTCGAGGATTGACTGTGAGCGATTCTACCATTAGAAGAAGCATGGCGGAGCGTGACCTGAAACCTCATAAACCAGCTAATGGCTCAAAATTGACGGTAGACAACCGAAGAGCGCGCCTTAACTTTGCACGAGAGCATTTAAATTGGTCACACCTTGAATGGAGGTGCGGATTACCGCGGGTCAACTATACTTGTTTTATTATCAAAATCTAGAGAATATCTATAAAATGCTGCTCGACGAAATGTTAGAGAACTAGCGTAATGTATGATGCCACAGATTACTAAAATGTTACTACGAGCCATTCAACGACCCCGCTAATTCAGTGGCCTCGCCCAGTCAATGCACTGGACCGGTCAATTCACCCAACCAACCTACATTTTTGGCATAAAAACTCAAAAATTACGTTTTTTGGATTAAAAAAACCATATTGGTTTATTATTTATGGTCTCTAAAACAATTCTCCGTAGTTATTTAAAGTTTAAATTGCAACACCTTATATCATAAAAATAATAATATACTTACAGTCGAATTTAACCTTTTTTAAAGTCGGTTGAAAATGGCCTTATCACACTGATCTCTTCCAGACAACCTCTGGATATAACTAACGCGATGTTAACAAAAAGTGATCATTATATTTTTTAATTTTATTTTTTTACAATATTTTTTTTAATAGATTTTCGTACAAATGGTTTTAGCTTGAAATGCGACCCAATCTGCATACCAGAATGCAGTAACGGTTACTGCCACGCCCCTGGAGTCTGCACATGCCTTGCAGGATACCGTCCCGATCCCCTCGACCCCCGCAATTGCCTCCCCGACTGCGGGGGCGAGTGTGACAACGGAGTGTGCACGGCCCCCATGACGTGCAGCTGTAACCACGGCTACAGGCTCACCGCAACGCCGTTTCGGTAAGCTGTTATACTCATACTCATTTATTCAAACCACACAATTAGGACACAAATTGTGTCCTAAATTAGGACTTCAAATAATTAACTAGTAGTGGCACCGAACTGAAATCTCGCGAGTCTCCCAAAACACAAAACAATCATACAAATACGTAACATTTAAACATGTTTCGTCGCCAAACACGTATAGGGATAGTTGCGCTAGCCGGTCAAATAAAATAGTACCACGAAATAACTAACCACTGTCTCGACCTACAGTTTCATTCAAATTACAGGTAACGGGAGTTCATGTTAATTGGTAACACTTTTTGGGGTATAAATTGTAGTTATTCTAAATTTCAGACTTTTCCCTATATTTGTGTCACTAAAGCTACACGTATACTAAATTTCAGTACTGTGGGGTCACAGGTGTACCCTGTGAATTTTGTTAAAGTTCAGTTTTTGTTATAGGTAATAACTTAAAAACTACAAAAACGGGATCGAAATGTACTTATTAAGACTTTTTATTAGACGTGTCATTTGACCGGTCCCATTTTTGTTTTTGAAGTAAAAGTTCTTTACGCACGCTTGACTTGGGGCGTAAGCTAGTGAATGCGTTACGAAAAGTTTAGAGGGAGATATAAAGTAGTGAAGATAGAAAGAGAGAGAGTTACGTTTCGTATATTTTTAAACGTAAATGTGCGAGTGCGAGTTGCATCTGTCCAGAATGAACGTAGACTGATCGACCTACAGACGTGTGGACTATTTTGTAATTGAACAATTTTATAAATTAATATTTTGAAAAAGAAGTTTTACTTCAGTCGTGTGGTCTAAAGCACACTCGTTGTTTTACCCCTCTTGAACCCCAATATCTCAACAACCCCCCCCCCCCCCCCCCCGCCACATTTTTAGCTCATTTAGTCACACCGAAATTGTACGTTCACTACCTACCTATATGCCAAATTTCACGACTTCGAAAGTGTACGAAAGTTATCCTCGGAAAAACAAACATACATACATACAACGTCGATTTTTTCAAGTTGATTTAGAGATCTCGCTTCGCTTGATCTAATTAAATTTAAGGCTCGCAGTCAATTATTCGAATAATCAACAGATTTGTTAGAGATTTCAGCGATATGCTGCTTCCATTGCAGATTACTGTACCATGCACTTCCTTAAGTTCTTTATTCATGTACGTAGCTATAATGTTGTTTATATATAGATCGCAGATCTGCGAGCCTGTCTGTACGGAGCCCTGTCTCAACGGAGCATGTGTCCAGCCAGAAACGTGCAACTGCAATTATGGATATAGGTAAATATGATTAGTAGCGGTCCGGGTGTTTGTTCACCGCCGCCGTCACCGAGACGTACACGAGACGTAACCGAGAAACTAAATTATTCAAACCGAACGCGACCATCGTGCGTCGTGCGTCGTTGTCTATACTAATATTATAAAGAGGAAAGATTTGTATTTTTGTGTGTATGTTTTTAATGAATAAACTCAAAAACTGCTTGTCCGATTTCAAAAATTCTTTCACCATTGGAAAGCTACATTCACCCTGAGTAGCATAGGCTACTTTTTACCCAATTGCGCAGGAGGAGGGTAATGTTTTTATTGAAAAACTACGCGTGCGAAGCTGCGGATTGGTCAGCTAGTTAATTATAAGTTCAGTTCAAACATTATTTTATAAAATTATAAAAGAATAAATAAATATTGCTGGACATTTCACACAGCGCTATCCAGCCCCAAACTAAGCAGAGCTTGTACTATGGCAACCAGTTCATTTCATCATTTTCAGCGATGTCCCCTATTTCGATGCCCAGTTCTCGGCCTCCACTCTGTTAGAGCCTTAGTCCACCTGTCGTCACTACGTCTGGCCAAGTGTCCCGCCCAACTCCACTTGATCCCCAATATTCGCTTGCTGACGTCTTGTACTTTAGTCTGCTTGCGAATTTCAGTATTGGGAACTCGATCTAAGAGTGTGATGCCGAGCATGGCGCGCTCCATGGCTCTCTGTGCTACACTTATTTTGTACACAGCCTCCTTCGTGAGCCTCCATGTCTCGGCACCATAAGTCATAGTTGACAGGACACATTGGTTATAGAGACGTGTTTTAAGACATTGTGGAATACGAGTGGATTTTAATATGTCAGCTAGTTTGCTGAAAGCTGCCCATCCAAGTTGAACACGCCTGATGACTTTCCTCATCTGATACTCCTTGCCAAAAGATAAAACATGGCCAAAATAAACGTATGAGTCGACCATTTCTAGTTTCTCGCTTCCAACAACGATATTTCCCACAAATGACGTTCCAACAAATGTCGTTGTTGGAACCAGTTAACTGATAGAATACTTATATATGTTTTTTTTGTAAATACATACTTATAAAATATAGAGAAACAACCAGACCCGAAACATATATCTGTAGATCATCCAAACATTTGTTCCGCGGCGGGAATCGAACCCGCCACCTCCTGCGTCTCAGCCGGCTATTCGCCCACTGCACCACGGAGGTCGTCTCCGAATGAATAAATGATTTATAAAATTACTAGCTTCCGCCCGAGGCTTCGCACGCGTTGTTTGTCAACAAAGAAGTAGCCTATGTATTAATCCAGGTTATAATTTATCAACCTCGGTGAAATCCGTGCTATCAACATACCAAATTTCATTAAATTCCATTCAGTAGTTTTAGCGTCAAAGAACTCACCGCACGCTCGCGCTGGTACATGGCTTTCCACAAGAGTTATAACATGTCAACATATATAACTGTCGGATCTTTGCTCAATAAAAATATAAGGTAGATGAATTCTGTTTGTCATCCGCTTTTTCTACAGCTACCGTCGTTTTGATAAAGGTTGGATAGGAGGTCGGCTATAACTACCGTGCCTCGCCCCGCGCGCTCCCCCGCGCCGCTCCATATCAGCGCGGGCGCCGTCCAGTTGACTTGCACGACCGCACCATGCTGGCCGCGTTTTTACCTTCTGAAGAAACTATTCCATGAATAGACAAGTTTTAACTCTATTTTGTAAATCCTGTGAACGAGACGTTCTCGTGAAGTGCTGTGCATTTTTCAATTGTGCTTCAAAGGACATTCCGCCATCAGGACACTGTGCTGAACAAGTCCACGTTTTGAACGTGCGGTTTGAAGTAATTAAGGTAGGTGGCATTCCTTGTTTGTCTACCTTCTATAATTGAGCAAAGATTCTTTTTCATATAGCATACCTACATGTATTCTACACTTATCATTTCAATTTAAAAGGTCCTTCGATATTATTTAATCTCATTTACCAGCGCCCTATATTCATCCCCAACAATAACGATAGTGTTCGTTCTATTTATGTGTCCCTCAGGGGGTATATTTAAGTATTTGTTTAAGTGCTAAATTTAAGGCAGTTAACGCTTTCGTTAAAACTGTAAGCAACTTCTTCTTCGTCTTCCTTGTCAATGGATGTTTGACTTCTAAATTTGATTAGCCCAATAGAGAGCAACTTCCACACCCCTCTCTGTTGCCTGGTACAAGTCATTCCGTGTGCAGGTGGTTGGGCATAGAGGACATGAGAGCAGGTGGGCCATTGTTTGCATGGTGGCCCCGCAGTGGCACTGGCTCCGGAATGAGTCGATGTAGCCCTACTTGCCTAGATTGTCTCGGCAGCGGCCAACTTTAGTGCGCAACCGGTTTAGGGACTTCCAAATTGGCCACTGCAGTTTGTAGCAGGAAGGAAGATGCTTCGCTGGTGGAATGTAATCAAGAGGAGCAGTGTGATGGGAGGACCATAATTTAAGTCTCGCTACTGCCGGGCTTTTGTCCGTGGGATTGGTGGATCGGAGGAAGCTCTTACAGCTTTTCAGTCGGGCCGATGGTGGCTGATGGCCATACAGTGGATGCCGGTCGTCAGTTTCCTGCTTTGAAAAAAGCAACTGTTAAATTTAATAAATAAAATGTTTAATATGAACGTTCAGGAGATCAGTTGCGAACAGCTGCGAGCCGTACTGCTGGACCGGTTGCAACAACGGCACGTGCGTGGGGCCGGACACCTGCGGCTGCGACGACGGCTGGCAGCTGGTCGACGTCAACACCTGCCAGCCGGTTTGCTCGCCCTCCTGCTTCAACGGCCTCTGCGTCGGCCCCAACACTTGCAAATGCAATGATGGCTACCGAGGTACACTCCATATCTTATATCGTGCTCCATCTTAGAGCACATCATCGCCACATCATACCATCAGGTGAGATTCTGCTCAAACTATAACTTATCAATATTAAAGTAACTCTTGTCTCTCTGACCCGGTTATTAGACTATTATAATACTTCTCTATATCTATATATGTACATAAAAACGAATCCCTATTTCCCTTGGTCACGCCATCACGCGTGAACGGCAGGACCGATTTCGCTAATTCTTTTTTGTTGTATTTCTTATTGTCAGGAGAAGGTTCTTATGAAAGAAAAAAATAAGAAAATTGCGCGCAAAATTACAAAATGTAAGAATACTTAACCACCGTATAAAATTATTCATAATCTAACCTTAGCGCTTTTATAATGTAACCTTATGACGTTTGACATAGAATTGACAGAATGCGTACTGCAAATATCGTCAAAGAGGATGTAAAAAAAATGAATATCGTTTGAAACAGATGCTTCGGTAGGAGTTATCCCGAGATATTGTCTATATATATAAAAATGAATTGCTGTTCGTTAGTCTCGCTAAAACTCGAGAACGGGTGGAGCGATTTGGCTAATTTTGGTATTGAGTTACAAATAACTCAAGTAATTCATTTTCTCATACATAAATGATGGCCGGGGACAACAATTGACAATTCTACCAGGGTGACGTATATTGACAGCCCGCGTTATATGCATGTCAAGGCGGTACGAAGTTCGGCGGGTCCACTAGTTACTCTTCAAGTAAACCTTCTTGCAATGAGTCATTTAATTTAGAATCTAAAACTAATCTTATTATTTTAGGTGGTGGCGATTTCTATACATGCTTACCTGTAACCACTACTTCAACTACAGCTGAGCCCACAACAGTGTCTACAACAATGTCTACAACAGTGTCTACACCATCTTATAACGATATATTATCTGAAGCGATTACGTCTAGCTATACGGATAATATGACTGATGTAACATACAGCGAGATATTGACGACAGAGACATCTGTTGCTGGAACATCTGATGCACCATCAGATACCGAGTGAGTGTAGTGTACTAACATTGTAGTGTTTGTACCAGGGATGCTGCGGATATTGTATGCGGCGTTTCCGCATCGATTTGGGCATCTGCGCCTGGTCGCGACAAGAAAGAAATAGGGCTTGCGAGCGGCGCGCACCGCGGTACGTGCTGATTGACCGATAGGAGCGAAGGTTTCGGCGACAAGATCCGACGCGTTTGTTATTGTTCATCATTTGTAACTCGTAAATCAATCACAACGTGTTTACTTGCGCTTATCGTACGAACATTGCAGTTTTTGAGTGAGTATACAGTGAGTATTGTATGCTAAGCGAGTTTTCTGCACCAAAACCAAGTTTCTTTAAAAAAAAACGAGTGTGATTTAGTTAGACCACATCACTGAAGTAAAAGTTCTTTTTCAAAACATTACTTTATAAAATTGTTCAAGAACTAAATGAAATTACGAAAAATAATCAAGAAATCACCGTTCACGTAACGCTAGCAAACTCGCAAACGAACCACTGACCGAGATATATATATATTTCATGCACTGGCTATGAGAGGAAGAGAGAAAGAAAATGTTCGCGCGCACCTCTCTCTCTTGCTCCTACAGTGTGATACAGACAATAGGCCTGCACTGTGTCTTAGATATACGAAACGTAACCTACTATGAGAGAGATAAAAAAATACTTCTCTAAAAAAAACAACTACTCGCTAGTTCATCAAATTTTAAAGAAAATCGACTAAGTTTAGCTACTCTTGCAATCGACATCCAAAAATAAACGCCGATTTGATATCTCTTTCGGAAATGGCTGCGTGTTTTGGGTTAGAAAGGGACAACAAGAGATATCTTGAGACGTCACCAATACACTTTCTGTGGTTAGATGGCAAGCATTATGCAATAGCACAGCATAAGTTTATTAAAGTGTTTGTTTTTACATGCCAAAATAAATTTCACATTTCTATGGTAAACATTTCACAAATTTATTTATTATGCTCATCAAAATAACCCCTTTCATGTTTGTGCGTATATTACCAAACACCCTCTCTCTCGGTTTGTCTCTTCGTGTCGGCTTTACGTCTAAGCCCAATTTTGATGTAATTTGGTGTGCGAAGTCGCGGGCAGAAGCTAGTTTATTATATTGTACTAATATTATTTTCAGGCCGCAAGATATTTGGATGTACATAATCGTGTGCGCAGTGCTACTCACTGCATTCCTGTTCATGATAATGTTGATAATTTACAAAAGAAGGCCACTCAGCTGCGTCAAGGGAGGAAACTATACTGTTGAAGGTACCTCTTCCATTTTTACCCGACTGCGACGAATTTAATGTTTTTAACCCACTTCAAAACAAGGAGGCGGTTAAATAGTATTTTACTTATAGTGTTATCCGAACACATATGGAAAATTCCAAGATTTTTAAAATTATCTCAAAAGTTTCAAACCTAGACGGTACTAGTCCCGTGATGATTTTAAAAATCTTGGAATTAAGGAGGCGGTTCTCAAATAGTCGGAATCTTTTTTTTTAGAAGTGAAATCATCTTTAATTGGCATTTTTTGAGATGGGGAAAACCCCATTTATATAGGTATATAATATTATTTTAGAAAAGTATGTTTATAAAATTTATATTTACATTTAGATAAAACTCTACACACATTTTATTTAATCACTTCTTTATTTATTTATTTTCTTTTTTTACGTAGCTGCTGCACTACCTTTCGCTTCTGGTTTCAGCTGAAAATCAGCGTTGGGTGCTTAACATCCAACATTATGCTGAGTGAGCTGAACGCCATTGTGTTACGCAGACACATGAGTCGAACTTGTTTTATTGGATTCAATTGTATCTACTGTTCCTTTAAATTATTTCATGTGTCATTTTGTGTGTGTGTGCCAAATAAATGATTATTCTATTCTATTTTATTGAGTTCACGAGACTGTTACCGTTACCGACACCTCTGTATATAAGTATCTGTAGTATAGTCTGCTTTTATTCAAGTTTTCACTTCTGTTGGCACTCCCGGAGTGACACTTTTTTATTTTTTAATGTAATTTCCCCGATTACTCGAAGACGCCTGAACCGATTCGAGAAATATTTTTTTTTGTTTAAAAGGGCATACTTCCCAGGTGGTCCCGTTGACACCAAGTCGGGATTTGATGATGGGATCCCAAAAAAACGTGGGCAATCCTCAAATTGTATAGGGACGCAATGCGGGTTTATGATTGTTACCTCAGAACTCCGCCATTTATCAACCGATATAGATAATTGTATAGGGACGCAATGCGGGTTTATGATTGTTACCTCAGAACTCCGCCATTTATCAACCGATATAGATAATTGTATAGGGACGCAATGCGGGTTTATGATTGTTACCTCAGAACTCCGCCATTTATCAACCGATATAGATAATTGTATAGGGACGCAATGCGGGTTTATGATTGTTACCTCAGAACTCCGCCATTTATCAACCGATATAGATAATTGTATTTCTTTTAATTTGAAAGCTTCAGACTTTCCGATTGGTTCCATAGAAATCTCATCAAAGTCGGTTCAGTAGTTTGGTTAAGTCGGTTATATTTAAAAGGTACTTGTTAGGTTGTATGTTTGTATGTATGTAATTGATTATGTTTTATTATGTGACTTGAAGATGGGTCAAGCATATGACCCACCTGATGTTAACAAATTATTGTCTCCATCAGCTTGAGGCATACAGATGTAAAGCTTCAAGCCTGTAATTTCACCGGCACCCATACCCTTGGCGGCAGAAATAGGTATGGTATGTTTCTCTAATATGGTTAATGTATTGTTTCAGCGCCCCGGTTGAAACCCTCAATGGACAATGTCGAGTTCAACGTTACCTTTTCTTCAATTGCTCCAAAACAATAACATATTATAAAATAAATCTGTTACAATTACTATTGGAGGTTTTGGAAGGAGCTGAGGGACTGGCTAACGGTGCCACTGGACCGTTGTGAACGGTGAAAATGGGGGGGGGAGGAGGTCTTTGCCCAACAATGAGACAATATGGGCTGTTACATTTACCTAAAAATAAAAAATAAATGATTTTATTACACTTCCATAATTAGTCATTTTGTACTTTCATTTACATTTTTCAGTTACATACATTACATTAATACAGTTAAAACTGTAACCGGTCAAAGCTAGTTTTAACTGAACCTTTGAATGCCCTAACATTGAAATCACTGAAGTAAGCTTCACTATCAGTGTTAATAATAATATTATTAATACAAAAGTTGCTTTGTCTGTCTGTCTGTCTGTGTGTTTGTTACGTTTTAACGACAAAACGGCTGGTACGGTTTCGATAAAAATTCGTATACAGATAGATTATGACCGGGATTACGACATAGACTACCCGACTGTGTTTCTACACGGTCGAGTAAAAAGCGGTCAAGTGCGAGTCGGACTCGCGCATGAAGGGTTCCGTAGCAGCAAGTAACACAATATAAAAAGTTCTTGTAGTTCGTTGTAACTTTTTTTATATTTGAGTTGATTGAATGAAAGGTAAATTGCGGTTTACGATTTATGACGTAGGTATTAAAAAAACTACTTACTAAATCTCGTTCAAACCAATTTTCGGTGGAAGTTTGCATGGTAATGTACATCGTATTTTTTTTTAAGTTTTATCATTCTCTAATTTTAGAAGTCACGGGGGGGGGGGGGGGCACACATTTTACTACTTTGGAAGTGTCTCTCGCGCAATCTATTCGGTTTAGAAAAAAATGATATTATAAATCTCAATATCATTTTTGAAGACCTATCCATAGATACCGCACACGTATGGGTTTGATGAAAAAAAAATTTTAAGTTTCAGTTCTAAAAGTAGTGAAATGGTACATACTCGTGTGTCTGAGTGCTGGCGGCGAGGCAGCACAGTTCTGTCGCGGTGCCCAGCTCTGTCAGCACAAAGCTGCCCTCCGCCTCCGGGCGCGCCGACGATACTAGGAACAATCTGAAAATTCATGATATTATATTAAAAAAAATTGATCGAACGAAACGAGATCTCCAAATTTAACGTGGACGAATCAGTGTTGTATGTATGTATGTTTGTTTGTCCGAGGATAACTTTCGAAGCGTTGATCTGATCTTCGTGAAATTTAATATATAGGTAGGTAGTGATGGCACAATCCTGGGTTCAAGAGGGTAAGAAAAATCTAAATGAGACTATTAGGTCAGGTGGGACTTCTAATGTAAGGTCTTTATTAGTAGGTACTGTTACGCCGAGGCTGTTACAGAATAAGTAATAGTCGGTATTTCGAAGTTATTTATACCTACTGTGTCACAGAATAGGTAATACTCGGTTTGGAATTACCTACATACCACGTTTTTACCTACCGTTGCACAGCTTAAGAAATAGTAGACAATCGAAATACCTATACTTTGCTAGATACTAGTGGAAGGTTCTGGAAATAATGCTCGGTATAAATAGTGCGTAGAGACGTCCGCAGCGTCAGTCTTGATTTGGCGATACGTGCGAACATTTCGGTGACTTTTAGTGGTTTATTGTGCGATAGCGTTGTGATTTAGTGTGTTGTGAATCTTTGTGATTAAGATCGTGTATTTTGCATTTTAGTGTTGATTAAAAGTGTTATTTTGGTTAGATTCATTTTAATTATTTTATCCCGAACCCTTAGCTCGTAACAGTACATTTCAACCCCGTTTTTATTTTTAGTTTCATCTTTGTAGTTTTTAAGTTATTAGCCATAATAAAAACTGAACTTTGACATAATTCACAGGGTACACCAGTGACCGACCCCACAGTACTGAAATATGGTATGCGTGTAGCTTTAGTGGCACGAATATAGAGAAAAGTCTGAAATCCAGAATACCTGCAATTTCTACCCCTACTAGGAAAACCAATTAACCCCCGTTGCCTGTAATTTGAATGAAACTGTAGATCAAATTAGGTGGTTGCGCATTTCGTGGCACTATTTTATTAGTCAAAGTTTATGAATAATATTCTTGAGAGGTACTTATTGATATTTAATGCTAAAAATGTATTAGATGCGAACCAAAATAAAAAATAAGTTCACAGTATTTATATCCTAAATAACGCATTTTATTTCTCCATACTAAACATAAGGTTGTCTCTGATAGACGTTGTCTCAGAGACAACCTCTGATATAAGCTCCTAGGCTACTCTGTATCACGCGACGTTGCCAATCTGCTATGAAAAAAAACGAATGTCGAGGCGCATGCGCGGCGCGCGGCGTTGCCGCTCCGCACCTTTACAATTTTATTGATAAATGTTTGAAATAGTCACTTGGGTCTCCGGGACTGTCTGCGTTGGGTGACCCTTACCTGCCACAGCTCAGCGCCAGCGCGACCCTTTCCAGGCTATGTAGAGGCTGTAACGCCGCGATGGGTGACCGCGCGCCGCCCACCACGTCTTGCACACGGACCGACCAAACCAATTCACATGTCGATGAACTGAAAGACAATATTTTGAACAATGTTACTCGATCACGTCGTAACGGCTGAACCTATGATGATGAAATTTAGTATGTACGTACCTGGCTTAACACATAGGCTACTTTTTATCTAATAAATCATCCCATGGTCCCATGGGATAAAAATGGGATGTCAAGTTGCAACAGCGAGTTTAGCTTTATTTCTAGGTTACCTACACATTTAGTAGCGTTGCCCGCAACTTCGTACGCGTTATCTATTTTTATGTAACACGTACGAAGTTGTGGGCAGCAGCTAGTTATTAATAATTATAGAAAATGTCAGCTAAGTAAATGTTAATATATGTTGTGAAGCATTTTGTAACAAAACTCACGAGAACACAGATATTCTCCCGGCGGAGTCTCCGATCCAGATCTTGGAGCCGACGCGACAGATGGCAGACACCATGACCGGCTCCTCTTTATCTGATGACAACACCACTGGGTTACTAATGCCGCCATCTACTTCAGTACTGGGAAATTACATAAAGGCGTGTTTCATTCAATCAAACCATTTTATTTCAATTGACTGATTTCGGTGCAGGAAGAATCTGTGCAATCGGGTTAACATACATACTCCGAAGCACCCTGTATATGTATATGCCGAGTATAATGCCTTGTGGTATATCAAATTTAATTCCATCTTCGTTATTCCTAAACTTGACAACTCTAGTTCTCTGTGTTCCATGAGTAAGGTAGCTTTTGAACCATTGGAATGACTGACTTAGATTTCAATCGAATCTGGTTTGGTTAATAGTATAAGAGAGTAAACAGTATCAAAAGCGTTGGTTGTTTCAAAGAATATTCATACACAATCCCTAATTATGGAATGTTTAACCAAAAAATGTGTAAATTCAAGCTTATCATTTTCTTCTTTATTCGATGATAAACTTTTAGATAATTTTGAATCATCAATTTACGCCTGTACACCACGATCTTGCTACAAATCTGACTGGCTTAAAAAGGGTTGTGATTAATATAAGGAGAAGCTTTTACCCCCCCCCCCCCCCCCCCCCCCCCCCAATAATAAACAACAAAGTCAAGTAACTTACCGGGCGGTATCCTGATTGTGTGGTGATGCGTGAAGTGAGCATTCGGCACGAGCAGCGAATGCGCTCGCTCAGGCTCGCCGCCACCGTACCACAGCTCCCAGCCCGAACCATCCGTGTCTAAGACAATATAATAACTGTACTGATATTCTAAGTTTACTAATGAAATCAAAACTATAGATAAGATAAGATAACTGGTGGATAACGAGATAACGTGCTCAAACGCAAGCCTATAATCTATAAAAAAACTCTCTATTGTAATTACCACGCCGAAACAATAAACTAAAACGTTGTTTGAAAAATTAATGTATCTAATACCTAGCTCATAAAATTATAAACCTATAATTGTTCTGATACTACTATCTACTAAAAATACCAGTAAAAGTATTTCCATTTGTAATTTACTTAACAGTAAAACCGCCAAATGTAAACATTCATAAATTGTTAAAAAATATATTGCCTACTCCACGTAATGTGGGCAGGAAGATTTTGATGAGTATTATACCTGGTAGGTGTATGCGTTGCGCGGCATGGTGCGTCCCGCGCCGGGCGCCGGCCGCGTCCCGCAGCGCGCAGTACTCCGGCGCGGACAGCGCGGACACCAGCGCCCCGGCCGAGGGGCGCAGCCCGGGGGCTCCGGCCCAGCACCGACGCATCGTCTCCAACATGCAGATCGGGTACTCTAGCTCCTGAAATATGTTACGTGTTGCTCAAAGATATAAGTTTTACTTCTGCACAAACTTGACATAGCGCAGAGAACTGTCGGCATAATTCTTATTAAGAGAAACACGCACTACGAACGACCTCCTACTAGATGGTCATTAATAAAGATAAGAAATAATAGAAGTCCGAGGTGCGAACCCTGGGACACCCCAGATGGAACTATTTTCGCAACAGGTAGAAAGTCACGGACCACAACTAGTTGGGTGCAATTACATGGATACGATTCACATCACCTTACTAATTACCCCAAATCTTTACTCGATAAGTAGGTAGTGGTTGACAGTATCAAACGCCTTAGAAACTAATAATTGTTCTGTAGCTTGCAATGATGCCATGCTCGCTTTTTTCATAGATAGAATTAATATCCATATCGCTATGGCACCTAGCGGCTCCCAGCAGACTTTATCAGGTCGTCTTTTTATTGTGATTTGTTATACTATCTAGTGAAGGCGGTCCTACATTGGCCTTTCCAGAGGTCGAGAAATTTTGCCTTAACGGTCGTCAGTTTATAGATTTATGTCCCCGCCACTGCCACTTCAGCATCTTACTAACTTACCCTGGGCGATAAGGAAGGCCTGGCGCCCTCCAAAATTGCCTCTTTCACCGCCTCGTGGCCTTCGAACGGCTGCCTCCCAGATATCACTTCGTACATCAACATACCGAATGAGAAACAATCCACCTGAAGGAAAAAACTTTATTTAAAATTGAGACACAGGTATTTTGGACGAGAAGTCGTCACACAGTTTCCCGAACACTGCCTCTGTCTCGAAATTTGATCTCTCTATCCTAGGTAGACGTACTCGTCAACAACATCGAGATTAGAGTTCCCAACTGATACCGCGGTGGGCGCCACATGGCCATTCGACATGATTATCGTTTTATCCGTGTTCATTTTAAGGCCTACCTCTTGGGAGAATCTCATTCTGCCAGAGTCTTCCAGCAACTCTGCCACGACCACGATATCGTCGGCAAATCAAAGGTATGTTTTTAATATAACATAGATGCACAGCCGGAATGTGATCAATAATTATCCTGTCCACACAAAGGTTGTCTGGAAGAGATCGCTTTTAGCGATAAGACCGCCCATTGTACTAAATTTATTTGTAGGAATTATGTTCTGTATTTTACTTTGGTATACAATAAAGAGTTATCTTATCTTATCGATGTACTCACCATTGGCATTGATGCCCAGTCCTTGCCATTCCAGGAGTTTGAATTTGCTTACGATTACGGCGGGCATATTGCTGAGTCCTTTTTTTTTACGGATTATATATTTCAGAATGTAATTTTATTGAGTGCTAATGCAGTGCATAAATGTTTGTTTATGTGTAATATTTGTACCTTTTCGTTGTATTCTTCCTCTCCGTTGTACCGCATGATCTCTGGCGCCATGAACCCTTCAGTTCCACCGAACCCTTTGGTCCCGGACGGCGGCGCTAGCCGACTTATACCTGACAATCAATATGTAATTTTTTTACACAAAATAAAATAATTATAGCCAATACAAAAATCCCATAGAAAAACAATTTTCAGTTTTTTCAGAATTTTAAAAAGAAAGAAAGAAAGAAAATATATTTATTTGAACCCACTTGACATCACACACAATAAAAACAAAGGCAAAGTCAAGATTCACTCAGACAGACAATACTGGTGTTGCGTGGGGACAAAAAGGTCCCTGTCTCAGCATAAGCTGTTTCGTACCACGGTGGATACGATGCAGCGCTGGTTTTCTGACAGGGCCTAGGTGACGACACGATTATTTGAAAAGACAATACAAATAGAATAAAATATAAATAACATGTAGACAAATTAAAAGGAGAAGACACTCAATAAATTAACAATACATAAAATACACGAATTGCAAAATATAAGATAAACTCCTCAAACCTAGCACCATCTACAACTCCCAGACGTTATATAGAATTAATACAGCAGGAGCAAACAGGTAGTGAATCAATATTTACTGTCCAGAATTGATGTATCGTCTGTGGCTGCATTTTTATACATCACTATTACCATCATTTGTTCGGTCGGCGATTGTTTCTATAAGTTATGTTTTATTTAGTACCTACCTATGGTTCCGTCTAGTGTTACCATGTGCACCGTAATTATGGTAAATGCAACGTACTCAGCAAAAAACTACTACCTACCGTTGGAGCATAACAACGGTGACAAAATCTACCGCAATTTGCATTTGTTATGAAATTTATAAAGAAGAAATGTAGAAAGAAAGTAAGTCCCGGAACAAATATCTGCAGATGAAGCAAACATTTGTCTTGCATAATTCGTAGACTCGCGCATACAGACCGTAGTCCCCCAGCTTCACGTGCACGTCGACCGGCGCCGGGTTCAGCTCGGCCGCGGCCGACTCCTGCACTTTCGGCATTCTCCATACCAACACGTTCTCAGACTGAAATTAATAGTACATAGTACACCAGAGATATTTTATATACGAGCAAGCGAACGCGAGCAAGAACGCAAAAGAGTTCGAGGGTGTTATTCATCGCTTACACCCGCGTATAACACATAACTTCAATACTCAATCGTTTATTGTATTCCACAATGTAATTACAAATGGTAATTAGATAGGTAGATGTTACGACCGACAATGTTTCGGTTCATTTCGTGAACCTTCATCATGTACGTGATAAATCCCGTATTTATAATAAATCACGATAGTTTTCCAAGTTATTTAAAAACACCAGATGCAGCGTAGGACCTAACATGTTACCCTGTGAAACCCCAATACCATTACCTTTAGATCTCTATAGACGATCCTGCGATCATGGAGGTACTCCAAAGCCCTGGCCACCTGCAGTAGAGCGGCGCGCGCGGCGCGGGGCCCGATCCGATAACCGCACCCGCGGTACTCGCGGATAATACCGTCCAACCCACCCTGAAACACCACGAAACATTTACAGACAAACACAAATATAACAGAAAATACATTGTACACCATAATAAAGCATCTAAATTAAGTATACTTTCGGCGGTATTATCGCTGAAATCGATTTCTTTCAGGCAACCAGCCTTGTTTCTTGCTTTATGAACACATTGGCGTCGTCGCCAAGGAGTCATACAGTAGACCTGGTTTTGTTTTAAGAAATGCTCGTGACTTCCAGAGCGTACACGTAATACGACTTCTCTTCAGCACCTTGGTGCGAAGCAAATTAAAGTCCTGCTCCTGTGTATGGAATCCACACGAGGTTACGTACGCTCTCCGTTTGGAAAAAGTATAAAAGGCATTTCTTAGGTACCTCTATAAGCGAATTTCAGGGTATTACCCTTTCATGTACCCAACTCAATTCCTCTTAAGATACTTAGGTTATAATTCCCTCAAAACTAGGAGAGAGTGTGAGCAGATAACCACTGTCTGCAAAATATTTCGCAACAAAATTGATGCACCTGATCTGCTTAACGAGCTACTTCGCTTTTATGTCCCAAATCAATATACCCGGTGCAGAAGACACAGGCTTCTTGCCGTACCCTCGAGCCGTACTGTATCCCGTGCTAACTCCCCGCTGCCTCGCACACTCACCACCCTCCACAAACTCCTAGATGCCAACCCTGAATGCGATGTGTTTGGTGACGAATGAAAGGAATTGATGCTGGTATGTCTGAGGTATTGTGAGATTGATGTATGAAAGGTATTTAATTTAACAATTCAATTCATGATTTATGTGATTTAATGAATTTATTTATATTAATGTGTATTATTTTAATTTAATTTTATTGTTAATTTGTATACTGTGTATATTCTTATTGTAATTTAGATTTTAATTTGACAATGGTTTATGTAATTAATGTTTTAATTATTTTATATTAATTGGTGTAATTGGTTAATCCGTTCTAATTAAATAATTAAATTAAATTATTTCCTGGCTTGGTGACGAAGGAACAGGAAGTAACATTGTCGTTTCAGAGTGATCCTGATAATTTTAATGAATAAAAACATTTTGATTTGTATCTTTGTATGGACAGTAATGAGCGAAGCAGAAATTGAAGTTTTTGAACTAGACCATAAGTGTAGGTGAAGTATACCAGCGGCGCTAATGCCAACAGCAGCGCGAGCGGGGCCGCGCACACGGCGCGCAGCGGCACCGCGTGCGGATGCCGCAGCTGCGACAATATAGTGAGCTCCTGCCGCAGCCCGCAGTACGCGCGGCACGCCGCCGCCGTCGGCTCGCGCTCCCACCGGGATAAAGCCGCCTGAAATAATATCACATTTTAAATTGACAATTGTTAAAGAAAAGAACACAAGTGGCCCTAACATTGAGCCCTGTCATGTTTCTTCAAAATATTACATACATTAATATTTATTCATGATTAGACATGATTATTATAAAATACATAATTTATCAGGTGCCGTTTCATTGGTGTTTCGTCCGATAATGTTTCGATTCAATTCGTGAACCTTCATCAGGGTGAGTGCGATCCGCTCCGCACTGCGTCTTGAATCACACTGCGCGCGAGTAGAGGGGCGCGGTGCTGGGTAGAGTAGAGTAGTATGGGTAGAGGC
This sequence comes from Philereme vetulata, assembly GCA_918857605.2. NCBI lineage: Eukaryota > Metazoa > Arthropoda > Insecta > Lepidoptera > Geometridae > Philereme > Philereme vetulata. The sequence goes on along the minus strand of OU975434.1, from coordinate 12,949,486 downwards.
TAGGGTACAAGTTCAGTAAGACCTACTTTATAAGCATGTACCGCCTGCGGCTCGCTGCGGGGCGGCGGCGGGACGGGCTGCAGCGCCTTCAGAGCTACCTCCACCTCCGCCTGGCCGGGCGCGCGCCAGCTGCTCGCCAGCACGGTGCCGAACGCGCCGCGCCCCGCTACAGCGCGCCGCGTGATGTGCTCCCAGCGGGCGCGCGACTCTTCCGGCACGTCTAGCAGCAGCTACAAACCACAAACTTTTACAATCAAAACAGCAACTATGTAATTAATAAAAATAAATTAAAAAGTAGGAGCTGTTTGCCCGCGACTTCATTCGCGTGTACTTCAATTGTTGTCCGTAATTATAACAGCATTAATTATCGTTATCGCATACGTCCGAAACCGTCGTCTGCCCGTTCGTGTTCGGGTCGGCATACCCATACGTAGTTAAACCAAGAACATTTTATTTTTCGGAACTCTTTGGTTGAACTTATTTCGCGCCCATGAAGGGTTTTACCTCTAATAACCTTTTTAAGGGCGCACTATACCTGGGGAGACGTTAAATCGCTTATTGAGAAACAATGTTTTGTTCAACAAATTGTGTGCTTTCAATCTGTAATTCATATAATGTTATAGTTAAGGATACGTGCTAGAGCGCCTGTGTTGTGAAAACACGATTCCGTAAAATTTTCTTGATAGAAAAAAAATCCAAAGATGACTCCAAACTTATCTTATAACCGTTCTTATGCGATGAATACTACAATTTAGACCTTGAAACTTTATACAGTAATTCTACACAACATAAATAACCTGTGTTTTAAATTTTCAAAATACTTTTTGATTTTACCATAAAATGAAAATATCTAAGTTTTGCACCAATAAACACAACAAGATAATGAAGGGACTGAATGATAAAAAACCGGCAAACATATGAACCACGGCGAGATAGGACGTGCAGCGGCGCGCGGAGAAGCGCGGGTGAAATTCGAGTTTGGGCTGAGGTATAGTCAACTCTTAAATGGACGCGACGATGTTTCATCTACTATTCACTAATCTATGACGCACTGTAAATGTTTGATTTATTCTCATTTATTAAAAACCAAACCAACCATCCTATGTCCGTTCACATGATACACAGTATTTATTTGTTAAATTTCATCAAGATCTATCCAGCCGTTTAATCGTGAAACAAACAGAAAGACTGACAGACCGAAGGGCAGACTTACTGTCGAAAGTACAATAGAATATGAGTATCGATTCGTGCACTCACAGTATCAGGTGCGACGTGATGCAGCGCGACGTCAGGGTGCAGCGGGCAGCTAAGCGGCAGCTGCGCGCACGCGCAGTGTATGCACTGCTCCACCGTCCAGCCCCACGCCCACGCCCACGGGCCCAGCGCTGGGTTACCGCCCGCGTTCATTATGCCCTCCACTGATCCTATGCGAGATGACGCTGAAAAATAACCAAAGTTCTTAGCTCTTATGCGGCTTGCATCCAACGGCTCCCAGCAACCTTTATTAGATTGTTTTTCCATTCTCCATAGTCGGAGGACCGTCCTTTCCTTAAAGTGATCTCCAAGAACCATTTTCCCAATGACTACAATCCGGGTGTCTTTAAGGTAAGAGAGTGCAGATCACATCATCGTTTACCATGTGTGAGATTGTGCTCAAACAAACATCTATTCGAGAAAAATTTGCCGCAACGACTTCCTTACCGTTAGATTCAGCTCCCACTCCGCTGTCTCCATCCGAAGTCCTGGACTCCTGGGAGACTCTCGGCCGCGGCTCGACCGCTCCCAGCTCCAGGCGACGGAATGCGTGCTGAAAAACAAAGAATCATCTAAACTGGATCAACCAGCTAAATCTTGCATCTTAGAAGACAGGCTTCAACTGTCTGTGGCTACGATCCATTTTTATCAATATTTTCATGTTACCTCCGCTATACATATAGGTTTTTTTTTATGTCTAACTTGTCCTATTTTTTTTATTAATAGGAATCATCAACATAGTATAACACTAACAATATATTGCTGGACATTTCACACAGCGCTATCTAGCCCCAAACTAAGCAGAGCTTGTACTATGGGAACCAGATAACTTATAGAATAATTATATACTTTTTTTTTGTAAATACATACTTATAATATATAGAAAAACAACCAGACCCGGAACAACTATATGCAGACCATGCAAACATTTGTTCTGCGGCGGGAATCGAACCCACAACCTCCTGCGTCTCAGCCGGCTGTTCGCTCACTGCGCCAATGGTAAAACTTAGTGCTACTATAATTACAGATGACAGACTTTTAAGGTGATGATAAATTTAATGCCGAGCGAGTAAATTCATTCCATTTTAATAGTAAAATAAAATGGCATGCATTACTTCTAGCTAACAACATATACATTTCATTAAATAATGATTACAAAAATTAAAATACGAAGAATAAATCTATTTACTCGTATATACCGAATTTCAACGAAATTGGTCAAGTCTTTTAGTTGTGAAAACGTAACAAACAGATAGAGAGACGACAGAGTAACTTTCGAATTTATAATATTAGAATGAATGGTTTACCTGCGCCAGTTGATCAGGGTCCCGACTCCTCGGTAGATCCCGAAGACACCCTGGACACGGCACCACTCTCGTGATCAGACACCTCCCCTCCGACGTGTGGACGAACCGAGTACCTGTTGTAAGTAAACTAGTCAATCAGCCTTTCACCAATTTTACTTAGAAAACTTTCGTCAATCCCTATTGATACTTATTAATTAATTTATTTATATCAAGTTACATTTGACTCATATTCAATTTACAAATAATACTTACAAAAAATAAAAATAAAATTCAAATAACACAACATTCTCTTATTTTTATTATTATTGAGAAATTATTGCGCGCACTGTTCTTAGTAAATTGATTAACACACCTAGTGAAGGATACCAGTCCTCTAGAAGTAGGTCTACGTGGTCTGACACGATAGCCAGGACTTTAGCCAGGATGGATGGATTTGGTTCCAGACTGATGCTCTGTGAAAAGAAAGAGATGGTTTCATTATTGTTTAAGAAGAAAGACATTATGACTGAAAATACATTTTAGTGACATTTTCTTGAATAATAGTAAAGCATTTGATCAAGTTTACTTAAAAAATGTTATAAATAAGTAACCGTATTGTATAGCAAATAAAGACTATTCCCATATCTTTCGATTTTAGTTACTCAAAAAGCCAAAAAAATTTAAAAAAAATATGTCTAAACCATATGTCTAGACAAATAAACTAAGGTGTTCTATAAGCCCTACACTAGGTCCCATACTATACCTGGTAACCAGATATAGGCATTCCATCTTCTCTCTTTACGACGCAGCTTTGCGCAGGCAGTTGTATTTCAATACAAGCACTGCTTTGGATGTCTAGCTCGCACCACGCACCATCTTGTTTCACACGTAATCTGTTAAGTTTTAAAAATCACGAAAATCATGAGAAAATCATTTCAATTAAGAACTGACTGTGCCGTGCATTTATAAAACTGATGACAGTATATCGACCGTATTCAGAACGAGTAGAGTTAACGAGTAGTTATCTTTCATCTCTCTCTTTAAAAAAACAAACATAAACAATACTAAGACCATGATTAAACCAATTTGTATGTGTTCATTTATTTGGTCTACTAACAATTATCTTACCGACAACGTATTGTAATATTCGCCATAATATTGTTGTGTCCAACAGGATCCATAATTATCATGTAATACTTATCAATTACCACCTATTACTACACAATAAATGAATAAATATTGCTGGACATTTCACACAGCGCTATCTAGCCCCAAACTAAGCAGAGCTTGTACTATGGGAACCAGATAACTGATAGAATACTTATCTACTTTTTTTTTAAATACATACTTATAATATATAGAAAAACAACCAGACCCGGAACAAATATCTGTAGATCATGCAAACAATTGTTCCGCTACGGGAATCGAACCCACTACCTCCTGCGTCTCAGCCGGCTGTTCGCCCACTGCGCCACGGAGGTTCGTCGAATAAACGATTGAGTATTGAATGTTAGTTGAAAACGTATCGTGACATTTAGAACAAGGATTACACATAATGGTTAAGGTGTTTTGAGGACAACCGACTCCTTAAATATTTCTTAGACTTGTTTTATTTAAATAAGTAGTCTGCAAGGCAAAGTTTTTGGACCGCTTCTATTCAATCTATAAATTTGTGGCACAGGTTCTTCCTAAATCATCTAACATTAGGTTTATGACTAGCACGAGGGGATAGTGCCCCTAAAAATTACCTAATGATTCCTGTAATGGAAAATAAGCAGTATCTCAAGGCAATTTTTTAGGACCGCTATTATTCAACTTCTTATAGTCCCTTGTCATTAATTGTCTTTTGGTCGCATTGAAGTATAACGCCCACATTTGAAATAACCTACTATCTGTGGGATGATATGATTTCAGGGTATGAAATTCCTTGACGTTGGTGCAGATCACAGCGCATTTAACTGTGAACTAAAAATAGATAACACTTAAACAGATTATAACATCTGTAATAACCTGTTTCATAAATAAAGATATTTATATTGATCAACCAACATGAAGTACGACACCCCTAAAAAGGCCTAGTGATTCCTGTAATAAAATATAAGGGGTGCCTCAAGGCATACCCTTGGGGCCTGTCTTACTTGACGTTCTCGTATGGATGTGGAGCGCCCTCCTGCGGCAACGGCAGCAGAGGCTCGTGGCTCGGAGGCAGCTCCCGCACGCACACCAGGGTGAGCGCGCCGCAGACCAGCCGCGCCCCCTGACGCCAAACCTTCCACCCCCATTCTAGCTCCAGGGCGCGGGAGATGCTGTCGTCCGATTCCATCTGTTGATAGTTTGGAGATTGTGAATTGATTAATGATAATGTATCGTAGACAAAAATAAAGGTTGGTGGGAGCCGTTGGGTGCAGGCCACACAATCGGGTCGCTCTATAAACCTACGAGGGCCTAAGTTTAGCAGTGACGTCTTATGGCTGATATGATGAATGAGTCAAATCCATTTTATTGGAGTTGGGGGATGAAGGGAAAAAACCCAAGACCGGCTTGACCAGGGCAATGCCCACACGCCGCTGTAGCGCATTAGATGATGGACGCTCAATCCTCAATCATATCGCGCGTCTTCCGGAGAAGTCTCGCGCATCGTCGGAAATTCCTAAACACGACCTGTTTTTTTGGCTCGGCTTATTTTATATCTGATACTATTAAAGTCGTTGAGGTAGAGATAAGGATAGACATCAGATGTGGACTTATACGTTGAATAAAAGAAAAATACAATAACTAGTTGTTCGCCCCGAACTGAACTGAACTGAGATCTCGCGAGTCTCCCATACAAATGAAACAAAATATTATTTGAAATATTTGACTATAAAAATAGTGCCAAGAAATGGATAACAAAATAACTTGACCTACAAGATTCATTCAAATCACAGATAACGGGAATTCATGTTGTTGTAATTGGTTTTACTGTTTTTGGGGGTAGAAATTACAGATATTCTGGATTTCAGACTTTTCCCTATATTTGTGTCACTAAAGCTGCACGCATACAAAATTTCAAAACTGTGGGATCACTGTGAATTTCGTCAAAGTTTAGTTTTATTATGCCAAATAACTTAAAATCTACAAAAGTTTAAACTAAAAATAAAAAACGGGGTCAAAATGTAGTGATGAATACATTTCATTAAACGTGTCACATGGCCGGATACTCACAATTTTTTTCTTTTTTACCTCTCTTGAACATCTAAATCTAAATCTGACCCTAAATCTCAGCACACTTTTCGGTCATTTTGTCATACCAAGATTGTGCCATCACTACTTACCTATATACCAAATTTCACGATGATCGAATCAATGCTTTGAATGTTATTCTCGGACAAACAAACAAACATACATACATACATAGCATTACACAGCGCCGATTTGGCCAAGTTGATTTGGAGATCTCGCTTCACTCGATCAAATAGTAATAATGAGTTATGCTGGACATTTCACACAGCGCCATCTAGCTCCAAACTAAGCAAAGCTTGTACTATGGGAAAAGATACTTACACCTATGTTTTTTTTTGTAAATTTATAGTTATAATATATAAAAAAACGACCAGAAAAAATACCCGTAGATCAACATTTGTTCCGCGGGAATCGAACCCGCAACCTCCTGCATCCCAGACGGCTATTCGACCACCTGTGCCACGGAGGAATGAATGAATGAATTATTTATTCGCAGAAAGAGGGTGTACAGTAAATATTTGTCGTTCCACTAAGTGAATTAATACTGGTATGCGAATACATAATCAAAATAAATCCAGTTTTAACAAAGAATAATAATAAAAATAATGATTCAGATATATCAAAAACATTATTAGAAAACGTCAGCTAAGAAAGTGTCAAATTGTACAGAAGGCGGTCATATAATGTTACCTCTGCAGCTCGATACAGCTGGTGAGGAGCTCGCGCCAGCGCAGCATCAGCCAGCAGCCGGGAGCACAGCCGCGCCCAGAAGCCGCACGGCACGTACGTCACCAGCAGCAGCCGCGTGAGGGGAGTGCCGCTGCGACCCGATATACTGATGCCCTCGCCCGTTGAAGTGGTGCCGTCTTCTGGAGAGGAGATACAACAGTTATCAGAACATAGGCTTCCCCCATAGATTTGTCGGTAAAATAATAATAACTAGTGGTTCACCCGGAGCGGAGATCTCGCGTGTCTCCCATAACTAAATATTATTTTGTAGTGCCACGAAATTCACAGTCATACAACTTGACCCCTAGTTTCATTCAAATTACAAGTAACGGGAGTTCATGTTAATTGGTTAACTTTTTGGGATAGAAATTGAAGTTATTTTAGATTTCAGACTTTTTCCTATAGTGTGTCAATAAAGTGTTTGAGTTGACGAAAGTTAGACGACCTCCGTGGTGCAGTGTGCGAGTAGCCGGCTGATACGCAGGAGGTAGCGGGTTCGATTCCCGCCGCGGAACAAATGTTTGGATGATCTACAGATATTTGTTCCGGGTCTCGTTGTTTCTCTATATATTATATGTATGTATTTACAAAAAAAAAGTATATAAGTACTTATTCTATCACCAGATAACTATCTGGTTCCCATAGTACAAGCTCTGCTTAGTTTGGGTCTAGATAGCGCTGTGTGAAATGTCCAGCAATATTTATTTATTTATTTATTTATAAAGTTACATGCATATCAAATTTCAGCACTGTGGGGTCACTGGTGTACCCTGTGAATTTCGACAAAGTTCAGTTTTTAATATGGCTAATAACTCGAAACCTACATGGCTTAAACTTAAATTAAAAATGGGATACAATTGTACTAATGAAGGCCTTTCATTAGACATCCCATTTGACCTAAAAGTCTAATTTTGTATTTTTAACCCTCTTGAATATCTCAAGAAGCACCAAACATTTTTAGCTCATTTAGTCACACCAGGATTAACCTATTTATATATCAAATTTTACAATGATCGGATAAACGCTTCGAAATTTATCCTCGGACAAACAAACATACATGCAACGCCGAGATCTAGCTTCGCTCGATCAATAAAATAAAATTAATTACTGTTTAAAGGAGGACGATAAACGAACACTATAATAAATTTAAAAAAATACGAAAAACATGGTCTGTCTTCCTGTTGGTATACCCTGGCAGGGTTCATATGTGAGACTATCTACCTGTAAATATATAATATAGTGTCATACGACACACTCATTGCGGTACAAAAACGAGCTTATGATACCTGCTTCCCGACACAAACTGCACTCTTCAAGCCCTTACGTAATGTCGATCAAAATATTTAACAAACTACCAGACGCGTTCAAAAATGAGACAAATAATATAAAATTAACAAAACAATTAAAATACTTACTAACTAAAAAAACTTACGACGACAATTGACGAATATTTTAATGATAAATTTAATAAAAAATGACAAATTTTAGATACTTACCTACTATCTACTTTGACATTAGATTTGAGTGTTTTCTTTTTAAAAATAACTATAACGTAACAAGAACAACGACGTCCTCCTCTCTCCATGATATTGTAGCGCCCAACAGGGTACATAATGAACATTATTTACCACCTATTATTACATTGTAGAATACAATAAACGATTGAGTATTGAGTATATAATATTTTATTCATTTATAACCACTGAACTGCTATTTGAATAATTATAACTTTTGAAACTATCATGGTTATGAACACTATTTGTACTAAAAACGGGATATTTACCATGATTTGTGAGTATTTGAGCAAGAGACTAAGAAAGAGGGTAGATCGTTATATCTGCCAATAACTACATACCTACTCGCAAAGACTTCAATTTACCCGTGATCATGGCGCATGCACCTGCGCCGAAATATCGGGATACTCAAATACTCACAAATCATGGTAAATATCCCGTTTTTAATATAAATATGTGAATAATTGTTCTATAAAGTTTGCCATTTTGGAGTAAACTGTATGTTTGTGCAGATAACGATAGTGCCAACACGCACGGCCATGTACAACGCACAGAACAAAAGATATTTATAAAATGTTCGTACATGTATACACATAGTTATAAATATACTAAAGAGGAATGTTGAATTTGCATTAAGGACAAACCTACTAAGGTTTATTAAGTGTAATAATTTTATAAGTACTTATATGTTTTTTTTTAAATAAATAAATTTAAAAAAAAAGCTAGTTTGTGTAACACCATGTGAAAGCAATACATGTATTGAGTAAGCGACTGATCTTGTACGAGACCTAGCGGCTCCCAGCATGCTTTATCAGGTCGTGTTTCCATCTAGTGGGAGTGGGGTTGTAACGTTGCGCCTAGTTACTGTAGCTAAAAACTATAATAAAAACGAGCACAGCTATACGGAACCTTATAATTTAAAAATACTAGAAAGGTTTTTACTTTCGACCGCGCGCAGCCACGGAACGCTAACCAACTTTGGAATGTCAAGCGCATCCACTTTGTTGAGCAGCCGAGCGTCACACGCCTTGGGACGCGCTGGCGGCCGGACGTGCCTCTGTTGAGCCTTGATTTAACTACAAATTGTGCTAGATTATTCTTGGATCCCGCTGGGGATCCACGTACCTACATCCATGTACCTACCTACACTAGACGGTGGGGTTGCCAAGATTACGACGACTGCGCGGCCGTGACCCTTCACCGAATCAGCGAGTGGTTATTCCGACTACGGGGGGACCCACAGCTACCTTCTGGAACGAGCCTGCCACCTACCCTAACGCGCCCTGGACCGGGAGCCGTCGCTTCTCAGGCCAGTGATTCAGTGTTCCCTGCCTACCTACATTGAGTGTGAATCTGTGCGGCTGTGCTATATTATCGGACATTACAGGTGTGAAACGTTAAACAGTATTTCATTTCGCATCCTGTAGGACCTACTACCTACCTACCTACCCTATATCTGTGGACGAAACGGCACAGGGTCCTAGGATGCGCTTTCCCAGTGCGTGGTTTGCACTTCTTTAAGCTATATCAACGAAATTATTTTGTATTTTTTTAGGCCTTTCGGAAAAAGTTTCCCAGCAGTGGGAGAATGTAGGCTAGAATTTTTATAACCAAAAAATTTGAAATGCATAGCTATACAAGAAGAAGGCTATATATAAGCCCAAGATACAAGCTCTATGCTTAGTTTGGGCCTCAATGGCATCATGATTTATTTATCTTTAGGCCATAATTTTTTTTAAATCTTATCTTAAGTTATACTCACGGATAAGGGCAGGGGAGTCTGTGTGTCGGTTGGAGTCGGCATGCAGCGGCGCGAGGTGCGGATTCAAGGCTGGCCAGGCGCGCCGGCCGCTGGTGCGGCTACTCGACCACGCGCGACCGCGCACCGGCAGCTATATTTTAAACAATCAGCAAGGTCAGGTGATCTTATCAAGTAAGCCAGTTGCTGTCGCCTGCCTGTCGTTCGGATCAAGCCGCGCTTTTCACACCTACAGTGCATATCTCACGTGTGAAAGGGACGGCCTGAGCCAGTGACAACGACTGGCTCTGGTAGAGATGGCACAATATAATAAGTGTGACTAATGAGAAGCCTCGATACCTAAATCCATGGTAATTTTTGTTCCTGTTTTCCTAAACTTAGACAATTTATTAACTACATATTTTGAAATTCTCATCAATTTTTTTTTTTTAGGTCCACCAACAGTTGTTACATGATATAATGCTAGAGTTCTTATGTCTATATCTTATAGCTACATGCACAACCAATTACAGGTGAACACAACATGCACTAAAACTAAGTTGACAAGCGGATATAGCTGTTTCACAAAAAAGTTGTACAAACTATGAGAAAAATATATATTTATATATATGTATACAGAAAACAGGATTGCAGATATAATGCCGGATTAAGAAGTTAAATATAAAAGTAGCAAGCGTAACTATGACAAGTGCAATTTATCCCAATGACTTCGCCACAAAATCATAATTCTACGTAAACCTTTATTTCCTTAGAAAAGTATCGGAAAAGAACACACAAATATCCCTACTTCCTGAACTAGAACATTCGTACATCACAATTTTTATAATTCAGGATGTTTTTGAATTGTTATGATTTGTGTAGTGGATGGGTCTCTTCGTCGATGGTTTTCGTTTGAACTACATAGAAACTGAAACCGTGTATATTCTAACAAATAAATACAATATCATAATTGTACATACAGGATTTATCACGTTTCGTGTTATATGTGTCTAAATCCAGTATTTATAATTATGATTGAAATAAATCATCAAAGTTTTTTAAGTAAAATTCAATATATTGATTACCTGCGGGGCTAGTGGCTCAGTGGCCGGCAGCAGCGGCGGTATGAGCAGGGTCCTGGCGTCCCAGCACAGAGCCAGCTCGAACTTGTGCAGAAGCGACACTCCGAGCGAGCTGGCCTCTTCAGCGCGCGCCAGCTGCGGGGAGGCCTTGAACACGTGCGCCAGGTCTTCCACTTTCATTATACCTGGAAGAAATATCTCTGCATATTTTTAATCTATAAGAAACAAGGCAAAACAGATATGACATATGTCTCTTAAACAGATAAACACTACTCCATATCCGAACTTCCTTCCCCCTTCCCCTCCCTCCCTACACACTATTCAGAACTCTCTACACATCAAGCGCACGCGCGCTCTTACATACACACTAACCCCACACACAATACCTATACACAAACTCACACACAAATACACACGCACAAAAACATACAATCAAACTCACAGGACGAAAGAGACTATCTCCCACAACAAAGTTTTTGCTTAGGGTGGGAGCTAGTGAGCTACAATGAATGTCACTTATTTATTCAGAAACTAAGTAAAAGAAAATTAGTTGTATTATAAGTAATCTAGGGTCTAGCATTATTGGCTTGATAAACTGTTGGCCTCGGTTTTGTCAAGCGATTAATTCAGTTTAGATTCAATAAGATTTATGGCCAGGAGATAACTATGTATTGCATTAGAAATTGTCACGTGGCTGTTGCAACTTGCAACTTTGAACCTGTCTAATAATGCTTTTATACATACCGCTTTCTCTGTTTAAAAAAAAAAAAGAATACTACCCCATCAGACCGCGCGGAAGGTCGCCCATGCGGTGGACCTATCAAATAAAAGCTGCAGTGTCAGCGGCGGCAAACTGCATGAATGCACTACGTGAGGCGTGTAACATCTGCCCCCAAAAATAATGATACAACATGACGATCACGACGACGTTGCGGAGTAATAGGCTAGCGTGGTGTGGGCATGTCATGCGGAGGGAAGAAAACCCTGTGACTAGAAGAGTGTTAGATATGAGTGTGGATGGATATAGAAGTAGAGGAAGGCTGAAGAAGAGATGGATGGACTGTGTGTGGAATGATATGGGTGGGAAGGAATTGACTACGGAGATGACGGCTGAAAGAGAGGAATGGAAGAAAAATACATGTTGTGCCGACCCCACGTGATGCTGGAAAAGGGCAGGAAGAAGAAGATGACGATCACGACCGCTCTGTCAAGAGCGTTACGATTGAGAAGAAAGAAAGCCCTAGCCGCGTTTTATTTGAATGTCGTAGATAAGATATAATAATAATAATCCTCCTAGCCGATTTCGGCTACAGAGACTTGACTTTGTGATTATTGGCCTAGGTGTTTAGCCTGTATGTGGCTGATGTACCCTATTTTTGCGCTAAAAGTCCGGTTACAATGAACACAAGTTAAGGCGCCATTAATGTAGTTGTAATTGATATTAGCCGGCGGTCGACTTTTAAGCTGATCTCGTTTTAAGTCTAGTTCTTGCCTCCTTTCTTCTTCAAACTCGTACACTTTGTCCTGAACATGACGCCTCCATTCAGGTCGTTTTTCAGCGAGAGCCTCCCAGCGCGACGGATCGATACAACACCTCTTCATGTGCCTCTTCTGTACGTCTTTGAAACGTAGGAACTGACCTCCGCGTTTCCGCTTACCATGTTCTAGTTCACAGAAGAAAATGCGTTTCGCCCTTCGCTCATCAGACATCCGAGACAGGTGCCCGCACCAACGCAGCTGACGCCGCATCAAATATGCCTCTATGCCACAGACATTAGCCCGTCGTAGAACATCGGTATTACGGACCCGATCCGACCACTTGATGTTAAGAATGTCGCGGAGGCATTTCAGATGGAATCTGTCTAACGTGCGTATGTGTCTGCGATACAGGCACCATGTCTCTGACGAGTACAAGATGTTAGGAAGTACAATAGCCATATACACCTTAATCTTGGTACTCAATTTGATGTTATGGGAGCGAAATACCTGGACTCGTAGTTTACCAAAAGCAGCCATAGCGGAGCCAAGTCTGCTGTTGATCTCCGAGTCAAGGTCGCATTTTGTTGTTATGCTGCTTCCCAGATATCTGAATGTATCGACCTGTTTTATGGGCTTTCCATCGATTTGCAGATTCAGTGGAGCTTGGTTAACAGTGTCCATGGCCATCACCTCTGTCTTTGTAATATTAATTTTGAGGCCAAATCTACAGCACGCAGCGTCAAGCCGAGTCATCAAGTCCTGGAGTCCCTCAGAAGATTCCGCAACGAAACATAGGTCATCAGCATACATCAATTCGGTAATGAGGTCATACGATACCTTTGTGTGCGCTTTTAACCTAGCCAGGTTAAAGATACTGCCATCTGTGCGAAAACGTATGCGGATCCCTTCGGTGTTGGCTTGTAAAGTCTCCCTCACGACAACGGAAAAGTACAGAGCAAAAAGAGTGGGTGCTAATACACAGCCTTGTTTTACACCACAAGTGACAGGGAATTGCTCTGTCTGCTCACCATTGACGGTTACGCAACAAGTCATGTTGTCGTGAAAAAGTCTTATCAAGCGTATAAATTTGTCGGTGCAACCAAGTTTCGAAAGCACAATCCACAAAGCTTCGCGAGGTACACTGTCAAAAGCTTTCTCCAGATCAACAAAACAGAGAAACAGAGGTTGACACTGTTCCCTGCTTTTCTCTTGCAGTTGTCTAAGAGAGAATATGGCCTCGCATGTGCCGCGATTGGGTCTAAACCCAAATTGCGTTTCAGGCAATATACTTTCAGAGAGCTCCATAAGACGATTTAAGAGTACTCTGGCAAAAGTTTTTCCTGGAGTAGACAGAAGTGATATACCCCTATAAGAGTTGCAAACAGATCGATCACCTTTATTTTTATACAAAGAGCAAATTAGTGATACGCCAAAACTAGGAGGAACGAACTCCATTTCCCACATGCGCTGGAAAAATTGCCAAATCTTGTAGTGCAACTCATCTCCGCCATATTTTAATAGTTCTCCTGGTATGTTATCGATGCCGACAGCCTTATTGTTTTTCTGCGCTTTGATGGCGATGATAACTTCCTCAAGAGAAGGAGGCTGATCCAGATCTACGGCTTGTGGTAAGGCAGGAAGTGATGCTAAATAGTTTATGTCAGCAGAACGATCCACATTGAGTAAGCTGTTATAGTGTTCTGCCCAGCGAGTAAGAACTTCTCCTTTGCTTACCAGGAGGGTACCTGAAAGTGATTTCAGTGGTACGTTTACTCGATGTGGACTTCCTACTAACTTTTTAATCTCGTTAAAGAAATCGCCGAGTCTATTCGAATCAGCAAGCCACTGAATATAGCGAACCTTGTTCAGCCACCACTCATCTTTTGCGTTTCGAGTTAGTCTCCTTATTTGGCTCGTACTCTCCTTTATTTTTTCAGAAGCAGTTGTCTGATTTCCCTTTCGAAGGAGCTGGCGGTGTTTTTCTAGGGCGACTGTCAATGTATTATCATTTTCGTCAAACCAGTCTTCACAGACACGAGGTTTTTGGCCTAAGATCTCAGTAGCCGCATTGATGGTATTTGTAGTTAACAGTTTCCAGCCCTCGTCTAACTGTTCATCTTCGGGGTGTATGCCTGCTGTAAAGGTATTGACAGCTTCCCTGTAATTTGCCAATATTTCAGCAGACTCTAGCTTTTTCAGATGAAGACAGTTAGGCTTAGCCCTGCGAGGTCTACGACAAGGGCTAAGACGCAAAAATAGTTTTGTAACAACAAGTCGGTGATCCGACCAACAGTTTGCGCCCCTCATTACTCTCGTTACTTTGACATCCGCTATATCCCGTTGACGGACTATAGCATAATCAATAAGATGCCAATGCTTGGACCTTGGGTGCATCCAGGTAGTTTTGTATTTATTTGGGAGTCTAAACATGGTATTGGTAATACCCAGATGAAATTGGGAACAGAGGCTTAGTAACAGTTGCCCATTACTGTTCATGTTACCAATGCCATGTCGCCCTATCACCCGAGGCCAAGCTTCAAAATCACGTCCGACGCGAGCATTAAAGTCGCCAAGAAGCAAAACTTTCTCACAGCGCCGGATTTTAGTCAGCACTTCTGACACTTCCTCATAAAATTTGTCCTTGACGTCATCACTTTTGTCGAGTGTTGGCGAATATACGCTGATAACATTTAAGTATTTATTGTTTCGAAGATGGAAACGTAAGGACATGACACGATCAGAGATAGCAACTGGATGTTCTTCCAACTTAGAGGCTAAAGTAGTTTTAATAGCAAAGCCTACTCCTGACCGTCTAGGCTCAGAAGCTGGTGTGCCTTTCCAGAAGAAAGTGTACCCACCACCACGTTCAACAAGCTCACCTTCGTCAGCTAGATGTGTTTCGCTGAGAGCGGCTATGTCGACGTCATAGCGTTTGAGCTCGCGAGCCACAATGGCGGTTTTACGTTCTGGGCAGAGGTTGTTGGGTCGGTCTAAAAGAGTACGTACATTCCACGCACCAAAAGTCATATTCATCTGCATGTTTTTAGATTTATTCTTATTGCGAGGAATGAGCGTTTGTTTGGGGCACCTTTTCTAGCCCCCTCCCCGGCTGAGCGAGGAAAGCAGTGCCTCTCTAAATAAAGCTGCTTTGTCTCAAAGAGTGCTGCCGAACCACACTGTCACCCCGATGCAGTGCTAGAGCGACCACTCTCCTCTCCTTAGGCCACCCGTGTCCAGGTATTAGACCAAGCCCAGGACTTTTTTAAACTCGGAATGACAAAGCCAAGTCAGATGCGCAGGATATATTAAGTTGCATAAGTGTGCGCGCCGTACACAGATGCACCCTCTCCTCCTTACTCCCCTTGACCCAGTGGAACGGAGAACCGCTACGACTGGAAGGGAACAGGACGCAGTATCTGGCAACGATAAAAACTCCTATCGCTACCTTCAGGCCTTCTACAGTTGCCTGGTTGCCTCGCCACTTGAGGTGGATTGCGTTGACGCCGAAGCAACGAGCACTAGCACGGGGAGTGACCGTGCCGACTCGAGGGCCGAAACACGCCGTTGCTACAACAAAGTGTTTCGGCACTCGAGCCCCCCTCTACCAGCCTGGGTTCCTAAGGTGTGGCCGCTGCATGCTATAGCGGCGACCACTAACGACGATCGAATGCGTGCCGCGCGATCTGAGGAGCCTTTTATAGGCGATGTTGCCTCGACCACTAACGACGATCGAATCTTCGTATATTCAACGGGCAGCGTAACGACGCCCCAGAGACGTCCGCACTGTAGATAAGATAGCGCTTAGTATGTATACTGGTGAGTAGTTACCGTTGTTGGCGAAGGGGTTGATCTCCCGCACAGTGACGACATGCGCCAGCACGTCGCACAGCCACTGCGGACGCAGGAAGTACAGCTCCTTCAGCGTGGCGTCGTCGTAGTGCAGCAACACTCCTGCATGTACACACAATAACATACACATATATATATATATATACATGACTACGGCAACCCCAACAGGAAGGATTAGGTTTTTAGCAGTCTATGTATATATGTTTGTATTTAGTTATGTTACCGGCTAAGGCAAACCCAAAAAGAAGGGTTGTGTTGTTGTTTGTCTGAGGATAGCTTTCAAAGCGTAGACGCATCATCGTAAAATTTGATACTATGGTAGAGATTGCACGATTTTGATGTGACTAAATGAGCTAAAAATATGGGGGGGTTGTTGAGATATTCGGGTTCAAGAGGAGTAAAATTAAATGAAAATGACGACGTCAAATGAAAGGTTAGTACATTTTGACCCCGTTTTTTTTAGGCAAAATAATAACTGAACTTTGACAAAACTCACAGGGTACACCAGTGACCACAGTGCTGAAATTCGGTATACGTGTAGCGTTAGTGACACAAATATAGGCAAAAGTCTGAAATCCGGAATAACTGCATTTTGTACCCCGAAAAATAGTAACCAATTAACATGAACTCCCGTTACCTGTAATTTGAATGAAACTATAGGTCAAATTAGTTGGTTAATCATTTTTTGACACTATTTTGATAGTTAAAATTTAAAGGTGTAAAAGAATTAAGCATGATAGTTAATAAGTACTAAATACTAAGGTTTTTCATTCTCGCTTTAGTGTATTATCTTTGAAAACACTAAATAAATAAAATATTTTTTCTTGAAATTATACTAAAACCTGTCTACGGCCGTGTTTATGTTGAGAAACGACGCGTTGCGCAGGCGCGCGCGGAACCTAGTAATAAATAAAATAAAAATGCTGCAAAGAGTTGTTTGAGCTGACCGTTCTCGTGCAGAAACATGGTCGCCTGGTGCAGCTCGGCCGCGTCTCGGAAACCCTTGTGATTCTTCTGCTGCATGTATTGTGTCACCTACAACCAAAGAAATACATTATTTATTTTATGCATATGCAAACATATGTTCCGCGGCGGGAATAGAACCAGCAACCATCTGCATCTCAGCCGGCTATTCGGCCACTGTGCCACGGAGGCCGTCTATGGTATCAAAGGGCACTTTAATCTGTCAATCCCGGCTATAATGTCCGTTAAACTATGTATTCAGTATTTTATTGCGTTCATACAAGTTGATAACTACAATGTTAGATGCCAGATCTTATTGAGTAGTCAAGAGTCCAGCACTTCATATGTACCCTGTAGGTAAGGATGTAAGATTACTAGTGGTTCGCCCCGAACCGAGATCTCGCGAGTCTCCAATCAAAACAAAAAAAAAATATTTGTAATCTTTGACTATCAAAATAGTGCCACGAAATAAATAACCAATTAACTAGACCTACAGTTTCATTCAAATTACAGGTAACGGGAGTTCATGTTAATTAGAAACTTTTTTTGTGTCACTAAAGTTACACGCATACCAAATTTCAGCACTGTGGGGTCACTGGTGTACCCTGTGAATTTTGTCGAAGTTCAGTTTTTATAATGGGTATTATCTTAAAAACTACAAGGTTTAAACTAAAATTAGACGTGTCCCTTGACCGGATTAGTCTCATTTTGTTTTTTTTTACCCCTCTTGAACACCAATATCTCAACAAACCCCCCCCCCCCCTCCCCCCGCTCCGCCCTCCTCATTATCTACCTATATACCAATTTTCACGATGATCAAATAAACAATTCAAAAGTTATCCCCGGACAAACAAACATGCATACATACAACGCCGATTTCCCCAAGTTGATTTGGAGATCTCGCTCCGATCGATCAATTACTAATATTTTTGATTAAAAGGAGATTGCTAGCCCTACATGTAAACAGTTTGTAAATATATAAAATTATTTTTATAAAATCGGTCAGTACTACCTATATTTTATTTTATGATTTGATGATTTTATGTTTTGAATGTTCTAGCAAGGTCAGTCATACATCACTAGCGCCATCTAGTTGCGCGCGATGAAACTCACCAGCGATCACTCCACACGAGGAGATTCGTAGACGAACCAAAGTCACCGACATAACACAAAGTATTAGCAAGCTGAAGTGGCTGTGGGCGGGGCGCAAAGCTCGAAGAACTGACGGCCGTTGGGGCAGAAAGGTTCTGGAGAGATCACAGACTGGAAAGCGCAGCGTAGGACGGCCCCCCACTATATGGAAAGACGACCTGATAAAGGTGGGTGGGAGTCGTTGGGTGCAGACCCGCTATGGGGGAGGCTCTGGCTGGTATGATGATGAGTGTACTTACCAGTCGCTTGTAGTCGGCGTGGTTGAGCACCGGCTCCGTCAGCTCGGCGGCTAGTGACGTCACGCACTCCTCCAGCGCGAGGTACGTGGCGGGGATACGCTGCTCCAGTAAAGGTTCTTTACTACCTGCCAAAAAATTGCAATCAATTTGAAAAAACTTTTTACAACAATACTAGCCATAACGACAACCTCCGTGGTGCAGTGGGCGAATAGCCGGCTGAGACGCAAGAGGTAGCGGGTTCGACTCCCGCCGCAGAACAAATGTTTGCATGATCTACAGATATTTGTTCCCAGTCTGGTTGTGTCTCTATATATAATAAGTAAGTATTTACAAAAAAAAATGTTTTTATGTATTCTATCAGTTATCTGTTTGGCATAGTACAAGGTCTGCTTAGTTTGGGGCTAGATAGCGCTGAGTGAAATGTCCAGCAATATTTATATTTATTTATTTTATTAACCGTAGCCGTGTTTTTATTTAATGTAGTACATTACAAAACATATATATTTTTATATTGAACATCTAGAGGGGTAACGAGAATTGTAGGATCCGCAATACCACACTGCGCGCGAAAACCTGCATCGCAGATGTAGGTGACAAGACTGCCAGGCTGTAGTGGAAGTGGGCGGGTCACGTCACTCGTATGGTCACAGACAAGTGGGCAACAGTCGTCACACAATGGGCGCCTGCAGATGGGCGTCGAAGCCAGGGCAGGCCGGGGAAGCGTTGGAGTGATGACCTCGATGCATTTCAAGATGGCTGGTGGACGAGTGATCGTGAGATATGGAGGAATATGGGGGAGTTCTTTGCCCAGCAGTGGGAAAGTAAAGGGTTATATATGTAGTTACCTATGTGAAAGGATTACATGTGATGTTTGATGATGAAGGTAGTGTACTGACCGGGTGGCTTGACGCTCCACGCCACAGAGTACACGATGTCGGCCAGCAGGCGCATGTTATGCTTGGTGCTGCACGACACCTCGAGCGAGTCCATGACGCGCGGCAGCCCCAGCTTGTCCGCGTCGGGCGCGCCCATCACGCTAGACCTGTTCCACAATATTTCATTAAAATCTTAAATCAAAATGTTTTATATAGATTTTTTATGTGAAAACTTCTCTAGGCGCGTTGGGCATTTTTTGAGATGGGAAAAAATCATTGAACCGTTACCGTTACCGACACCTTCGTATATAAGTATCTCGTAATTGTTCAAGTTTTCACTTCTGTCGGCTTACACTCCCGGAGTGACGCTTTTTGAAGTGAAAACTTCTTTAGGCGCGTTGAACATTTTTTGAGATGGGAGAAAACCATTGAACTCTCGACACTGTTACCGACACCTGTCACTGACTACTGACACTGACTGTCACTGACAGGTATTATATTCTCTTCGGGTACTGACACCTCTGTATACATGTATCTGAAACGTCCTTCCAGCAGCTGTATCAACTTATTCGCCATGCTACTAGGAAATAAATAAATTTCATTTCATTTCTGTAGTGTAGTCTGTTTTTATTCAAGTTTACACTTCTGTCGGCTTACACTCCCGGAGTGACGCTTTTTTTTAGATTGAGGATTTCAAAAAAAAATCAAAGATCCACCACAAAATCAAAAATGTACTTCACCCATAAATATTTTTTTATTTTCATTTTCATCAATTTTTTGGGAAGCCCTACCACTTAATCAAAAGTACGCATAGGTTAGCTGGAAGAACATCATCATCATCATCAGCCGGGAGATGTCCACTGCTGAACATAGGCCTCCCCCTTAGATCTCCACAACGAGCGGTTGGCAGCCGTTTGCGCCCAACGGCTCCCCGCGATTCTTACTAGATCGTCGGTCCACCTTGTGGGGGGCCGGCCTACGCTGCGTCGTCCAGTCCGTGGTCTCCACTGGAAGAGCATGCTATGTAGCATTAGCTACTTGTAACCTTTATGAGTGAACGGCTTGATACAAACAATTTTTAGTTTATTAGTGCAATAAAGAATTTTCTAATCTAAGTTAATCGAAAACAGTAGATGCAACTAAACTATTCCGTTGTAGTTAAAATAATAAAGCAATTATTATTAATTAATGAAATAATTCATTCGCGCCTGACGTGTAGTGGGCCCGTTGCGAAATTGGTATCGCATCCTCAAGGCTGCGATTTCAAAACCCATCCGGCGCGTACATTTTTTTGATGATTTGAAATGTGTAGGTACCTGATGAGTCGCTGCAGAGCCTCAGGACTCTCGGAGTCCGGCAGGTGGCAGGTCGACACCTGGTCGTAATGAGTGCCGACCATGATGACAGGCGAACCCGGCGCGCGCGCTTGTATAGACCTGCAAATATATAGTATTTTTGGAATAAAAATATGCTATTTTCCAGTTGTGGTCATTTGAAAATGGGCCAAAGATATAGACCCGATTTTACTATATAAGAGGAGACGACAGAAATCATTTAATTTAAGGAGCCCCCCCTTAAATTGTTTGGTAGCAATAGGTGACCAGCTACAGTCCCATCAGCTGCCTTGTTGAGGTGGTGGTTCACAAAAATATTAATTTGTTTAAGAAAAATAGCGATAATCATAATTTTAATACTAGAAATAAAGATAAACTCGCCGTTGTCACTTGTAGACTCCATAAAGTTAGTAAATCGTTAAAAGGGCAAGGTGTTCGCTTTTATAACAAACTCCCAAGTGATGTACAAAAATTGACAAATAACAAATTTAAAAACGCAATTAAACAAAATCTTTATAAAAAAGCCTACTATAAAATATCGGATTATTTAGATGATAGAGAAGCTTGGGATTGAAATTGCTCCAACTCGTTCAAAATGTTACAATTTAGACGTAATTTATTTCCTGTATTGTTATGTATTCTAAAAGGATCATTAAAAAAACAACCAGCCTTGTTTTCTTGCCTTTCTTTCCTGGCTTGGTCGCGAAGGAACAGGCAGTAAAATTGACGTTTCAAAGTGATCCTTGTGATTTTAATGAATAAAAGATTTTAATTTTGATTTTGACTGGAGGCAAAGCAGCATGTTCTCCCCGCATTCACACTTGACATGATCATAGCAGGACGTCCACTGCTGAACATAACCCTCCCCCATACATTTCTACAGCAAACGATCTTGTACACACGGCTACACATCAAGCTATACTATTCCAGTATAAGCTGACCTCTCATTCGACGAAAAGCCTACACAATGAGAGGTCAGCTTATACTGGAAATGTATAGCTTGATGTGTAGCCGTGTGTACGGCACCCAACGGCTCCCAGCAACCTTTATCAGAACCTTTATCGTATCAGAGACGCAGGAGGTAGCGGGTTCGATTCCCGCCGGCCGCGGATCAAATGTTTGCATGAGCTACAGATATTTGTTGCGGGTCCGGTTGTCTCTCTATATATTATAAGTATGTATTTACAAAAGAAATGTATATAAGTACTGTATCAGTTATCTGTTTGGTATAGTACAAGGTCTGCTTAGTTTGGGGCTAGATAGCGCTGTGTGAAATGTCCAGCAATGTTTATTTATTATTTATTTATAATTTGAGGCGTTCAGGTGTAAAGCCTCTTGTGCCTGTAATTTCACCGGCAACCCAACCCTTCAAACCGAAACAGCAATGCTGCTTGGCGGCAGGTTTAGGTATGGTGGTAGTACTACCCTGGGCGAGCCCTTTCACAACGAA
The DNA here is from genome assembly GCA_918857605.2 of Philereme vetulata. Lineage (NCBI taxonomy): Eukaryota > Metazoa > Arthropoda > Insecta > Lepidoptera > Geometridae > Philereme > Philereme vetulata. Next base: position 12,927,320 of record OU975434.1, on the reverse strand, counting down.
CTCAACTACTCTTAAACCATACGTATTGTTTCGCCGAGGCTGTTACAGAATAAGTAATAATCGGCTTCTCGAAGTTATATCTACTGTGTCACAGAATAGGTTATACTTGGTTATGTGGAATATACCTACATACCACGTTTTTACCTACAGTTGCACAGAATAAGAAATAGTAGTTGGTCGAAATATCTACACTTTTCTAGTTCACCAGTGGAACCATCGAGAAAGTTCTCGATAGGTATGTACCTACTGGCGCGGTCTAAATAGTGCGTAGAGGCACCCGAGAGTCAGTCTTGATTTGGCGATACGTGCGAATATTTCGGTGACTTTTAGTGGTTTATTGTGCAACATGAGTGTATTGTGATTACTTGTGATTAAGATCGTGTATTTATCGTTTTAGTCTATACTAACATTATAAAGAGGAAAGATTTGTTTGTTTGTATTGAATAGGCTCCGAAACTACTGGACCGATTTAAAAAATTTATTCACTGTTGGGAAGCTACACTATCCCCGGGTGTCATAGGCTACTTTTTACCCAACTGCGCAGAAGGAGGGTAATGTTTTTATTGAAAAACTACGCTTGCGAAGCTGCGGATTGGTCAGCTAGTGTAAAAATTACATTGACATTATGTAAGTAGATAAGTATGCCTAAACTAGACTACAAGTCTGTGCGACACGCAGCTGCGCTCCCCCTACATTATTTTTACATAGATTACATTTTATAGGCGATGGAAACTGGACTAATGATACTGGGTACTTAAAAAATATATATATTTTATGTGAAAAAATAAAATTATCGGGCGCTCTGGAAGTCCACGGACGAGTGGACATCCTCTGATTGATATGATAATGATGGATATGAATCATACCTGAGCCAATTGAGAGCTGACAGCAATCCCTTCCTTCCATCCGTGACCTTCCACACGACGAGGTACAGCGAGCGACGAGACAGGAAGTACTGGTGCGTCGCGTAATACCTGCCGACACCACATCACACTGCCTGAGGGTCTAGACAGACGGACTGCATCATAACTACACTGCATTCAAACTACCAATAGCAGTTATGATGCAGTCCGTCTATCTAGACCCTAAGTGTTCATACAACATTACCAACATCAACTGCTATATTCATTTGTATTAAGCCTGCACACTTCGACCCTCATTCCAATACAACCTGTTTTGTTATGTACAATATTAATTTAAAACACACATCCGGAATCGTATTTACTGATTTTAGAGGTGGGTTTGATTCCGGTAGCTTGAATATTTATCCAGTAATCGATACATTTCCAATAAACAATTTTTAACGTGAATCGGCGGCGCCTTTGCGACGATGCATGATGAATGAATATGATTTGTTTATGTATTTGATACAGGCTGTTTCATTGATATTTTAGAACTTGATATTAAGGTTGATTGAAAATTATTTTTTTTCTATAGTAAGTCTTCAATCAGTGTGTGTTACCAGTGATGACATATGGAACCGAGACGTGGTCCTTCACTATTGGCCTTATGAATAAGCTCAAAGTCGCTCAACGAGCTATGGAGAGGGCTATGCTCGGGGTTTCTCTACGGGATCGAATCAGAAATGAGGAGATACGTAGGAGAACTCAAGTCACTGACATAGCCCGACGGATTAGCACGTTGAAGTGGCAATGGGCAGGCCATATAGCGCGCAGAACAGATGGACGATGGAGCCGGAAGGTTCTCGAGTGGAGGCCACGGACCCACAAGCGCAGCGTAGGACGTCCACCTAAAAGAAGGGCAGACGACTTGGTAAGAACCGCAGGTCGGCGTTGGATGCAGGCCGCTTCCAACCGCAGTTCCTGGATATCAATGAGGGAGGCCTTTGTCCAGCAGTGGACGTCCTACGGCTGATATGATGATGATGATGATGATATAGTAAGCCGTGTTTTCATTGAATGTGGTACATAACAAAACACGTAGCATATTATTAGGTGTTATGAAAGGGCACTCACTCCTGCTGGCCGCCGAAGTCCCACGTTCTAAACGTGACAGGGCCACGCGTGGACCTCTGCTTCTCGTATACCCACGAGCCTATGTCCACGCCCACGGTCGACATGTTCCGTCGGGACGACTTGTTGCCCATACGCGCTGCCCAGTGCTGGGAAAACAATTTTACACTTAGGTTCTTCAATCTGTACTTTATTGATGGAAAATACTGAATGACACTTATAAAACTATTACAAAGGCGAACTTAATGCTTAAGAGCATTCTCTTCCAGATAACCTTTGTGTATTAAATCACTCTATTTTAATAGGAAAGATATTTTGGATATTTGTTTGTTTCATTATTATAAATACGGGATTTATCACGTACCGTCTTATCGGGTTCCGAGCGACAATGTTTCGGTTCAATTCGTGAACCTTCATCAGGGTGAGTGCGATCCGCTCCGAATATCGTCTCGCCTCGCACACTACGTGATAAATCCCGTATTTCTAATAATGATTGAAATCAATCACGAATGTTTTCTAAGTCAAAGTTTGTTTGTTTCTCAATCATGTCGTAACGGCTGAACGAATTTCGATAAATCTTAGTACATAGGACCTGGATTGAAACATAAGCTACTTTTTATTGTAAAATCACGCGTGCAAAGTCGCAAGCGGACGCTAGTCCTTTATAAATTTAAATGGATGAATTTAGGATTCAGGGCGACTTGTGCAACGATGCCTAAACGTATTTCTTGACTAAATATGATTTAGATTGTTGTCAAATTATACAAATACGTCAAATTTAAACATGTTTAGTCGCTTAATAAGTTTAGGGATCGTTGTGCGAGCCGGGCTAAGAGGTGGTAAAACAGGCGCTAAGAACTACCTATTAATTATTCCAATTCATTATTAACATAATTATTATGTATTTTTCTCATTTAAATAATATTAGTGGACTTACATCAGTAGGTTTTCTTCTATGTTGGATCGCAGATTCTTGCCTGAGGCACTCCAAAAGACTGGTCTTTCCAATACCCTGAAAAATAAGCACTTGGGGTTATTAGATCCTGAACTGAACTGACACTGAAGGATGTTGGAGTCTAGATACTGGGGGCTAGTGGATCTTATTAGACACTATTTTCTAAATACAGTGTAAACTCCATGTAACGTCACTCGTTTTAACGACAAATTCTCTAAAGCGTCGAAATCACTCGGCTTTGGTTGGTTTAGCTTGTCTTGCATACAATGGTACACTCTGTATAACATTACACCCACTCTCAATAACGACAACAATTTGTAATAAAAAGTTCTTTTTAAGTTGCCAAATTAGTAAAAACTGCGCAGCTGTGTATATCCTTTTGTCGTTTTATTATCCTAGACCATAATAAACTCGACTGTCGGCATCATACACACCAAACTTTCTAAGAAATCCGTTCATTTGTTTACAAAATAGGATTGCTTGCACGTGTAGCTGCAGATTGTTGTTAGTAGAAGTGATGGATTTTATCTATATGTTGTCATATTCTTAGTAGCTCACAAACTTTCAAATTGTAAACATGGCTAGTAAGAGAAAATCACTGTGATACACACAGATTTTACTTCTCTCCATTTAACGACAACTCTTTATAACGTCAAAATATGCTCAGTCCCTTGAGTGTCGTTATATAGAGTTTACACTGTATTATAAGTATGTATTTACAAAAAAAAAGTATATAAGTATTCTATCAGTTATCTGGTTCCCATAGTACAAGCTCTGCTTAGTTTGGGGCTAGATAGCGCTGTGTGAAATGTCCAGCCATATCCATATTTATTTATTTATTGGAGTACACACGCTAATATATCCTATTAGACACTGGGGGCTATTGGAATCGAGACACTTGGGGCTATAAGATTATATTCGACACTGAGGGTTATTGGAGTCTAATCACTTGGGGGCTATCCTATTAGACACTAGGTCTATTGGAGTTTAGACACTTGGGGCTATTAGATCTTATTAGACGCTGGGGGCTTTTGGATGGCACTGACCTGCTGTCCGACCAGCATCAGCCGCATCCTGGTGTACTTGGTGGCGGAATGCAGCACGCTCTTCAGGTAGCCCACTATGTCCGCGCTCTTGTACTTGCCGCCGGCCACCATGCTGCGCAGCGGCTCCTGCAGGGCGCAGCCGCTCGCGTTTAGGCTCCACAGCCGGGAGAGGAGGCCCATTTGTGGTGGGAGACTTGTTATATCTGGAAATTAAAACGAAAATGTGAATGAATTAATGAATATACTTTATCGTATACCACAAAAGAAACAAACATTAAAGACATAACCACAAACACAATGGGCAGTCTTATCGCTAAGAAGCTATTTCTGCCATATAACCTTTGGCTGAAGAGGATTTTTGGAATGTTAAAGTACCGTGAACGTTGTTTACAAAAACAGATTGGCAGATTCTATTTAAATGGCTATCAAATGAAGTAATGCCTGTCAATCGAGGCAGATGCCTGTCAAATGCAGCAGACATCAGTTAGTTGCCTGTCAATCTATGAAGCCTTTGTCCAGCAGTGGACATCCTATTCGATGATGAGACTAGTGCCGTGGACAGCAGAGAACAGTACCCTTATTCCCGCTGATATTGAGCACGGATAGGATTTACAGCCTGTCAAATTAATAAAATGCCTTTCGGATGGTACGACTATCCTTGAAATCATCGTTTAATATGTCCGATCCCTGTCAAATAAAGTAAATGGCTATCAAATGCAACGACTGCATGTCAAATGTTTGTTGATTGCATCAGATGCCCATTAAATATCTGTCAAATGCAGCAGACGCCTGTTACATGCCTATTATTCTAAGAAGCTTTATGTCCCGCAGTAAAAGTCCTATACGTAAGATGATGAGACCAGTGCTTTGGAGGATGGAGAGTAGCAGAGGACAGTACCCTTGTTCCCACTGATGTTGAGCACTGACAGGTTTGCCAGCAGGTGCAGAGCTGGTGGGATGGACCGCAGCAGGTTGCACGAGACGTCCAGCATTGAGAGAAGAGGGAAGAGGAGACGACCCTTGAGGCCGTTGCCTGTTCCCTGGACAAAAGAGAATCCATTAAAACACAAGTATAAATTAAGAATTTAAAATCCCCCCCCCCCCCCCCCCCCCCTCCCCCAGCTCTTTTTTCGTCCGGGGTTTAAAACTAACATAGCTCAGAACCACACAAGTTACACAAAGGTTCATTCAGTTCAATTCATTTATTGAATGTGAAAATGGGTATTACATAGCAGCAGAAGATAAAATAAACAGAAAATTCAGATCCTCCATAATTTATTCTTTATTCCCACCTAATGGTAATCTTACAAATATTCTATAATGTCAAGTATATTATTAACATAATAAATTATATATATGATTATCAAATTCAATTATAAAAAATGTCAATGGATTAAAAAATTACAACGAACACAAATAAAATGTGTTCACTGGAAGATAATGCTAATCTAGTATTTAGTTCATCTATTCATTATATACCAGGCGAGATACCGCTCGGTATATATCGCTACCCACTGCGGTAGCGTATATCGATTATATCTGAAAAGGCCTTTGTATTTTTGTTGTGTTTGGCGCGATTTGATTTTGGTACCGTCTCCAGGGTCATAAAGACACTGACGGGGACATCTTTTATCAAATAGAGGAACTATCCTAGATCGCGTAAATGATGTGTTCTCGAAATTTGATCATAAATTCATAAGTAATACTTAAGTTCTATGGACAAGTTGCCCGTAAAGAGAACTCAATGGAAGGTCTAGTAGTGCAAGGCAGAGTGGAGGGCAAGAGATCGCGTGGCCGCTCTCACACGAGATGTTCACACCTCATCAACTCCATCAAACACTCTACCATGACTGAATGTTCTCGCAATGCCTTCAATAGAGCTGAATGGAGACGCATCGCTAGAGCCGCCACTCAAGAGCCAAGACCTGTAACCACGACCACTCTGCCAAGAGTGCCCGACTAAGCGTCTACGAAGACGGACTGCATCGAAATTGCCAACCGTATGTAAGAACTGTTCACCAACTGCAAACGGACTGCACAGATTATTGGCAGCGTGCAGTTATGATGCAGTCCGTCTGTCTAGACCCTTAAATACGGTTGGTAGTTTCGATGCAGTGCAGTTATGATGCAGTCTGCCTAGACCCTAAGAAGAAAAATAACTGCACACTTTCAAGCTGAAGGTGAAACAGGTTTACTTACCAATGCCACCCCAGCCAGCAACGCTTTTAGCTATTGTTTAGATATTGTTTAAAACAGTTTATCACTTTATTATATATATTACTTGTTACTTTAATATGCATATATTAGTTTATTTATAAATATTTATGTATTTGAATTATGAATTATTCACCTAAACTTTATAAATAGGATATTCATGTAACAATTATAATCTGTAGTACACCGCACCCCGTTATAACTTCATTAATTTCTTTCCATCCAAAGGTTGACTGGAAGAGATCGCTCTCAGCGATACGCCCATTGTATAATAAGAATAAGTAATGTCTGCTCACCCATTCTTCATCATCTTCATTGTTGGAATCATCCGGTACCGTGTTGGACGCGTAGCCATCATCATCTGTCGTCAACTGGATGCGACTGAGCAGGTTGTTCGACAGGATCTGTTCATATAAATAAACTATTATATAATATAGCTGACAATTATATTAAACCCTCATCATCATCATATAAGCGGTAGGACGTCCACTGCTGGACAAAGGCCTCCCTCATTGATCTACAGGAACTGCGGTTGGAAGCGACCTGCATCCAACGCCGACCTGCGGTTCTTACCAAGTCGTCTTCCCATCTTGTAGGTGGACGTCCTACGCTGCACTTGCCGGTCCGTGGCCTCCACTCGAGAACCTTCCGGCCCCATCGGCCATCTGTTCTGTGCGCTATATGGCCTGCCCATTGCCACTTCAACTGCTAGTCAAGCAGTTTCGACGGATTAGCAAGCTGCTAATCCGTCGGGCTATGTCGGTGACTTGAGTTCTCCTACGTATCTCCTCATTTTGGATTCGATCCCGTAGAGAAACCCCGAACATAGCCCTCTCCATAGATCGTTGAGCGACTCTGAGCTTATTCATAAGGCCAATAGTGAAGGACCACGTCTCGGTTCCATATGTCATCACTGGTAACACACACTGATTGAAGACTTTCGTCTTAAGGCACTGAGGTATGTTGGACGAAAAGACGTTGCGAAGTTTCCCAAACGCTGCCCATCCGAGTTGGATTCGACGATTGACCTCTTTCTCGAAGTTGGACCTACCTATTTGGACTGTTTGTCCTAGGTATACATACGCGTCGACCACTTCAAGAGCCGAATTCTCAACTATAACTGGGGCAGGCACGACATGGACTCTCTCATGGATAAACTCGGATCTCTTACTCAATACGCAGATTTAATTTAGCGACTTTATACGGGTAGGCAAGGATCTCTGAACATCCCAGGCAGGGGTCTCTGAGCGCCCCAAGCAGGTGTCTCTGAGTGCCCCAGGCAAGGGTCACTAAGCACCCCAATCAGTGGTCTCAGAGCGCCCCAAGCAGATGTCTCCGAGTGCCCCAAGCAGGGGTCACCAAGCACCCCAATCAGGGGTCTCTGAGCACCCCTAGGTCTCGCGAGCGGGGTTTGCGCAGCAGCAGCTACATACCAGGGTCCTAGTGCCCTCAAGCCGCAGATGTCGGCGGGCGGGGCACGCAGCCGACATCAGCTGCGAGCGCACACCACCTCCGGAGCGGGGCCGGGACGAGCCGCGGTTGGGGCAGTAGCAGGCGAGGGGGGAACCCGTGCCGTAGTTTTCCAGCTGTGGAGAAAATAAAACCATCATCATATCAGCCATACATTTCCAGAGCAACCGATCTTGTGCGGTCTACACCTAACGGCGCCTATCAACCTGTAGCCGGTCGGAGCTAACGGCCGTTGGAGCAGAAAGGTATTCGAAAGACTAAGCACTGGAAAACGCAACGTTGCTGGGTGTTCTGTACACTCGATCCATCGTTTTGTAAAGCTATGGACGGAGGCCTAGTTCAGCAGTGGACGTCCTGTGCTGTTGTGATGTACTTCAGGAAATCAATGTAGTTATAATTACCTGGGGTAGACTCGGCCAGCACGTGATCTCGTTGTGACTGAGGTCCAACTGTCGAAGGCTCGATGGATATGACGTCACATATGACATTGATCTGTGAACGACGTGGGCATTGGTAAGTGGCGAAAGAATAAAGAAAAAAAATAGCAGATTTTAGTAAAACGTCAGTTTTTCAGCTAATTTCGTTGAATGACTTTAAGTCAAACACTTCGATAATTAAAGGTTCTAACGAAGAAGTTTCCCTAAAAAATTCCATGTTGTAATATTTTTGATGTATTAAAAGTTTGATTGAATAAAATAGACCGAAAATACTTTATAGCGCGAAATATATCTGCACACAGGCGAACTTAATGCTGGTATGTATTCTCTTCCAGTTGTCTTTAGTGTTATATGGAAATACATTTGAAACTTTGTGTAAAGTTGTTCATTTCGATAAGCCGAATCACCCCCCCCCCCCCCCCTCTCCCCCTCTTAATCTAAATATTGTATTAGTATGTGCCGATATAATATTACCTATTACTATTTGTTAGTTATCCATACGTACAATTTTATGGTGAAACCACATGGTGATTTGTAACATCTGTACAATGGTACCATGTTCTGGCAAATAAATTAATGTATTATAGTTTCGAGTGCATATGTAATGACCTGAGCGAGTTATAGCTCATGTTGAGGCGGGCTAGACTGGCCGCGCGGCAGGCCAGGGCGGGCGGGATGCAGGTGAACTGGTTGTGCGCGAGGTTCAGCGCGTGCAGGGCGGACAGGCCGCGCGGCGCGGGCGGAGGGGACTCCACTATGCCGCGCCACGTGTGCGCGCGGCGCGCCTCCGACCATCTGAACAAAACACATTATAAAATTATCTTTCGACATACTAAAAACACATAATATCAAACATAGGCTTTCCGGACAGTTTTCCAGGGTGGCCGGTCTTGTGCGAACGGTCAGCCTTAACAATGCTGTCAATTTTAAAGGGAACAACTGAAAAATGGTTGTTGAGAGCATTGATATCGACCGTTGGGTTTACAGCAGCTTCCCAAATCCTAAGTAGTTGAGCACTTTCCAGATGTTATTTGGAGTATACTTCTGAATAGCTCCGTATATGTTACGTCGCTTAGCATTCCTCCTGATTGCACCGGTTTCTCGCCTTTTTATAGCTAAGAAAAGTTTCTTCATTAGGGTCTTTCCTATATTTGCAGTACAGTCTATTACGCCTAGCCATTAATTTGCGGATATATTCAGTCAACCAAGGTGCTGGAGGTCTTTTCATGCGAACCGCCTTGAAAGGAGCATGCTTATCATACAGCGATGTTAGTATGCCATTGAATATTGTGATTTTATCATCTAAATCACTAGCAGAAAAGAATTGAGACTATTCAATGGCACCTGTATCAGTACGGAGCTTATCGAGATCCATAGCTGCAAAGTTTCGTTGTAATATGATCTTAGGTTTTATTTTGAGTGTTCTAATTTTAAATGATTCAAATATAAGGTGTGAAATTATGATGTGAAAATCTTTCTCGTGCGAATACGAGACAATTACATACAAAAGCGGCAGATATTAAGTGGTAACGCACGCCTATAGCAAAGCGTTGCCAGGATATGAATAGGAGAGAAACACCCAGGTACATGTCTGCTGTCATTTATGGGCAAGACGAGCTCTGAGAATTGTAGATGATCCCATTCTCACAAGCGGTATTGAGCTCTTAAGTCTCAGGAGAGATTTTGCCTCCCTGTGTGTGTTCTACCGCTTGTATAATGGGTTGTGTTCTGAGGAGTTGTTTAAATGGTGCCTGCAGGTTCCTTTTATTTAGGTGCACAGCTCGCCATCGGCAGGGAATCCATCCACACATCTTGGAGACGATGTGTTCGAGTACCGTGAGATTCCAAAGGAATTTCCTCCCGCGAACACTACACTTTTGGACTGGTCTCCCTGCTGAGTTTTTCCACAGAGACTACTAATGGGGTTCTTTAAAAAGGGCTTTTTCAAAAATTTTAAATGGTCGGCAACGCGCGATTAATGCTTTTGTTGTTACAAACGTCCATAGTCCACATAGTAACTGCTTACCAACAGGTGGGCCGTATGCTTGTTTGCTACCTTACTGGTAGAAAATAAAACATGTTTGTACCTTGTGTAGGCGGCAACTGAAGGGACTCGTCGACCTCGACGGCGAGGTCAGTCTATCTGTGAAGTATTTGCTCTATCTAATGTAGATGACTCTGAAATTCGGTGATTTCATCATCAGGATCACCAAGAACGCGTATCGGTCTACGACGGGATATTTGGAAGTGTATACATAGATTCTGATACATTCCGTCTAACTGGAATAGTAGTACTGGATAGATACTCACACTGCGTTCCCAGCTCGGTTGCCCAGCGTCGGGATCGCCTCTCCGTCTTCCAACAGCTCTGACTCACTGTTCTCTATAGACGGACTGCGAGACGAAGACTTCTGCAAATACAAACCAAAATACATTTAAATTACTTTGCAAAATGTGTGATGTAACAAATAATTTTGACGACGATTATTCAGAAGTCGGATTGTCTTATATTATGTTTGTAACTCACAGATAGTGGAGTGGAGAACTGTGCGGCGGCTGACGAGCTCCGCTGTTCCACCGGGGACGAGGCCCCAGGACTGGGACACTCTGGATTCTGACAACCAAAACACAATCTTATACAACCGTTACAAAAGTCGCCGGTAATGACCTTAGATAAGTTTATTTATGTTAATTAAGCAGCGCCATATAGTCATGTGACCGGTGAACCAAGAAAACTTTTTAGACAGATAACTAAAAAACTGTTCTAGATAGAGACGTCGTTATAGCTATCTGACTTCTATCTGAGTGTTTGAGTGTTATATCTCTGTGGCGCAGTGGTCGAATAGCCGTCTGAGACGCAGAAGGTTGTGAATTCGATTCCCGCTGCGGGACAAATGTTTTCATGATCTACAGATATTTGATCCGGGTTTAGATATTTTTCTATATATTATAAGTACGTGTTTACAAAAAAAAAATGTATGTCAGTTATCTGGTTCCTATAGTACAAGTTTTGCTTAATTGGGGCTAGATAGCGTTGTGTTAAATATCCAACATTATTTATTTAATGATACCAAGGGGACGCAATCCCATCCGCTGGAGCGATCAGATCCGCATAGCTCTCGACACACGCTACACAACGCTATTCGTCATGCAATGAGGTCTCGACCCTCTACATTGAGGAAACGATGCACATAGAGCTCTCTCTCTCTCTCTCTCTCTCATAGTTTTAATGTAATCGAGTTGAATTACCTCTCCCTCCCCAGTAGGAAGGTCCTTCAGATGGTTGAATGCTGCATTAAGGTCGCGCAGCGCAGGCGCAGTCCACATGGCGTCGGGCAGCGCGCGCAGCTTGTTGTTGGACACGTCGAGAGTGGACAGCGCGGGCAGCAAGAACAGACCGGGGGGGAGCTCTTCTAGACGATTATCCTGGGAAAGGAGAGCAGAAAACTGTTTAACACCAACTTGACCTTTTAGATAAATATTTTACCTTTTGGATACCTATGTGACCTTTGTAGAAAAATAGTTAGATAAGGGTCATTGCGAATACTCGTGAAAATCTTGCATCTGCGGGCTCACTCAGACGACTGCGTAACTTCTTACCTACCGCAACAAAAATTGCGCTTGCATAATCTCTTTTTCTCCCTGTCCTTGATTATGCTGATGCCAGTTATCTTGACCTTACGGAGAACCAGCTTAACAAGCTTGAGCGACTTCAAAATTTCTGCATCAGATTTATTTTCGGTCTCCGGAAATTCGATCATGTCTCTGAATTTCGTCACAAACTCAAGTGGCTACCTATACGGCTTCGCCGGAATGCTCATATCCTTTCCCTATTATACAACATCCTCCAAAATCCTTTAACCCCCTCCTATTTGAAGGAGCGATTTGAGTTCCTTCATTCCTCCAACCCCCGCCTACTTCGGTCGTCTGAAAATCTATTACTCAAAACTGCAGTGCGCAGTACTGACTTCTACGACAAATCCTTCACCGTCCGTGCAGTACATCTCTGGAACGCGTTACCAGTAACAATACGGCAAGCCCCATCCCTAGCCATATTTAAATCCAGGATCAAAAGTTTGTATTTGTCAGTAACGTCGTAGTATCGCACAACTCATTCATATATGTAATCGCATTTACCAGCTTATCTTTATAAACCATATTGTTATATTATGTATATATATATGTATATATATATATATGTTTAATGAAAGTACATATGTTCTATTTGTATTTTTATTTATTTATCAAGTTTAGTATCTAGTTATATTTTTTATTTTGGTATTAGACGCACTCTCTTAATAAATAGCTTGGCCATAAATGTACACCCCTGACCATTATCTTTGTTATAAAAAAATCCTCTCCATCCAAAGGTTGTCTGGAAGAGATCGCTTCTAAGCGATAAGACCGCCCATTGTACTATTTGCTTTATATTTTCTATTATTTGTTCCGAGCCGATATCCGGAATCCATCTTGAGTCAAGCACCTGTCTTTTTCACGTGTTTATCGTAGCAACTTCCTCTCTTCGACTTCCGGTGCGCCGTGATTGGTCGACGCATTTTGTCGGTTACGATTGTGGCAAGTTTGCGACGACCCATAGGGCGTTCTTTTGCTTCATTATAGCGTCGTTTTTCGTAGCGTTAACACGTCTAGCAACTATTCATTTTGAATTTGTATTATATAATTACAAATCCTCTCTTCGATTATGGAGGACGAAAATAATTTAGAACAAAGTGATAATTCTATTGAACACGTGTCGCGAAAAAGAACCCGTTCTCCAAGTTCGAGCAGTGCATCGTCGCAGGAGTCCAGTCCGGATAGAAGGTCAAAGCGCTCAAACCATGTAAGTGATTTGCAATTCGAATTTCTTTCCCAACAAGTGACATTTTTAACAAATCTAATTTCTCAAAAATCCCATGAGCCTCAAGTGACAGTCTCAGGTGCAACTAAGGCGTCTAGTGAAACCGATAATTGCACAACGGATGAGTTAGGCTTACGCCCGCCACTGGCCACTAGTGATGTGAACACACAACAACTCCAATTGTCCGAGTTATCGACCTCGTTAAAAGATCCGCCATTCCCAAAATCAAATGAAAATCATTTAGAGAAGATAACCCAATTACAAAGATTGAAATGTAACGATTGGTATGCAATTCGTTTTTCGGAGGCTCCTAAAAAGTACGTCACTACTCCGGGTTTTATAGAGCTAAATGTAAACGATGAATTGAGACGTTTCAATGCGTCCGGGACCAATGAAGACCGCTTGTATCTAATAGAGAGAACTTTTGCAGCATTATCTAATGCTATACTAACTCGGAAAGATGAATTGCGCACAACTTTGCAGAACCTAGTAGATTGGTCAAATGATAAAAATACAAAACTTTCGCCGAGTTCTCTTTTCGATAAAATTGAACAATCGTTCGGTAAAGATTCTAACTATGCAATAGTGACTGACGATATTTTGCAAATTGCATGTGGCCGACGAGCTGACTGCATCAGCACGCGTAGGGAATCTTTAATTAAGAAAATTCCGGAGGAGTATCACTGTGGAGCATTACAAAAAATTCCACCGAGCGCAGAAAATTTATTTGACGGAGAAATGCTTGCAGCCTACCTTCAAAAAATTGGGGGGGCCGAAAAACTAATAGCTTGCTTCCAGCCAACTGCATCAACAGCCGCAGCTACTAATCAGAAACGTGCATACGATAATAGGAGGTGGATCGAACCGAAACCATCGACAAGCAAGCAGGCGACTGATAACTTTTTTCGAAGAAATACTTCTGGCTCCAAAGACATGTACAAAGGTCAGGACGAAGTCATCGGACAACAAGTCGTTCAACGCCAAAAACAAACACCAATACTCATCAAGAGGTAAAAAATCCAATTCTCACTCATCAAAATACAGAAACAATCGCTCATGACTCGCAAGCATTTCGAGGCGGCTGTCTAAAGCAATACATGCATGTTTGGGAGAATCTGGGAGCGCCCCACCATATTTGCAAACTTCTCAGAGGAGTACGTATTCCGTTCGTGATGAAGCCGCCCCTGATATATCCGAATCAAGCTGTTATAAAAAATTACCAGACAAAGAAGAGTCATCGTATGACACAACTTAAAAAAAATATGTTGGACACACATGTTCTAGAAAAAGCCGAGGTCAATCCCAGCTATCTATCAACTCGGTTGGACTATCAACATGGAGAAGTCTGTACTGGTTCCGACAACGCTTAGAATTTCTGGGCGTCACGTGGGACACCAAACTCAACACGAAGTCCCTGTCGGAACCGAAGTGCCTAACGCTACGCAGGGCACTTCTCAGTCAGACGGCCAAAGGCAGTTGGTCCCTCAGACAGGCCCAATCCCTTCTGGAGAGACTCAACTTTGCCTCGTTTGTAGTACGCGGGGGGGCGCTTACATTGTCGAACCCTGCAATTTCACACTCGTCACCTTCCCAAGGAACACTCCTACAGACAAGTGAAATTACCAGAACCTGTCTTCGCCGAAATGAAGTGGTGGTTACAAGCAGCCCAGGGCTCACTGCCTATACATACAGGCCCGATCTCACACTTGCTTACAACGGATGCATCAGACTACGGCTGGGGAGCCCAACTAGGCGACACGAAAATGTCAGGTCAGTGGACAAAGCGACAACAGTCGTGGCATGTCAATCTAAAAGAGCTGTTTGCAGTTTATGCAGCGATCCAACAAGAGAACAATCAGTTACTGAATGCTCACATTCTATTACAAACAGACAACCGCACAGTGGTAGCTTATATAAACAAAGAAGGTGGAACGAAGTCGAAGAAACTTCTGGATCTCACGCGCCAGCTATTGAAGGTAATGGATCAATTGAATATTTATCTGACAGCACAGTACTTTCCGGGCCGATTCAATTGCGAAGTAGATGCCCTATCACGAGGCAAGGCTTGTCCAGAATGGCATCTGTTGCCCCCAGCGACGAACAAAATTTTCCAGATGTGGGGCACACCGCTAGTAGACCTATTTGCGTCGGTAACAGCTCGCGTTGTAATGAGGTACGTGTCACTGAACACGCAGGATTCGAAGGCACTATATCACAACGCGTTCCTTCGCCAGTGGGATTACGAACTAGCGTGGGTATTTCCTCCACCGAACTTGATACCCCAGGTATTGTCTCAGCTGAACACAGCGAAAGGTCAGTACATCTTGATCGCTCCAAAGTAGAAGATGGTATTTTGACGAGCAGACCTACAAGCCCGGGCTATTCGAGGCCCTTACCGCATCCCACATCTTCCGGAGGTTCTGATCGACACGAGAACCGGAATACACCCGCCAGAAATACAAGACATTCATTTGGAAGCCTGGCTGATTTTGGGTGGACAGACAAAATCAAAGATTGGTCAGTAGAAGAAAAATCTCTGCTATTTTCAAGTTGGCAGCCATCTACTATAAGCACTTACGTACCTGCATGGAATAAATGGAAAGCATGGTGTGTCTCTAACAATGCTTCTTACAAAAATCCGTACCCAGAACAAGTAGCTCGTTACCTGGCATATCTACACAAAAGCGAAGGTTTAGCCTATCGGACCATATTGGTGCACAAATCTGTAATTGCGACCTTTACTGATTTGTCAGGAAATACTACATTGTCATCTAACTTTCTTATTAAACATACTCTTAAAGCTATTTCAGTTGCAAAGGGTAAGAAAATGAAACCACCTATTTGGAACGCAAAAAGTGTCATACAATATTTGGAAAATAATGCACCAGATGAGAATAGTTTGTACCAAGTATCACGACGTGCCGCTATATTATTGTTGCTAGCGGCAGGGCGACGGGTGCACGACCTCACACTGCTGAACACCAAACCCGACCAATACATAGATGAAGGTGACGCCATTGTCTTGTGGCCTTGTTTTGGATCGAAGACAGACGACATTAATTACAGACAATCTGGATGGAGAGACAAAGCACATCCGAACAAAAACCTTGACTGTGTATTTTGGATTCGTCAGTTAATCAGCACTTCACAAGATCGTCGGAAACCAGGTACCTTGTCAGAACTTTTTATAACTGCTAGAGGAGATCCTAAGCCAGCATCTAAAACGGTTATCGGTGGTTGGTTTAAGTCCGTGCTTAAGGACGCGGGTATAGAAGCCACACCAGGCTCAGTGCGATCTGCTGTAGCGTCTCTCAATTGGCTAGAAAAGTTTCCCATAGATCAAATTCTTGAGAATGGAAATTGGCGGCAAGAACATACTTTTAGAACATATTACCAAAAAGTGATTTCAAATCATGCAGTTAGCAATGATAATTCAATTTCTTTATCTAATTTCTTTCAACCAATTCGATAATGATTCCTTACATGATCTTTGTTTATGATTATTATGATTTATTGTGATATGAGAAATAAATAAATTTTACTTTAGTTACATTTATTTTTATGTTTTCAATACATTACACATTATAGCATCAACATAATTATATAAATTATGGGCATAACCAGGAGATAACAAACACATCACTCAAGATGGATTCCGGATATCGGCTCGGAACAAATAATAGAGAGTTTTAACTAACAATAAAACTTACCTATTATTTTTCCAACGATATCCGGAATCCAGGTAATGCCTACCTGGTACATCATGAGTAAGTATAATGAAGCAACAGAGCGCCCTATGGGTCGTCGCAAACTTGCCACAATCGTAACCGACAAAATGCGTCGACCAATCACGGCGCACCGGAAGTCGAAGAGAGGAAGTCGCTACGATAAAAACGTGAAAAAGACAGGTGCTTGACTCAAGATGGATTCCGGATATCGTTGGAAAAATAATAGGTAAGTTTTATTGTTAGTTAAAACTCTCTATTTTGTTTATATATTTTTTTTGTTTATACTGTGTACAATAAAGTGTTTTCATTCATTCATCTTATACGTTGGATTTGACAGGTGTCAAAATACTACCAACGAACGACAATACCAAATAATACAACATTAGAGTTACGTCCTTATTTCGATTTAGTGATCTATCAGTCATCGATAAAATGAACTGTGGGATTAGCGTTCATCAAGATTCTGTCGGTCGGGATTGCGTGCTACAATCTTAATTATACTCATTGTTAGACTCATTGTATAGATAACATAATCATTATTGGGCATAATGTCGTTGATTTTTCGATTTCATGCGTAGACAAAGTTATCACGTCGGGCAAAATGATATACATCAAGTCGGACGTATTAGATTTCCTTTGGTTTAGGTTATCCTAAATTGACCTTTAACCTTGGTATTGACCTTGTATCTCGACATTTGCCCTTGAACTTGCACTGACCTGTAGATAGAGCTCGTGTAGCGCAGGCGCGGTATACACGGCGAGTCTTTTCTTCCCCCTCCCGCGCCACCCCCCGCCCTCCCGCTCCTCCACAGGGTCATCCAGGGAGGGGAGGCGGGAAAGCTTGTTCTGAGCTGCGTTTAAGTATCTGGGGATCAAAAATAAAATACATGTATTTCAAGCAACACAATAGGTAACGTGGAGCGAAGCGAGCTGCAGGACACTCACTTGAGGCTGGGCAGGGAGAAGAGTTGAGGCGGCAACAGGCGCAGCTCGTTGTTGGAGACGTCGACCCGCGTGATGGCGAGCAGAGCGCCCGACCCCGCCCCCAGCGCCGCGTTCACGTGGAGCGAAGCGAGCCGTAGCCACGACATACTGAAAACAAGATAACAAATGTGACCGCTCAAGAAGATCGGCACACGGACCGTTGACTTGTTAAGCTTGCGTCATCTTCAACTTTTATTATTGTTTACTAACAAAATGGATGACATCATTATATCAGCCGTAGGACGTCCACTGCTGGACAAAGACCTCCCTCATTGATCTCCAGGAACTGCGGTTGGAAGCGGCCTGCATCCAACGCCGACCTGCGTGCGGTTCTTACCAAGTCGTCTTCCCATCTTGTAGGTGGACGTCCTACGCTGCGCTTGCCGGTCCGTGGCCTCCATTCGAGAACTTTCCGGCCCGATCGGCCATCTGTTCTGCGAGCTATATGGCCTGCCCATTGCCACTTCAACGTGCTAATCCGTCGGGCTTTGTCGGTGACTTGAGTTCTCCTACGTTCCTCATTTCTGATACGATCCCGTAGAGAAACCCCGAGCATAGCCCAACGAGCTATGGATGACATAATGTCTGATAAATAAATAAATTGTATTAAACCGTAAGCTAGTGTTTAGACACTTCAGTGTGTCTAAACTTTGTTACAATTGATCATTTTAGTTGAAATTCTTTGTGAGACTTATTAATTTAGTCCCGTTACCTGTTCATTTCAGCTTGTACATTCATATTAAATCATTGTTCTTATTATTTCGAATCAGACGTAACTTGGTGTTCTTTACTTATTTATGTAATGGAAAACCAACAGCTATATTAACTTAACAATTAGCTAGTACAAAATAGAAAGCCGATTATAGGTTATCACGTATAGCAACATAACCAGGTAAGAACATAATTTGTATCAACACTCGGTGAAACTGTTAGCCAACATAGTAATCTATATATATATATATATAGAAATGGATTGCTGTTCGGTCTCGCTAAAACTCGAGAACGGCTGGACGGATTTGGCTAATTTTGGTATTGAATGAATTATTTGTGGAAGTCCAAAGAAGGTTTAAAAGGTGAATAAATATGAAAATACTCGGAATTCAATTAAAAAAAAAACAATTTGGGTTTTCCTTTGATGTGTCCCCCGTCGTTCAGAAATCAAATTGAAAGAATAGTTTAAAATGAACTGTACTGGCGACGTACATTGGCAGCACGCGTCACATGCATGTCCAGGGGCGGTACGAAGTTCGGCGGGTCAGCTAGTATGTTATATATATGCCAACAAAAAAGTGTTTGCTCGATCGGTGTCTAGCTGAGTTGACACTCGCGCTGAATAGATCGGAAGCATTACTCTTGCACTATTTGTTAAAGTTGTCGCTTGCACGTAACACTAATTAATTTTGCCTGAAATGTTTAAGTACCTCCAGTAAAAAATAAAATAAATAGCATTCTGACGTGGTCTGTTACCGTAACTGCGGTATATGACAGCGGAGCTCCCGCCAGTTGATCATGACGGGCGTGGTCGGACAGACCGCGCTGTACGTCAGGGAGGAGTCACTCGGACGGCTCGAGAAGATGGACTCGCTGACCGTGGACTTGTTCAGCTTGTAGTCCGGGTCGGGGTACGCCTGGACAAGTAATCACATGTAGTTTTAGAATACCTATGTATTTGCAATTTTTGTTATTTTGCATTGTTTTTAACATCCGACGCAAATGGCTAGTTCCTATGTATATCCGTCGGTAACCAGCTACGACTTGTTTCTCCTTGAAAACCTGTCACAATTTTGACACAAATTTGACATTTTTTCAAGGAGATACGAGAGGATAGTCAAACGAGATTTTTTTACAAATTTAAAAAAAAATGTCTACACTGTCTATCTAATAGGTCCGATTTGACGTCGTCGACGCTAGATTTTGGTGGTGAGAGTGCTCAACTTGTCTGAAAACACTCAATGAGCTCGACAGTAGAGGTATTATCTTATTCGCTGGAATCTAAACGGCGAGAGCGCTCAGCTCACGCCGTACATCCTCTTTGAGCGCTTAACACTGTAGGTCTTACCTTCGTCGCTAATATCTTAGCAGCGAGAGCGCTCAGGTCGTGCTGTAGACACTCCCTGAGCGCTCTGCACGCTGGATCGACTGCGCCGTGAGATAATAGCATCTCTGCGCAGTGGACGTGTTTGAGACGGCAGGCTATAGCGAGCGCTGTCCAACCACCTTCCACTGAGGAAACAAAGAAATATATAAATTCTGACAAAAAAATGTGGTGTGGCTGTGTCATGGACACGGCCGTGTGTTGTACGTGAATACGTGCACGTAACAGGTAATAGTTTCTATACAACATACGCTATTATATGTATGTTATTTTACCATGTTTGAACACTAAAAAGATCTTCGGGTCAAATGGAAATCTCAAAACACAGCAAAATTACCTATGGAAATCTCAAAACGCAGCAAAATGACCTAAAATGGCGGCGCTTCTTCCACCACCGCACGCGAAAAATAAAATATATTAGGTTGGGGAAAAAGTTTCTTCGCATTTTTTAAGAAAATTCAAAACATTCTTTAATATAGTTTATTTACATTTAACCAAAGTATGTAGGTACCATTTTGTTCGATAACTTTTTGCCATCATGTAGGTAGAAACATGATCTCATTGCTATAGAAATTTTGGGGCTTCTGATCAAAATACAAGTAGTTTTGGCAGTCCTCTCGTGATATTAACCTGACACTGCGTAAAGAATTCTGAAGAGACCGAAACAGGTGGAAATATGAAGGTGCAAGGTCAGGACTATACGGCAGATGCATTAACACCTCCCAGCCAAACTCTCTTAATTTTTGCTGAGTGGCTAAAGATGTGTGTGAGGTCTAGCGTTATCATGATGAAAAACCACACCCCTTCTGTTGATTAATTCCGGCCGCTTTCTCTCAACTTCTTGCTTTAATCTCATTAGTTGTTCGCAATAGAGTTCAGAATCGATGGTCCTTCCTAGTGGTAACAGCTCATAATGAATAATGCCCTTCAAATCCCACCACACACAAAGCATCACCTTGTTGCGAGTTAACCCGGGTTTCGCCACAGTCTGTGAAGCCTGACCGGCCTTTGACAACGACCTTTTTCAGACGTTCTTGTCGTACGTGATCCACTTTTCATCACCAGTTATCAGCTTCTTCAAAAATGGTTCGGTTTCATTACGTCGTAATAAAGAATCACAAATGAGTACACGGTTCATTAGGTTTCTTTCAGTTAGCTAGTGGGGTACCCAAATATCGAGCTTTTTTGTGTGCCCAGTTTTTTTCAAATGCGCCAATACTGTTTTGTGGTCAACTCTCAGTACTTCAACTACGTCGTAACTAATGATATATCGATCTTGCTCCACTTTTTCCAAAATGGCATCAATTTTATCCGTAATAGGGCGACCAGAGCGACGTGCATCTTTGACATTAAAATTTCCAGATTGAAAACGCTTAAACCAAATTTGTGCTACTCTCACAGACACTGCACTAGGTCCATGAGCATCGCAAATTTTTTTCGCGGCTTGCGTTGCATTTTTACCTTTTTTGTAGTAAAATTTTAAAATGTATCGAATTTCTTCATTAGTTTCACTAATCTTTACAGTACGAAAAACAAATAAAAATCACACATTTTCCTAATTTTAATTTGGAATTATCTTCTTTAAAATTTAAACTTTGAATGATACCAAAACCAGCCAGATACGAATAGTATAGCCAAAGAGATTTTATTACAAGTTCATACATACTATAATGCGAAAAGTCTTTTTCCCCAACCTATTAATAAAAATATTATTTGTAAGAGCGACGCCGAGGTAGGCCTAAAAAGCGCTGGAGCGATGACTTGGACGTCTTCCAAAGAGACTGGCGGGATATGGCTCTAGACCGTGATAAGTGGAAAGAAGAGGGTGAGGCCTTTTCCCAGCAGTGGGACAGTATGGAATAGTAAAAAAAAAACAACAAAAAAAATATTTGTAATCTTTGACTTTGACAAACAAATATCGTACGTGGGTCATTGACCCCTCCACACGCCGGCGCCGCCCGGCGAAGCGCGTATTCTGCCGGTGTTGCCGAAGTAAGTTTTCAGCGCCAAATAATTAAATTAGTTGGTTATTTGTTTTTGTCTGGTCTAGAATTACATGATCTTGGCCAAATATCGATACTTTATTACACCATTAATGATCTGACAGGGTGTTTGTTACATGTTGCATAGGTAGGTAGTGATGGCACAACTTTGGTGTGACTAAATGAGCTAAAAATGTTGGGAGGTTGTTGAGATATTGGGGTTCAAGAAGGGTAAAAACAACCAAAATGGGATTATCCGGTCAAGTGGCACGTCTAATAAAAGGTCTTTGTTTCGACCCCGTTTTCATTTTTAATTTAAACCTTTTAGTTTTAGTTATTAGCCATAATAAAAACTGAACTTTGACGAAATTCACAGGGTACCAACACCAGTGACAGTGCTGAAATTTGGTATGCGCGTAGCTTTAGTGACACAAATATAGGGAAAAGTCTGAAATACAGAATAACTGCAATTTCTACCCCAAAAACTCCCGTTACCTGTAAGTTGAATGAAACTGTAGGTCAAGTCAGATGGTTATCATTTCGTGGCATTTTGATAGTCAAATATTATTAGTATTTTTCAAACTTTCGCGATCACTGTACATAATTATTGATTAAAACGGGTATTTATCGCGTATGTACATTTTTATTTGTTATCCCGACGTTTCGGCTGTGTTGCAACAGTCATGGTCTCGGGCTGACTGGAGTACTTGGAGCTACCGTCGGGAAGTGCGGGTAGCTGCAGCATCTACCCTCACTTGGTCTTCAGAATTAGATTCGGTCCCGAGTCTACCAGATGCTCTGCTATCGCCGGTAGACTTGGGACCGAATCATTGGATTGAACTTCATGATCCTAAGGTTATCTCTAGTGAACGCCGTTATTACAAGAGAATAGTTCGTGAAGCGATTGAAATCAAGAAATTTCCAAATTTCAATCGGGAAGATGGCTATAGACTCTCAGCGTCCTGTAACCCGGTGGTTGCTAGGTGTGCACGTCGTAATCGGTCGACTCAGTGTGTAGATACGTTAGTGTAGTGTGTCGTAATATGAACGAGGACATTTCTAATCCTGAAGACCAAGTGAGGGTAGATGCTGCAGCTACCCACACTTCCCGACGGTAGCTCCAAGTACTCCAGTCAGCCCGAGACTATGACTGTTGCAACACAGCCGAAACGTCGGGATTACAAATAAAAAAGGTACATACGCGATAAATACCCGTTTTAATCAAACATTATTATACATAATATTTTTTTTTGTTGTTATGAGAGACTCGCGAGATGTAAGTTCGGGGCGAACCACAAGTTATAATGAACTTACTATCAGTATTGTAGTTGGGTCTGCAAGGGGAGGGCGACGCGCAGTGCCGAGCGGCGCCGTCTGCGCGGGGGACGCAGGACGCGCTCCTCGAGCGGCGCCGGGAGTCCCTCGAATGTTCTATCACCACGCCGGATGCCGTCTGCAATTACATATAAACTTAATGACATCTCTATAACAATTACACCAAAGCAAAATGAAAAGGTCGATCGTGATCACGACCCATCACATCTGATTGACAACGACGTCCGATTGACCATAATGCCTGATTGATAATGGCGATAGATTGACCATGATGACAACTTTGTAATTATCATCATCAACCTAGAACAGTTCACTGCTGCACGCAAGTCTCTCCCAGGGTGCGCCATTGAGCCCGATCCTCAGCTCTTCTCATCCAATCCTTGCCATTCACAGCGCGTAAACCGTCACTCCATCTACGTCGACGTGGTCTCCACTCCAGAACACGTTTACCCCAACGGTTGTCGGTTCTGCGGCAGATATGACCGGTCCACTGCCGCTTCAGCTTGCACTTTAGCTATGTTGATCACCTTGGTTCTCTGTCGTTACGTATCCTTTAGAAAAATTCCGAGCATATAACTGATTGATAATGGCGATAAATTGACAACAGCGAGTATATTATGTATAGATTGAGGAGGGGTGTTACCGTGGTTGCAGGGGGCGCCGCCGGTGCAGAGGCATCAGCGCCGGCTTGCAGCAGCGCATGCAGCACAGCGGAGTGGTTACCGCGCGCCGCGCACGCGACGCAGCTGTCGCCGTGGCGCAGCAGATCTAGTCGCACGGGACGGATCTTGCGGACAGAGTGCTCGCTGTTTGAGGAACGCTGAAGAAGAGAATAGGGGATTGATTAACTAAATACCAAGATAACTGACTAGTGTGGAGGAATTACTAACCGTTATAAAGTAAGGTTTTAAATATACGTAAACTCATACCTTCCATGTTTGTATTTAGTTTATTTAATTATTTTTATTTTTTGCATTATGTAAATAGATTCTAAGTTTTGTTAATTTGAGTATTCATAAGTTACCCCAGTCCAGCCTTATTCGTCTGAGATACAGGTTTTCCTAGTTCAGGCAATGTATAAAATCTTACCTATAAGTAGATATTAGCTCAACAAACAAAACGTGCTGCACTGTGCTTTGTACTGCTCCGCTAGCACAGCGCAGCATAGCTCAATGTTGATTGGGCCTCCTTAGTCACTTTTGAAACTATCACGGTTCCACACTACTTTCACCAAAAACGGGATATTTAAAATGATTTGTGCTTAAAATTGTGTATGTGTATATTGTACTCACAGTAGCGCCGGTGAGCTTGCTGACTATGGCGTGGATTCCAAGGGATATCCCAGTGCGGAGGGGGCTGAGGATCGCCGCGGGACGGAGAGGGGGGGGCTCCACGCACTGAAAAACAATACCGGTAGAGCACAAGTGGACTCGCGCACCGAACTCAAACACAATATTCATTTATTAAAATCACAGGGATCACTTTAAGACGTCAATTTTACAGCCAGTTCCTCCGCGACCAAGAAAGAATCAGGCAAGAAAGAAACAAGAACAGAAACAGGCAAGAAGGTACTACCTGCCTTCTTGCCTCAAACTGTATAAAATGTGTATTGCTGTTATACCAGGCATCTTAGGTAAATTGCAAAAAATATCTTCATGTTACCTGATCTTATTGGTAAGTTTTTGGCTGTAAATAAATATTTTTTTCATTTTTATTTTATTCAAAAACAAGGTTGGTTATACTTTTTAATAGTGTAGTGTAACTTAATATTAGTGTGTGCGTAGTGAAAGTGTTCGAGCTCTAACGAACACATGAACGAAGTGACTTCCGCTTAATTAGAGACAGTAAGAAAGTGCTATTGGACACATTCTTAGTGTTGGATCTTTGCTCATTAAAAATATAAGGTAGATGAATTCTGTTTGTCATCCGCTTTTTCTACGGCTACCGTCGTTTTGATAAAGGTTGGATAGGAGGTCGGCTATAACTACCGTGCCTCGCCCCGCGCCGTTCCTTTGCAGCGCGGGCGCCGTCCAGTTGACTTGCACGACCGCACATTGCTGGTCGCATTCTTACCCCCTGATAGAAACTATTCCGTGAATAGACAAGAGTTTAACTCTTATTTTGTACGTTCTCGTGAAGTGCTGTGCTCAAGACGTTCTCGTTAATTGCTGTGCGTTTTCAATAGTGCCTCAGAAGACATTCCATCATCAGGACACTGTGCTGAACAAGTCCACGTCTATAGTCTAACTTTTTATTAGCTGCAGTAAAATGACGTTTCTAAATGTCATTCCGTAAAATAATGTTGCCAGCCTAATCTCAATAGGGATGTGATTCAGTTCACAAAAATTAATTAAATAACATTATTATGACGTTTTTGTTTCATTTTGAATGTACGTCCCTATACTTCCACTAAAAAAGATCAATCCTCTAGTATAGTAATAATAATAGGTTAAAAAAATACATTACAAATTAATATTAAATCTCAAAAAAAAAAACCAAACTGATTATTCATTTATGATTCACTCATTTAGCTACATCCCTATTTATTTTTCTTCAAAAACCGGCAACCCACAAAACGTCATTTTACTGCAGCTAATAAAAAGTTAGACTATAGAAACGTGCGGTTTGAAGTAATTAGATTCTTTTTCATATAGCATACCTACATGTACATATTCTACAGCTATTATTTCAATTTAAAAGGTCCTTCGATATTATTTAATCTCATTCACCAGCGCCCTATAATCATCCCCAACACTTAGTTTAAGTTATACTAAAAACTAGGTCAAAATGAAGTTACTCATTAACCTATACATGGCTAGATTGTAATAATATTACTAGGGTATAATTTGAATTGTACACTAGAATATATCTGTATGTATAGTGGAGCGTCGATTATCCGAACTACTGCGCCCGCCTGACCCGCGCGTGCCTCTCCCGCCTCCCACGCTACAGTGCTCGCGTACTAGTCCCAACTTGTTCATTGTACTCGTATGTTTTTTTTTATGTTATTTGTGTGGAAACAGGCTTACGGCCCACCTGATGGTATGCGGTCACCGTCGCCTATTGACTCCATAAAGTTAGTAAATCGTTTAAAGGGCAAGGTGTTCGCTTTTATAACAAACTCCCAAGTGATGTACAAAAATTGACAAATAACAAATTTAAAAACGCAATTAAACAAAATCTTTATAAAAAAGCCTACTATAAAATATCGGATTATTTAGATGATAGAGAAGCTTGGGATTGCAATTGCTCCAACTCGTTCAAAATGTTACAATTTAGACTTAATTTACCTGTATTGTTATGTATTCTAAAAGGATCATAAAAAAAACAACCAGCCTTGTTTTCTTGCCTTTCTTTCCTGGCTTGGTCGCGAAGGAACAGGCAGTAAAATTGACGTTTCAAAGTGATCCTTGTGATTTAAATGAATAAAAGATTTTGACTTTGACACCGGCAACACCCGGGGTATTGTCGATGCGTTCCCTACACTGTAGAAACATTTCTCTTGAAGCGTACCATGTCGTAGTCTAATAGGAAAACCTCAGATGGTAGCTCATTCCACATCTTGCAAGTATGGGGTAGAAAAGATCGCGTGAAGCGTGTGGTGCGCGATACCCAATTGTCGATTATATGTGGATGAGCTTTATTACGTCACTTCCAAGTAACCAACAAGAAGATCCCGGGTACTAAATTATGCAGGATAGCGAAATGTTAGAGCTCATGACTAATAAGGCTGACGCCACCACTATCACCTCATCAACTACAAGTTCAGATAATGAAGATGAAAGTGCTTGCTTAGATATTGCCTTGCGTTGGTTTGAAGCACAGTCTGAAAGCGACCAGTATCAAATATCTGGCCGTAAAAAAAAATTCCGTGAGCTAGCCGCTCGTAAGCGGGTAGGCTTGCTTCAGCAGACTCGTATATACATGTTTTATTTACTACAAGATTGTCTGCACTTTTTTTGTTCTAATTCTATTTGTCATCAAATATATAAATGTAAATATGGTTTTCGTTTACCTGTACGTAAATATGGATGGCTGAATCAATATACATACACGGTGCCCTTTAAATCACTGTTTTCCCAGAACAAACGTTGTTCAGACCATGGTCTACTAACAGTTTAAAGCATCAAATTAAAAACAAAACGAAATCGGTCTTTGAAAAATGTAAAAAAGTTGCGAACTTAAAACGTCTATTTTAACGTTACGCCCTACAACATAGTCAGCGCGCTGACCGGTAGCTACTATGTAGGTACCTATCTAACTAAGTTGTAGGTTATCGTACCCATGAACTTTATGTCACGGTTAGTTTTTGAACAAAATTAGACTTATTTGAGAAGATCTAGATTTTTTTTCTTTATTCTCTTATTAGATGCTATAAACAGTTATTAGACCATGGTCTGAGCAACGTTTGTTCTGGGAAAACAATGATTTAAAGGACACCGTGTATAGGTAGTTCGATTATCCGAAAATACCGGTTTTCCGAACAGCTAGTCTTTACATAGTATAAAATGAAGTCTACTTTTTGCATATTTGACAATGCCATGATAGCACAAATAAGATGATGCAATGACTGATATAAAAGTCCGACAGGTGCAAGAACCATGTTCGAAATTAAAAATTGTTCTGAAATACGAAATGTTTTTGAATTGCTCATGAGAGCATCGAGTTCCTAAACTTCTTAATCGCTCAGATTTTTTTCATCCGATACAATAAAATGATCCTTACATAAGACTGCATCAATCGGCATCAAAAAAAATTTACCAACTTGATTCATTTTAAGGCGCTACTCACGCTTGACCAAAAAAAAGTTTAATGCCTAAATGTTTTTTTTTCGAAAACGAGCTGATGTTTTTAAAGAAACTGCACCTGTATCTCCTCTGGTTATGGGTGCTGCCGTACTGTCCCAGTTAAAAAGCACTCTGTATAAATCAAGGTTCCGAGGGGAGATAGAGAGAAAGATAATTCTTTATTGTTACACCAAATTAAAATAACTTAACCTAGAAAACTTAAAGATGCGGTGGTACAATGGGCGGCCTTATCGCTCAAAGCGATCTCTTCCAGGCAACCTTTGGATGGACTGGATTGAAAAGACGTGTGAGGAGGCGGTGTTACAATAAATACCTATTTATGTAGGATACAAATAAATAAATACCTAAACCTAAAATATACCTACATATACTTACATAAATAAATATAAAATGTATACATATATACTTTTACACTAAATATCGAAAGGAAATACAATGTTTACTCTAAAGAAGCCACTAAGTATAGTTTGTAGGCCTCATTTTTAAAAATAGTTAAAGATTTAGCATGTTCTGAGGGTTCCGTACCTAACTATATTTAAGGTAAAATATTGCCATCAAATTCGGTTCAGTAATTTGATTATATTTTTTTAAGTTACTTGTTAATTTTAGAGTTCTATTTAAGATTTTTTTGTACATTTTCTGAAGTCCGTTAAAGGTGCCTTGTATTTGAGTAAGTAAGTAGAACGTGATTAATGAACCTGTGTGTGATCCGTGGGCACGGCTGGCACGGCGTGCTCGAGCAGCGCGCTGACGCACGGCAGGTTGCCCAGCGAGCACGCCACGTAGAGGGAGGTCTGTCCGCTGACGTCGCGCGCGTTTATATCGAACGCCGCCGTGTACTGCCACTCGCCTCGTGCGTCTCTGTTCACATAACATAAGATATAATCCATTATCTCGCAAATTAGATTTTTAATAACAGTTGGGACACCATAAAATTGGCTTATTCCTCAAATCCCCTGAGACAGGGGATTGTCGGGATTTTGGGACCATTCCGGCACACGGAAACTCTAAGGGGATTTGTGGACAAAAAGTCCTGAAATCCCCTTTACCATTTTTTAATATGATCCTGAAATAGATTTTTAATAATTATTAAATTGAACCAAGACATTTCTTAAATACTTCATAAAAGTTAACTTTAAACCCGGACACAAAGAAGGGGGAGTCGGGGCCTTTAAAAGGATTAGTAGTCACAAGCCACCGCGTCATATGCATGTCAAGGCGGTACGAATTTTTATTTATATAGTTTATTATATATCTTAAGTGAAATTACTAAGGTACAGTATAAAACCTCTGCGGTATATAAGTATATATATATATATAAGTAAGTATATATGCGGTATATAAAATATATACCTCTGCGGCGCAGTAGGCGAATAGCCGGCTGAGACGCAGGAGGTAGCGGGTTCGATTCCCGTCTCGAGACAAATGTGTGCATGATCTACAGATATTTGTTCCCGGTCTGGTTGTTTCTCTATATGTATATTATATGTATGCATTTACAAAATGTATTTCTGTATTCTATCAGTTATCTGTTTGCCATAATACAAGCACTGCTTGGTTTGGGGCTAGATAGCACTGTGTGAAATGTCCAGCAATATTAATTATTATTATTTATTTATCTATACATAAAGGAATGAAGTGGCAATGGGCAGGCCATATAGCGCACAGAACAGATGGTTGATTGGGCCGGAAAGTTCTCGAATGGAGGCCACGGACCGTCAAGCGCAGCGTAGGACGTCCACCTACAAGATGGGCAGACGACTTGGTAAGAACCGCAGGTCGGCGTTGGATGCAGGCCGCTTCCAACCGCAGTTCCAGGAGATCAATGAGGGAGGCCTTTGTCCAGCAGTGGACGTCCTACGGCTGATATGATGATGATGATGATGACACAAAGGTAAGTAGGTAGGTAGATAGCATGAGCGTCGCTAGCACTGCCTGTGTAGTAGTACGTACGTGTACGAGTTGAGCACAGCCTCCGGGTAGGGATACTCCAGCAGCAGCGTCACCAGCGGCGCATGACCGCCGATGCACGCCGCGTGCAGCGGCAACCACTTCTCCACCGTCTCTTGCTGGAACATAACACAAACCGAACTGAACGACGTTCACTAATCAAATAATAAACTAATACTAATAACTGTTACCACAAACAAATTTAAACAACTGTTTAACGCGTGTTTAAAAAATCATAACTATTTTTTGTATAGAATTTTTTTAAACACGCCCTAAACAGTGTTTATTTTTTTTGTGGTAAGACCCATTGTGTTTTATTTTAAATATAAATAACTTTATTTTTGTGTTTTTTACCTAACATGGTAATTAACAGTTGCTTACCGCCCAGGCGTACGCAGCCTATTTGCCGGGCGGGTAAATTGACTGGGCGGGGTCATTGAACGAGCGGGATCGTTGAACGGCTGGTAGTAACTTTTTAGTAATCTGTGGCATTACGCATACGCTTGTTCTCTATAACACTTAGTTGGGCTGCGTTTTATAAATTTTCTTGAAAGTTTGATTATAAAACAAGAACATTTTTTTTAGATTTATTTATATTATACCTATTACACTAGCTGACCAGTCGAACTTCGTAGCGCCTTGACATGCATATGACGCGGGCATCCAATACGTCGTATAAGGGTCAATCGGTCATCATTAGCTGCATCTATGTATGAGAAAATGAATTTTCTTCCATAACTTTTTGCGTGAATTTTTACGATATTTTAATAGTTATTCTGCTATTCGGGACGGAGACAAATCCAATAAATCACAGATCATAAAAATCGGTCCCACCGTTCTTGAGTTATAAACGGTGTAACTAACCCGGCTTTGTTTTATATATGTAAATGGAATATAGATGTGAATAAAACGTCCCTTTAATATGATTAGTTTAAATTGCAAGACCCCGTATACACGTATAAATAAACTAGCTTCCGCCGGCGGCTTCGCACGCGTTGTTTGTCAAAACAAATATAGCCTAAATTTTAATCCAGGTCATAATCTATCAACACGCCAAATTTCATCAAAATTGTTTCCGACATTACGACGTGATTGAGTAACAAACAAACAAACATTCAAACTTTCACATTTATAATATTAGTGTGACGTATGAACATTTGTGTGGAATGTATCTACCTCATGTGTTAGAGCAATTATTATTGTCTTGCCTGCGGAATGGCAAAATCTACACAGGTAGAGCTTCTGTGAACGAGCTCGAGGAAGTGGGCACAACCGCCTTACCTTTATCTGCCGCCAAATAGCAGTACTTGTGCTGCTGTGTTCCGGTTAGATGGTAATGGTATGTTCCTGTAATTACTGGCACATAGGCATAACAGCTAAGTCCTATAGTATGGCAACGTATCCACATAGAGATCAAGACAACATAATAGCTTGTTTTGAATTCTATGTGGATATCCATGGGCTGCGGTAGCCACTTAACATCTGGTGGACTGCATGCTCGTTTGCCATTTATGTAGTATAAAAAACTGATAAAAATAACAAAAAACATATACAAGAGCAGTCATTAATTTAGCCACACATTTAACAGCTTACAAGGGAGGTACCTAGTGCGTACATAATATCATGTCACTTACATTAAAGGTATCTAATAAAGAAGGCAGGTAGGTAGATGTACCTGGACCGCTTCCGGGAAGTGTGAGAGCAGGAGCTTGGCTATCTGCTGGTGTCCGTGGTAGGCCGCCATGTAGAGAGGACAGTAGCGGGTGACGGGGTGCGCGCGCCCGTCCGCCCCGGCCGCCAGCAGGAGGGACACCGTCGCGATCTGACCGGACTCACACGCCCTGGAATATCACATCATATGTGTCAAAGGGAATTGTTGTGGCGGTTAGGCCCTGCCTACCTACTTTCTTCGCTTCGTTCCTGGCGTCTTCCTGTCTTCAAGTGCCTAGCCAATTTTTGTACACTTTTTTCAGCAGAAAAAGGAAACGCGCTTTAATTTATAAAATTGTTCAATTACAAAATTGTCCACACGTCTGTAGGGCGATCAGTCTATGTTTATTCTGGACAGACGTAACTCGCACTCGCACATTAACGTTTAAAAATATACGAAACGTCCCTCTGAACTTCTGTTCGCACTTTTCGTAACGCATTCACCAGCTTACTCCCCAAGTCAAGCGTGCGTAAAGAAGTTTTACTTCAAAAATGGCAGCGGGAAGGACATGGACTCGACTAACACAAAATCGATCACACTGGAACCGTATGGAAGAGGCCTACACCCGACTTTGGGTGCCAAAGTGAACAAATCAAACAAATAAACTTGCATACCTACACGTAGTATGCAAGTTTATTTGTTAAAATTTTTATATAATAACTAGTTGACCCGCCGAACTTCGTACCGCCTTGACATGCATATAACGCGGGCTGTCAATATACGTCACCCTGGTAGAATTGTCAATTGCTGTCCCCGGCCATCATATATTTACAACCATACATAACCATAGACAAAATTACGTTTAGCTGTCATTTGCGTTTTGTTATTCCATGTCAGATGCGTTTTTGTTATACCACGTTTTATAGTGACTTGTATTCTCTTTGACGTTTTATGACACGTCACACGCGAACGTCGAACGGGATAAAAATTATCCTATGTCCGTCTCCTGGTTCTAAGCTATCTCCCCACCAATTTTCAGCCAAATCGGTTAAGCCGTTCTTGAGTTATAAATAATGTAACTAACACGACTTTCTTTTATATATATAGGTATAGATTTAGAAATTTTGGATATAAAGACTTTAAATATTTATTTTATGTTTTAAACTGAAACCTCACTACGAAATTACCAATGTCACCTGCACCATAATAACGAATCGATTGACACCTCATTCATCAAAATCGGATTTAGGCGCTACAGTGGAACATACATACATACCCCTTCCTTTTGAGTTTGCCGTAGTCGGGTAATAACCAAACTATTGCCAAGTTACCTTCAACACATGTAAGTTTAGTACTCACACGTATAGCAGAGTGTTGGCTCCACCGGGCGTCAGGTTCACGATCAGGCCAGCGGCTCCCGCCAGCGCCGACAGCCGCGTCTTCAGCGCGCTCGCGTCCGCGCGGGAGACCAGCTCGCGCAGAGCTGCGTGCTGGGCCAGCCTCTCGCGCTCCAGGGCATCTGCAGAACAAGATAAAACAACATTTATTATAATCATAAAGTAATGCATATTTATAAAATAAGTACACTGGTAATAAAGAGAAATCAGCGACGCAATCAAAAATGACTTTATCGCGCCCCAGGAGCATTTTCCCCCAGGACACGACCTTCCGTGGCGAGTTTAGAAGTCCATGAACCGACTCTGAACTCAAGTCGGCCGGTGCAGGAAGAATCTGTGTAGATGGGGAATGCGGGACCCTACATTAACTGACTGCGGGGAACCCATTCAAAGCATGGCACACATGCTTATCTATCCTCTGTGCCTTACCACCTGCACAAATTACGACTTAAACTTACTGACAACGCAATAGAAGTGACTGATTTTTATTCATCCTT
This sequence comes from Philereme vetulata, assembly GCA_918857605.2. Classification (NCBI taxonomy): domain Eukaryota; kingdom Metazoa; phylum Arthropoda; class Insecta; order Lepidoptera; family Geometridae; genus Philereme; species Philereme vetulata. Next base: position 12,893,940 of record OU975434.1, on the reverse strand, counting down.
ATTGTGGTTGAAAAGTGAATTGTTGACTCGAAGAAGAAGCGACGCAATGCAAAACTGGTACCCAGCTCCAAGCAATGGCACACGTCCTTGCATGCCCATCCTGCCCTACCACCTGCACGATGGGGTAACTAATGACCTGCTCCGACGCTGCCATGAACGTGGCGACATACTGTTCAAAATGGCTATAGTCATAAGACATCGACACGAAAGAAAAAGAATACACTTAAAAACCTTAGAAGGTTTGTCCTGAGTTGAACACAACATATTATTCTGTATGTATAAGTAAGTAATTACCGCAAACATTCTACTGTATCTTTTGTATTTTTATAATGCACTATCTTATGATTACCGTCTGACTTTTACCTAAGTTCCATCGGGGAACAGAAAATAACAGCAGTAACATACACAGTCCTAACCCTCTATTCTTTATCATAAAAATTACTCGGTGACTAAAGCTAGAAGAAAGCCGAAATTCGGAGAAGGACAAAGGTCCAAAACGTTGGCGCTTGGCAAGGCGTGGATACGGTAGGTGGAGTAGGGCCTGGACTGAATGGTTGCCTAGGCAGAGCAGATGCAGTGCTGGCAGACCACCTGCTAGATGATCCGACAACATTGAAAGTATCGCTGATAAGACCTTGAAGCGATCTGCCCAAGACAGGACTATTATATGGCACAAACTGGAGGAGGCAGTGAGTGAATACAAACTGAGGATGATGTGATGATGATGATGAAAGCTAGAAACGCGTCCGATGGTATGTAAGGCGACTTACAGGCGCGACCTACTAAACTGCACACCGTGTCGGACGTCGTATCGCTCTGTAAGTAAGTTATATGCCCGCGCCTTATGAAAACCGCCGAGGAGCCAGATTCTCGTCACATCCGCGACTTATTGCTGACAGCTTGCACATGCCTACGAAATGTTATTGGCCAGATACAGCATACGTCGAGTCCGATAGAATGCTTTTAGCTTATCGTTTGGCCAGTAAACCGTTAACTTCTTTATTTCCTTTAAATTTGTGTCAAATGTCCAAGAATTGACAAATCACTCGGTGAGCAACTCTTGCTGGGTGACTTTGAAGAGGGGGGGGGGGGGGGGTGATCTTACACTAGGATTCCGTTGGGTGGGTATCAGGAATCACGAGTACCTCAACACCCAAGCAACAAATACTTGGAGGAATAAGATTAGTCCTGCTGCGGCAATCGAACCACCTGTCGCGTGAATAGTTACCTCCTTCCTTCCACGGATCATGGACATCATCGGAGAAGTAATGCGAGGCGTCGAACGCCGCGTCCGCCTCCAAGGCCCCGGAGACCTCCTCTGGAGTCCCCTGCAGCCTCGCGGGGGCCTCCTTGAACGCCGGCAGCTTGTCCACCACTTTACAACTCGGTTTGTGGAGGCGAAGGGAGATAGACCGTTTTAACGGCATTTTTGATCACTTTTCAGATTATTAGACCGTATATACTATGACAACGTTCAGCACATAGGTACCTATTAGTAGAAGGGTTTACAACGATATGTTCAGTTTAAGAGATTGAGACCTTTTTTAACAGGTTAGCTGTCCCGAAGCAAGTTTCGATCTTCTTTGTACACGTCCTCGTAGTAAATAATGACAGCTAACGCTCATGAAGTTTCGTATTAAGTTACGTCATTCTCTTCAAGTATTTTATGATACTTTATGTGTCCTAGTGATTGAAATTAATTATATCGATAATTGCTAATGTTAGATGAGTATGATAAGAAATTAATTATTTACGTTTAGAGATAAAATGAACGTTTATGTTCGTAACACTTTAGACATCTGAAAAATATCTTTTTGAAAACAATCTTCTGTTATTGAATTGCACCATTCAATTAGGTACCCTTTCGGCCACCAGTTTCCAAACAAGAAAAAAATTAATATTAATACGCCCATAAGAAAAACAATCATCTGGTATAAAAAAATAGCAGCTGATCTTCTCTGTATTTCGATTATAAATTCCGTGCTGATTTACAATGAGTTTCGTGAGGACAGTAACAAACTATCAATTCTTTCTGGTCAAGAACAAATTGTCAAAGAATTATTGCAAATATCTACGTCATCGTCATCACTAATGAAAACAGCAAATCCGTCCACAAGTCATTTTTTGACTACTATGCCACGACAGCGTAATAATAATATAAAAAGAAAACGTTGCAGTGGATGTTACGCAAACAAACGCAATCAAAATTTATCATCCAAAGATGCTACAAATAATATAATTATTTAAAAAAATTATCGATAGATCGATTGCATTATCTACATCAGTGACCATGAGGCACATATGCCTCATGGACGTACCAGTGCAATCACCCATGAGGCACATGTGCCTCATCGGACAGCTAACCTGTTAAAATCCTTTACGGGTTATTTTGTCAACATGTCTATACTAATATTATAAAGAGAAAAGATTTGTATTTTTGTACGTATGTTTGTAATGTATAAACTCAAAAACTACTGTGCCGATTTCAAAAATTCTTTCACCATTGGAAAGCTACATTCACCCTGTGTGACATAGGCTATATTTATTGTTAGAAAAGATTAGGGATCTTTACTAAAACTTAAGTAACGCAACCCAAGGTGTAAAAAAGTGCCCTAAAACGTCTTTCGTCGGATGCGCTGCGGAAACTATTGATGATAGGACAAAAGTATGTTCTACAATATTAAAGTACATATCAATATCTACAAAAAACCTCGTAATATTATAAAGAGGAAAGATTTGTTTGTTTGCATTGAATAGGCTCCGAAACTACTGGACCGATTTAAAAAATTCTTCACTGTTGGGAAGCTACACTATCCCCGGGTGACATAGGCTACTTTTTATTTTACCCAACTGCGGAGAAGGAGGGAAATGTTTTTATTAAACAACTATGCGTGCGAAGCTACGGATTGGTAAGCTAGTCTATAATAAACTAGTTGAATGCCCGCGACTTTGTCTACTAATTTTGTGGATGTCGACAACAGCGCAATTTAAGCTACTAATTTGTTCATGTACCAATCTACCTATGTAATGTTAATTTGAGACGACATATAATTGATCGAGCGAAGCGAGATCTCTAAATATACTTGGGCAAATCAGCGTTGTATGTATGTATGTATGTATGTTTGTCCGAGCATAACTTTCGAAGCGTTGATCCGATCAGCGTGAAATTTAATACATAGGTAGTTAGTAATGGCATAATTTTGGTGTGACTAAATGAGCTAAAAATGTTGGGGGGTTGTTAAGATTTGATTAAGGGTTCTAGAGGGGTAAAAAAAATCAAAATGAAGCTAACTAGTCAAGTGGGACGTCAAATGAAAGATATTCATTAATACATTTAGACGCCGTTTTTATTTTTCGTAAATTCTTTATAGTTTTTGAGTTATTAACCATAATAAAAACTAAACTTTGACAACATTCACAGGGTACACCAGTGATTCCACAGTACTGTAATTTATTATGCGTGTAGCTTTAGTGACACAAATATAGGTAAAAGTCTGAAATCCAGATTAACTGCAATTTGTACCCCAAAAATAAAACCAAATAACATGAACTCCCGTTACCTGTAATTTGAATGAAACTGTAGGTCAAGTAGGTTGGTTATTTATTTCGTGACACTATTTTGATAGTCAAAGATTACGAATAATATTTTTATTGTTTTGTATGGGAGACTCGCGAGATCTCAGTTCGGGGCGAACCACTAGTGTTACTAAGTTTATAATTGGTAAATTATAATTTATAATTGGTCGCGCCCGTCGCGAGCCGTGCCCCGTGCGAGGAGCAGACGAGGCGCGGACGAGGCGAGCCGAGTTCGCGTCAGCCGATCCCTGTACCTGCTACACGAAAAATTTCCTTCAAACGAAAAATCAATCACTTTTTTTAGGAAATGCAATGTAGGTATAATACCTACCTATTACCAACCAATTTATATCTACCTTGGCCAGTGTGGAGGACCCTCAACAGACTGCGTACCAAGTCAGCCGCTGCAGGTGTAATCTTAGTAAATGGGGTATTATAGACAAATCGGTGAGACAATGCCAATGCGATTGCCCAGCTCCAAGCAACGGCACACGTCCTTGCATGCCCATCCTGCTCTACCACCTGCACGATGGGGTAATCTGACGCTGCCATGAACGTGGCTACGTACTGCTCAAAATAGCTAATAGTCTTGAGACATGGACACGAAACAAGAAGTGAATTTATACCTAAATATAAAAAAAAACTAGAATGCTTTTCTTTTTAGGGTTCCGTTCCTCAAAAGGTATAAAAAGATAACCCTTATAAGAACACTCTCCACATATGGAGCGAGGCCGTAGAGAAACACGGAGAAGCGCTGACTGTTTCTCTTGACATCTCAAAGGCCTTTGATAGGGTCTGACATGATAGCCTTATTAGCAAGCTTCCATCATACGGTCTGCCCACTGGTTTGTGTGTCTGGATATCGGACTTCTTGAGGGACCGTTCGATACGAATTGTCGTTGAAGGCTGTTCGTCCGATCAATTGGCGATTAATGCCGGGGTCCCACAAGGGTCAGTACTATCCGCAACTCTGTTTTTGCTGCATATCAACGATCAGCTAAAACCCGGTACCTTTGGGTATGCAGACGATAGCACAGTTGTGGAAAGCTATACCTCTAGTGCGCGAGCCAATAGAGCGCAGATTCAGTCACTCAGGGAGGCCATGGTCGAGCGCTTAAACTTGTCCTTGAAGGCAATCTCCGACTGGGGTGATGCCAATCTGGTCAAGTTCAATGCGAATAAGACCCAGGCGTGTCTGTTCTCCGCAAAACGAAGTCAATTTAATCTGACTCCTACTTTCCGAAATGTATACGTGCCGATATCTGACCACCTCGAGCTTCTTGATATCATATTAACTCCGACTCTCAATTTCGGCTCCTACATTGAGTCGAAAGCCCAGTTGGCTGCTAAAAAGCTTGGTATACTCGCAAAGGTGAGGCACTACTTCACACCGGGACAGTTGCTCAACTTGTACCAAGCACAAGTCCGTTCGTGTTTGGAGTACTGTTCTCACCTCTGGGACGGATCAGCGAAGTACCAACTTGAAGCTCTAGAATCAATTGAGAGAAGAGCCAAGAAGCTCATAGGCAACGATGAGCTAGTTGATGCAAGGCTCCTCAGCATGGAGCATCGACGAAAGGTTGCTAGCCTCTCGGTTTTTTATCGAGTACATTTCGGGGAGTGTGCGGCGGAACTTTTAACCTGATCCCACCATCTCCTTTCTATCAACGGACAACCAGACGCTCTGCAGTGCGCCACCGCTATATGGTAGAACTACCTCCCATTCGCACAAAGCGGTTCTCTTCGACCTTTATTATGCGCACCGCCAAAAAGTGGAACGACTTGCCAGAGTATGTGTTTCCAGATAGCTACAACCTGGGTATTTTTAAGTCGCGAGTGAATATGTTTCTTCTAGGCAAGCGTGTACCATCGTAGACTGCATCATCGCTTACCATCAGGCGAGATCGTGGTCAAACGCAAGCCTATATAAAAAAAAACTCTCTTGTCCGTCTGTCTGTCCGTGTGTCACCGCCGATTTTCTCAGGTACGGGTGGACCTAGCAAGTTGAAATGTATACCACATACTGAGGTCTATAGTCCCTATTAAGTGTATAAAAATCAAGGTCCTGAGTCAACACGATAAAAAGGTATGGTCAAATTTAGATATTCGCGAAAACTTGTAAGTACCACAATTTACCTTAATTTTCATTTTTTATTTTTCGGAAATTTTTCTTTTACTTGTGCTGTAAGATTTTGCTTTTAACCATAATTGACAATTCTAGGTCAACCGGAAGTACCCTATAGGTTTTGGGTCGAAAACCTATATGGTTAGTTCCCGTTGACCTAAATTCACGAAATTTGGCAAAAAGTAAGATACAGCACATATAAAGGAAAAATTCCAAAAAATAAAAAAGTTGAAAATTAAATGGTGTCCCCATACATACATAGATGATGCCAATTAAGATATTCCTTTGAGTTTAATGGGAAGCTCATACAATTTACAGGACTAGCTTAATCGGCACCGACCACTCAAATAAAGTACATAAATAAAATTGTGCTATTGAATAAAACAAATATTTAAGTGGGGCTCCCATACAACAGACGTGATTTTTGCCGTTTTTATAGAATGGAACGTTTTTATGGTACGGAACCCTTCGTGCGCGAGTCGGACTCGCACTTGGCCGGTTTTTCAATATTGTTTTGTGTTTTGACTTGCCTTGTAGAGCATTCACTGTTAAAATGGTTGGTAAATAAACAAATTGCAAATTACTCGTCCATATTACAAAGTGTTCTCAGAGTTCGTACGAGTCGGTAAGTCCGGCGCCGGGACGCGCCTCGTACGGAACACGGTTCCGCTGCGGTCTACCATAATGCTTTCCTAGGGGTGCGCACAAGGCCGTCTTAAACTATGCTGGGGCCCTTGGGCACACAAGAATTGGGGGGCCCTTTTCGAAAGCAAAGAAAGCTAATTAAACTAACATTTTATCATCATCCGGGGATTCCCCCAACCATAGACTAGACTTTCAACATCTATTTTTGGCCTCGTTTAGACTGTGCAGCTTGACTTTGGAATCGGAGTGGTTTGCATGAGTGATCGCTTGATGGTGTACTTAGTAAATTAGGATGCGTTCTGAAATATTATTAATTAGTAGGTACAACCCGACAAAAAAAATAGACGGTGGCGCTGTTACTGTGCTCGACAAAAATGTTTTTTTTTTATACAACTTATATGGCAAACGAGCATGCAGTCCACCAGATGTTAAGTGGCTACCGCAGCCCATGGATATCCACATAGAATTCAAAACAAGGTATTATGTTGTCTTGATCTCTATGTGGATACGTTGCCATACTATAGGACTTAGCTAGTATACCTATGTGCCAGTAATTACAGGAACATACCATTACCATCTAACCGGAACACAGCAGCACAAGTACTGCTATTTGGCGGCAGATAAAAGTAAGGCGGTGGTGCCCACTTCCTCGAGCCCGTTCACAAAAGCTTTACCTCCAGTAAATTTTTGAAAAGTTATGAGAATATACTTATGTGTGAGAAATTGTCAGTACTTCGGGGCCCCCTGAGTATAGGGGCCCTGGGCGCGGGCCCCGTGTGCACTTATGGTAAAGACGGCACTGGGTGCGCATCCTCGCGCCGCTCAGCTTCCTGAGGTGGAAATGCAGCCTTACAGTGAAATCACGTGCGCTCATCCAACACTTGATATGTAACGCGGTTAGTTGTACTAACTCGTAACACGTTCCTATTACATTAATAGCGGTTAAAGATGTTTCTATTATCACATTACAAACAGCGTTTCCTTTATATCGACATCATCATATCCACCAATAACACAACCACAGTTAACTATACTAATATTATAAAGAGGAAAGATTTGTATTTTATGTGTATGTTTGTAATGAATAAACTCAAAAACTACTGTGCCGATTTCAAAAACTCTTTCACCATTAGAAACCTACATTCACCCTGAGTGACACAGGCTATATTTATTGCTAGGAAATATTAGGAATCCTTACTAAAACTTGAGTAACGTAACCCAAGGTGTAAAAAAATGCCCTAAAACGTCTTTCGTCGCATGCGCTGCGGAAACTATTGATGATAGAACAAAAGTATGTTCTACAATATTAAAGTACATATTAATATCTACAAAAAACCTCGTAATATTATAAAGAGGAAAGATTTGTTTGTTTGTATTGAATAGGCTCCGAAACTACTGTACCGATTTAAAAAATTCTTTCACTGTTGGGAAGCTACACTATCTCCGGGTGACATAGGCTACTTTTTACCCAACTGCGGAGAAGGAGGGTAATGTTTTTATTAAAAAACTATGCGAGCGAAGCTGTGGATTGGTTAGCTAGTAAATAATGAATACATATTGCTGGACATTTCATAACAGCGCTATCTAGCCCCAAACTAAGCAGAGCTTGTACTATACCAAACAGATAACTGATACAATACTTTTTTTTTAAGTAAAACTTCTTTACGCATGCTTGACTTGGGGAGTAAGCTGGTGAATGCGTTACGAAAAGTGCGAACGGAAGTTGAGAGGGAGATATAAGTTGAAAATAGAAAGAGAGTTACGTTTCGTATATTTTTAAACGTGAATGTGCGAGTGCGAGTTGCGTCTGTCCAGAATGAACATAGACTGATCGACCTACAAACTGTGGAAAATTTTGTAATTGAACAATTTGAAAAAGAAGTTTTACTTCAGTCGTGTGGTCTAAAGCACGCTCGTTTTTTTTGTAAATAAAATATACTTATAATATATATATATATATATATATATAACACATATTAACGTTTATATATATATATATATATAAAAACAACCAGATCCGGTACAAATATCTGTAGATCATGCAAACATTTGTTCAGCGGCGGGAATCGAACCCACTAACTCCTGCGTCTCAGCCGGCTGTGCACCCACTGCGCCACGGAGGTCGTCGTAATAGATTCTAACAACCTGTATCAGGTCGTCTTTTCATTTAGTAGGGGGGGCCTTTTTCCAGTGCGTGGTCTCCGCTCTAGAATCTCACTGCCCCAATGGCCGTAAGTTCCATACTACCTAAATTCTGCACGTCATCAGCCTACAGCCGAATTCGAAAGAAACCTTGCCTCCCTGTCTGTTAATTACGTTTTCGCAACTAAACGGCTGAACCGATTTCCATTAAATTTGGTATAAAGATAGATTATGACCTGGATTGAGATATGGGCTATTTTTTCTATGGGACCAAGCTGAAAGTATACTTTTACAAATAAATCAAAGAATTTTCCAAATCGTTTCATAAATGACGGCGTTCTGAGATAACAAACATGTTAAAAATAACGAAATGAGAATCTCATCCTTTTCTGGAAGTCAAAATCAAAATCTTTTTATTCATTATAATCACAAGGATCACTTTGAAACGTCAATTTTCCTGCTGTTCCTTCGCGACCAAGCCGGGAAAGAAAGGCAAGAAACAAGGCTGGTTGTTTGATCTTTTTAGAATACATTACAATACAGAAAATAAATTACGTCTAAATTGTAACATTTTGAACGAGTTGGAGCAATTTCAATCCCAAGCTTCTCTATCATCTAAATAATCCTATATTTTATAGTAGGCTTTTTATAAAGATTTTGATTGATTACGTTTTTAAATTTGTTAATTGTCAATTTTTGTCACTTCACTTGGCATTTTTTTTTATAAATACGAATAACGGTCGAATTTCGACTGAACTGGCGGCTAATATTTATAAATCCCGAAATAACAGATCCAATTGCTAACAAGATCAAGCTTTGAACCCACGCCCTTGGAATCGAAGGTCGCCTATAACACCGAATTCCGGCAGCCAGCTAAGTGAGGAGGCGGATAAGTATAGTAGGTAAGTACTTATCTAACCTTGTTACCACAAAATAAAACCGGCCAAGTGCGAGTAGGACTCGCGCACGAAGGGTTCCCATTATCTATAAAAACGGCAAAAAAATCATGTCTGTTATATATATAAGGGGAGCCCCCCTTAAAATTTGTTTTATTTTAATTAAATATTTTTTTAAAGTGAATATATAACTCAATATTCTATATTTCAAGCGTCTACATACCTGTTGCCGTTATCAATATCGAGCTAAAACGAGCTAATAATTATGTCTGTTGTATGGGTGCCCCCCTTAAATATTTATATTATTCTGTTCTTAGTATTTGGTGTTATAGAGGCAACAGAAATACATTGTCACAAGTGATTGCTCTACGAGACAACTAGTTCCATCTACCGGTGAGAGGAGAAAACAATTCAAGAAACGCCTCAAAAATCACAAAAGCGCCATCTATCAACAAGTAGATAGAAAGGATACTGGACAGGTCATCAAAAAGCGAAGGCGCACACGGAAATTCATTTTCTTAGAGAAGGAAAAGAGGTCTGACGGAAATCCAGCATCCTTACAAAAAAACAGGCAATGAGGCACTCAACTCAATCAGAAAAACTAAAGAAACGATAACCGTACGGAACGCCATCTAGTGATATCGGGAAGAACGTGGTGTCAACAAAGATTCAAACACAAACCATAAACAAAAACCGTTTACTTCAGTAGTCGTTGAGTGAGAAATAATATTAATATGTAAGTGAAGAAAACCGTGAAAACTGTTTATACGCAATTTCGAAATGAAAACGAAAAATGGAATTAAAATTTAGGTCCGGCGGGATCGGTTTCATTGACTAATAGAAATAACGTCGCGCATTTGATACGAGTTTCCGGAACCCCTGGTGTCGAGTAGCGTAAGAAAACGAGTTTAACTTCTAGAATGTTCGATAAGAAATCATATAAATTGACCCACCGGAGACGAGGGTAAGATTCATTCTGGAAAAATTTTGGGAGGAGAACGTTTGTCGGTGCGGGGAGAAGATTGTGAAAGCGAAGTCGTCCTGCCCAGCCAGCCGTAAATTCCGAAGATCTCTGGAGCTGCCACCCGCGAAGTCTTGGCCGCATACCGAAGCAGCCAGACAAGGGAAGAGTCGGCGGGAAGAGAGGAAACAAGAATTGACGAGCGTTGGAGAGGGAGCGACGACGCCAGCCAGGACGGGACCCCACGCATTGGAGAGAGCATCGAGAAACTGCGAATACAGGAAACAAGAAAGGATCGAGGATCCCAGGAGCGCACGAGGATCGGCTGAGGCACGGCGAGGCCAACTCTCAGGCAAGGGTGCTTGGAGAGAGGAGGCTCCCGGTCGTAGCGTCGAGCACGTGGCACGTGAACAACAGCGTACAGGAGCAGAGTCCGGATCGCGAAGGGCGACGGTGTCGTCGGACAGCCGGTGGCGACGCGTGTTCGAGATTCGCGTGTCCTTTCCAGTTGATAGGGGATCGGTTTCCCCCCTCGTTTTTTCCAGAATCCTAGGGTGTGTTTGTATTGGGCATATATTGTTTTTCTTTCGGTTTGTTCCTTAAAATTGGTTCAGTTGTTGATTTAGGAATCACATTTGGCAAAACGGGTGATTATCTCTGTGGAAACATTTCTTTTTATTGTGCTAGGATAAATTAAGGTAGGAGAAACTTAAAAGCCACCAGTGGAGGCTTTGGCAGGGGAGGTTAGATATAACAAGTGATTTTCAAACGGATTAATTTTATAACATTTGCATTCGGGCACTAAGCCATTTTTGTAATTTTGTGTGGCCCGAAGTGGGGTTAGCTGGCCCCAAATCTCAAGTAAATCCGCCTGCCCATCTGAGTCGGATCTAATCTATATCTGTGGGTCACGCTAGCTTATCATCGGTGCTTCAGTAAAAATAGAACAAATACTCCTGTGAGTAGAACCTAAAATTGTACAATATCGAATCGAACATCAATAATTGTGAGCGAGTAAACCCCAGTGATCATCACCGTTACGGACCCCGGAACTTAAGACTCTGTAGTATTTCACTGTAATAAAGTATTCTAAACGCCAGGCACGCAACGGTGATAACCATTGAGCGGAATTTGCCTTTCAGGAAATATCCGATATTTATAGAAACCAAGAGGCAGTCTCTGGTTTCAAGTAAAATCTAATTTACATGCTTATTAGAGGCATAAATAAGCCAAGTTGTTTATAGACTTTTTGAGGTAGTTTGCGACTTAATTATTGTGGGTTTTTTTTTTATTTTTAAATGTAATGATACAGTTTGTAAAATTGTGAGATTGTGTTCATTTGATGTTTATATTTTTTTTAATATAAGGTATCCGTCCGAGCAAGAAGTAATTTCATTTCTAGTGATAGTTCCCTGGTAGGTAGGAGAGAAAAACTTATCCCGGATTCCCGCTCGAATCTAATGCTAGCCTGGCAGAGCGGGAAAACGTGACAACATCATCTGTGAAAATTTCAACTGTCTAACTATCACGGTTCATGAGATACAGCCTGGTGACAGACAGACAGACAGCGGAGTCTTATTAATAGGGTCCCGTTTTACCCTTTGGGTACAGAACCCTAAAAGCCGCGTCGGAATCGGTTCATCTATTACTAATATTATAAAGAGGAAAGATTTGTTTGTTTGTATTGAATAGGCTCCGAAACTACTGGACCGATTTAAAAAATTATTTCACTGTTGGGAAGCTACACTATCCTCGGGTGACATAGGCTACTTTTTATCTAACTGCGCAGAAGGAGGGTAATGTTTTTATTTAAAAACAACGCGTGCGAAGCTGCGGATTTGTCAGCTAGTCCGTTATAAACTAGGATGCCACAGACAGACGGCGTCAAATACAAAATACAAATTCATTCGTTTATTAGTTAGAATACTTACACAAGCATAAGATAAGTACCAGCTCTTAAATCTAGAGGGAATATATTGAACCTGCATGCAGGCGTGCCAATATTTGTAAGCTTTTAACAGCCTTCTTTTTGCGTTGTGGGTTAAAAAAGAGATCATCTTCAATGTTGTAAAGGTGTATAGCGTTCGGTGCTCATACACTGAATGCTTGATTGAACTCAATTGAATAAGTAGGTACTACTTTATGTAGTAGGTACCAGCTGACTCGCACGCATGTTTTCTCAATAAAACATTACCCTCCTTCTGCGCAGTCGGGCAAAACGTAGATGTCCCAATTCCGGTCATAATGTATTTGTATACCAAATTTTATTGAAAGCGGTCAAGCTGTTTAGTCGTGGAAATGTACTAGACAGACAGAAAGAGTTACCTATTTATTGATTAAACGAGTATTTATCGCGCATGTACCTTTTGTATTTGTTATTCCGACGTTCGTGGTCACGGGTGTTGGCTGTTGCAACACAGCAATTATGTACCTACAGTGATTGCGAAAGTTTGAAAAATACTAGAAAGAGTTAGTTATGAATTTATAATATCAGTACCTACTTATAGACGACCTCTGTGGCGTAGTGGACGAATAGCCGGCTGAGACGCAGGATGTTGCGGATTAGATTCCCGCTGCAGAACAAATGTTTGCATGGTCTACAGATATTTGTTTCGTGTTTGGATTTTTTTTCTATATTTTTTTTATATATTATAAAGTTTTTCCAAAAAGAAATTGTTTACATAAGTAGTGTAAGTATGTAGCTTGAAATTTCCCTTTCCCGTTCCCGTGGGAACTTTGGCATAGAAACTATATAAAACACTCTTGTCAAAGCGACGCGACACTTCATGTAAATTACTTCGCCTCAATGAACGACGATTACATTATATGGATATTGTTCATACAAAAACACTAATATCACGATTTATAAATAAGGGGGTGGGGGTAGAAAGGTGAAACATACTTTACGACCTATTCTAATATATACCTACTAAATATACAAAAACACGAAATTTGTATTTAATAGATAAGTATGTATGTACAAAAGAAAATGCATAGCACAAGATATGCTTAGATTGGGGCTAGATGAGATATATTGGGGCTAGATGAGATAGCGCTGTGTGAATTGTCAAAAAACACAGTTTTTGAAACGTGGTCCTTTACTCACGGCCTCATTACCAAGCTCAAGGTCACTCAACGAGCTGTGGAAAGGGCTATGCTCGGGGTCTCTTTGCGTGACAAAATCCGCAATGAGGAAATCCGCAGAAGAACTAAAATTGCCGACGACATAGCTCTCAAAATTAGCAAGATGAAGTGGCAATGGGCAGGCCACATCGCTCGTAGAACCGATAACCGTTGGGGAAGAAAGGTTCTCGAGTGGAGACCACGGACTGGAAGACGCAGCGTAGGCCGGCCCCCCACAAGGTGGACCGACGATCAGGTAAGAATCGCGGGGAGCCGTTGGGCGCAAACGGCTACCAACCGCTCGTAGTGGCGATCTAAGGGGGAGGCCTGTGTTCAGCAGTGGACGTCTCCGGCTGATGATGATGATGATGACAGTTTTTGAATTTATTTAACTACAATCACTTCAAATCACAGCGTATATTAAACCGACAAACAGAACTCGTCCCGATTTATTTGTTAACATATTGATTTCATTTGAATTTCACTGTATTCACTCTGTTATTTATTTGTACTTGGAGTTGGACTTATGGCCCACCTGATGTTAAGTGGTAATCATCGCATGTAACTGCTTTATAGGCCGCGCACCTTAAACCCATTATTTTCGTAAGTTTTCCGGAATTATTTTATTATCACATTATCATAATAAATTAGGAAAAACATAATTTAATCGCGTAGAACGCAAGAAGCGTTATATTCGCGTGTGCTCGGTTAATACTGACGGCTTCATATTAGCTAAGCCGGAGTTCGCCGTGAGCTAGTGCGTTAAACACACGTATCGTTTCGATTGCCGCGCTAATCGCCTAATTACATACGTACTTACGCTTGATATAATGAGGTGCATTTGTTAGTGCACCTCGTTCATCATGGCGGAGGACTTAATGATGGAGGAAGAAGTGATGAATAACATTTTAATCGAGGATAATACTAGTTATGTTGAGTTAGTGGAGACTGTTTTACCAGTGGATTCACAGGAAATGGAGAAAATTGAAGCACAGTTGAGACCAAGTAAGAGAGGACGAGAGACTGATGAAGAAGAACAATGGATAACGGTTGGAAGAAACGGAAAGAGAACAGTGCAGAAAGTAGACATATACGTCAGTTGCCCAGACAAATTACCTAAACAGTTTGCGTTAGCCAAGTTGTTAGATACCTACAAGATTCAGAATATTAATCGTGTGAAATACCTTAACCCTTATAAGGTGTTTATACAGTTTGATAACACAGATAGCGCCGAAAAATTAATACAATGCAAACCTCTGCAAGATTTAGGTTGGAGATGTCAGAAACCATTAGAAGTAGTTGTCTCTTATGGAGTGATTAAGGACGTGGAATTAGACTTGACCGAAAATGACATGTTGACTCTTATTTCAACTACGTATGAACTGATTGCTGTGAAAAGATTGAGGCGAAGGACTCAGGACGGTTCGGGATGGGAAGAAAGCGAGTCTATTCGTCTAGGTTTTAAGGGCCCCACTTTGCCAACTAGTGTGTTTATATATGGGATGAAGATTGTTGTAGAACCATACGTGTTTCCTGTCACCCAGTGTTCAAGATGTTGGAGATTTGGACATACATTACGCATGTGCCCTACTAAAAAGATTGTATGCCCTAAGTGTGGAAAAGGCCATGCTAACTGTGAGACCACAATACTTAAATGTATTAACTGCACTGGTTGTCATATGTCGTTAGATAGAACATGCCCTATTTTTAAAAAAGAAAAACGTCTACGAGTCCTAATGGCGGAGTCAAACTATTCTTACAGAAAAGCCATACAGATGTATGTTCCCCCAGAACCCCCTGCCGTGTATGATGAACAACCAGCCTTATCTACGCCCTCATGTGAGTTGCCTGAGTCCGTGCCTGCCGCTACACCTGCTCGTTCACTAATACCTAATCACTCAAATATTAAGACTTCGTATGCGAGTAAAGTTAAAAATACGACGCGCCGTGACAATACTGACAGTATTGCTGATGCAACATCATCTACTCAACCATGCCCAATGGATATTTCTCAGTCTATGCAGGAAAAACCCCGAAAGAAGAAAAATAACAAAAGAAATCGTAGTCAAAATGAAGAATTTAACTGGGATGTTTCGTCTGAGTCAGAAGCAGGGCTTAGTAATGTTTCCGAGGAGTCAGAAAATGAAATGAGCGCAAGAAAAGAGAGAAGAGAGAAATATAAATCTAAGCTGAGTTTTAAGCAATTGATTTCTAAATTGAGTTTAATAGTATTTTCACAAGATAGTATGAAGATAAAGATAGTCCAGTCAGTTTCATTATCTATTGAATGGTTAGTATCGGTGGCGGGGCAGTACCTCAGGGATCTGCCTTTTAAAAACCTTTTTAGTTTATAATGGGTTTAAAGTGTAAAATTAACATCCTACAGTGGAACTCACAGAGTGTTCGGCCTAAACAAGTGGAATTTGAACAGTTACTTTGTAGTGAAAAAATTCATGTAGCCGTTCTGAGTGAAACCTGGCTCAATAGTGAAATTAATTTTAGAATTAAGGACTATAGTATCTTTCGGCAGGATCGAGAGGACTCGTATGGTGGAGTGGCCATTTTAGCGCATAAATCCATTAAAACGCAATTAATACCCTTTCAATTATCAAACCCTGGAATTGAAGGTATTTGTGTTAAAATTTTTAACTGTCATTTTGTTAAGTATATTATTTCTATATATTGCCCTCCATCTGTACGAACCTCTCAAAGTGACTGGAACGAAGTATTTTCTTTTAAAACTTGCAATACGCTAATACTAGGTGATTTTAATGGGCATCACCCCAGCTGGTCCTGTAAGACGGATATGACAGGTCGTTACATTTTTGACTCGTTGGTAGATTATAACTATGTATCACTGAATAATGGCGGAGTTACGCGTTCTAAATATGTAAATGGGACCTTGCAGGAGTCTTCCCCGGATATTTCTATAGCATCGTCTGATATTGCTTTACACTTTGATTGGAAGGTTACTAATGAGTCACTGGGCAGTGACCATTTGATGATTATGATTGGTGTATCTTATCAAATTAATAGTCCTCAATTTATTAAAAAAAGAAACTATAAAAAGGCGGATTGGGAGGGATACAAGAAATACATTGAGTTTCAACTTACTAATTTTGAAATATTTAATGAGGATCCACAAACAACTTATGATTTATTCCTTAACACTATTAATGAAGCAGCTGATGCTCATATCCCTTTTTATAGAATTAGTCAAAATCCTTCACAGCATTTTATCCCAAAACATTATTGGAATCCCGATTTATCGAAAGCGGTTGCGGAAAGACGGCTTGCTCTTACACTATTCAGAAAAAATCCCACCCCTAATAATTTAGCAACATTAAATGATAAGATAAGAGATGCACAACGACTTATAAGAAGTGCTAAACGTAAATCCTATTCTGATTTCTATTCCTCGATAGATGAGACGACATCGGTAACTGAGATGTGGCGTAGGATGAAATGGTTGAAAGGTTATAGATCAACTAATAATTATGTCGACGAATCAATGGCAAATAAGCTGCTACATAACTTGACTCCTGACTTTGTTGGCCCAAAATATCCCACTTTTGCATCTCGTAATACCCAAATCGAATCTCCCTTGTCGCTGTGTGAACTACAAAGCTGTATTAAATCGAAAGACACATCGCCTGGTGTTGATCTTATTTCTTACTCAATGATCAATCGTCTTCCAGGCAACGCATTTAATATTCTTCTTGCATTATTCAATCTGTTCTATTCATTAAGTTTTGTACCCTCCCAATGGCGTGAAATACGTATTATACCTATACCTAAGCCAGGTCGTGACCCCTCATCTGAATCGGCATTACGACCTATTTCTCTTATGTCTTGTTTTTGTAAAATTTTTCATAGTATGTTATCGAAAAGATTGGAGTGGTTTATGGAAAATCGAAACTTGTTTTATGAAGAGACCACAGGATTTAGGAAAACTAAATCATCGATTGATAATCTTAGTAATTTGATATCTAGAATACAGTTAGGTTTCTCGAGAGATCAAATAACTTTAGGTTGCTTTATTGATATAGAAAATGCTTACAACAATATCGACATTACCGTATTGCTTTCTAACTTGGACCGATTGGGTGTTGGCTCTAAAATCTGTAAATACCTGTGGACATTTTTGAAGGAGAGGTATTTAAGTGTGCAAGTTGAAAATGTAATTTTATCCAGGTGTACAGGGCGCGGTATAGCCCAAGGAGATCCGTTATCTCCTTTGCTGTTTAACATTGCAACTCTTCATATTTGTAAGGAGATTACTAACGTAGTGATTTCGCAGTACGCTGATGATTACGCACTGTACATAACACGTAAAAATATTTCTGATGCAACAAAAGAATTACAATCGGCGTTAAACAAAATGTATACGATGTTAATTGATCTGGGCTTAGATATATCACCTGTTAAAACGAAGGTCTGTATTTTTAAAAAAGGTATTTACCGACAGCCGATTGTACTTAATTTAAACGATAGCCCAATAGACGTAGTTATTGCCGTAAAATATCTGGGGATGTGGTTGGACCGTTCATTGAAATGGAATAAACATATTGCGGAGTTGTTAATCAAAGTTTCTAAGTATTTAAATATTTTTAAAGTATTGGCAGGGTCTGGATGGGGAGTACATCCCAAACATCTACGGAAATTATATATTGCTATTATTAGGAGTCGACTTGATTATGGATGTTTTTTATATAATAATTGTAGTAAAACTTTAATTTATAAACTAGATAAAATTCAAAATCAATCACTAAGAATCATTGGAGGATTTATTAAAACAACTCCCATACATGCAATGGAAAGTGAAGTATGTCTCCCTCCATTGCATGTACGGAGAATGTACTTAGCAGGTAAATTTATGTTGAAAGCAAGATCTCGTACCAATAACATTACCATTAACATTATAAATGAGTTATCTCAATATCAAAACGATAGGTACTGGCGCAATAAAAAGAAACCATTACTGTTATCATCGTACGAGTATCTTGCTGACACAAGCATTCATACGTGCCACCAATTAGAGATGTTTTCTATGAACACTTGGGTAAGCGCACTTGATTTAGGTAATATCGTTTGTTTAAACATTCTAAATCTTTCCAGACCTAAACGTAGTTATCATTCTTTTAGATTAAAATTAATTTGTGTAGATTTTATTAACCAGCATTATAGGAATTTTTATAAATTATTTACAGACGGATCCAACGCCAGAAATGGAATTGGTGCAGCTTTCTTTGACCCACAATGTAACCTGAGTCAACAATTTAAAATCAATACAGATATATGCATAATGGAAGCGGAGCTTATCGCTATTAGCGAAGCTCTTTCATACGCGACTTCATTGGATAGGTACGATGACGTGGTGGTGTTTACCGACTCAAGAAGCGCGCTTCAGCATTTGGCTCGGTGTGCTTCGGGTATCCGAGGCTCACCGACAGCCTATTCTGTTCTGAACACTATTATTGAATTGACATCTAATTACAGATCGGTTAAGTTGCAATGGATTCCCTCTCACTGTGGTATTGAGTATAATGAACAAGTTGATTACTTAGCAGCACAAGCTACGACTGACGGAATGGAATATACCATATTACCATATTATACTGATTGTATCTATTTGATAAAGAGGCAGTGTTACAACCTCTGGAAAGAATATTTTGATTTACGTTCAAAAGAAATAGGTATTTGGTATAAAACCGTCCAACCGCAACCCTTTAGAATCCCATGGATTGATAATCATAATATATCTAGAAGAGCCGCAGTAGTGACGATGAGGCTTCGTTCAGGTCATATTCCATCGAAGACATTTGCTTTTCTAATGGGTAAAGTCCCGTCACCGAACTGTGACCTCTGCGGTGTACCGGAGGACTTAATGCATGTCTTGTTGGAATGTGCCCATAACGAGGCATATCGATCTAATAATTGTAAACAATTTCTGAAAGAATCTGCTGATTGCAACATTATATTGTCAAATCCATTTTCAGATAAAATTAAATATTTAGTCATGCTTTACGAGTTGAAGTTCAACTCAGATCATTGATGGTCTTAGTTGTATTTCATTCAAGCTAGGGTTGTTGATTTCTAGATTACCTACAAATTTGATTAGTTAGTAATGTGTTTTTGCTGTAACAACTGAGCGGCATAATTGCCATTGTGATTAAGCTCATTAATAAAGACTAAAAAAAAAAAAAAAAAAAAAATATTAGCTAAGCCGGTATTGTACGTGGCCAGACATATAGCGGTATGGTTTTATATGTAACTAGTGGACCCGCCGAACTTCGTACCGCCTCACAGTGAATTACCTAGAACTAGCCAGCTGGACAAAAGTCGATTCCTAGAATCGATTAAATCATAATCCTGTCTCATTAACCACACCTCAAAACTCAGAATTCCAGGTATAACACGTGCCTTACCCTTTGTAGCACACCGCCATAGTACTGGAAAGTGAGGTAATAAGGAAAATGCATTTATGCAAATAAATCAGTTGATAGTTTGCAGTGCTTACGACAACATCTTATGACCACTTGTGCTATTTATATTACTGTGAGTGTTATGGATTTTCTACTTGAAGGTATGTACTTTAAATTTCTTCATAAATTGGGATCATTTAACTTGTTGACGTTGATGTTTATAGGCTTTATAGAAATGGACATTTATATCGTGTAAATTTTTCTATTTAGTAACTTTCATCGAGTGTAACTTTTTTTATCCAAATATATCCAGGCCGTTATTTACGTATGTAATAGCCACAATATTTAACTTTAAAATGATATATAGTTTTGCCACCCCAACTCACCCCATTTTTTTTAATTATTTTTTTCAGAAGTTGTGATTTCGATTTCAAAAATCGATTTCTTTGAAGAATGGCGTAAACACAAGAAAGAAGACCGTAATTCAAAGCTCACAGAGTTTGTATTGAACAAAATCAACTGTTCAGATGTCACTCTTGATTCAAAGAAGAATATTTGTACGAAAATTTCAAGTATTTCTTCAAAATTTGCTGAAAAGTGGTCCGCATCGAAAAATACCCTCAATAGGTTTTTGAATAACAATAAGGATTGGTTAGAGGGTAATGAAATACAATTTGAAGTTCAAGTACATCGCCCGTCTGCGTCTTCGTCATCTGGACCAAGTCGGACTACAGGCAGACCCAGAAAAGAATTTGACGAATCGTCATTCAAAACCAAAAAACGGAGGGTTGAAGATTTAGTGCAATCGCGAAGTGCTAGTGAGTTAACCATAGCCGCTGAAGTAGCCAATCGAGTATCTGGTCGAAGAAATGTAGCTAGTTCAATTCATAAAATATCTGACAACTCTCCAAAAGCTAAAACAACCAATGTTGCGTGTGGTGGTCGTCAATTGAGCAGTGATGAAGCTTTAGCTCATTATGTTGATGCTAAGTGTACCAGCCATAGTTACAAACAGACGCGTAAGGTGTCATTGAAGGCGGGACATCAGATATTTCCATCTTATCATAGTGTAGTTAAGTCTAAAAAAATGTGTTATCCTTTAGATGAGTATATTTCTGTGACGGAAACGCGCGCTGAAATTAATCTACAAGGCATTTTAAACAAAACTGCTGATCGTTTAATTGAAGCGCAAAGTGATGTTATAAGAAATGTTGTGTCTTCTAATTCATCCCTTACATTAATTAGCAAATGGGGCTGTGACGGCAGTTCAGGCCACAGTACCTATAAGCAAAGGTTCGAAGATGCTAATGCTACTGATGAATTCCTGTTCATGTTTTCATTAGTTCCTTTGAAATTATGTGACGGCCAACATATTATATGGCAAAATCCACGGCCTTCGTCAACTCTCTATTGCCGACCAATCAAATTTATTTTTTCAAAGGAAACTAATGAATTCACCAAAGCCGAAACCAACAAAGTCTTGGAAGAAATATCTCAGCTTCTTCCAACTATTTGTAATGTTGAAAAATATGAAATTACTATAAAACATGACCTCTTACTGACTATGACAGACGGAAAAGTATGTAACGCTTTGACTGACACACGCTCCCCTCAAAAATGTTATATATGTGGTGCTACCCCGACAATGATGAATGGTGATTTAAAAGACGTAGTCGTTAATAAAGAACATTACGGTTTTGGTTTGTCTACTTTACATGCATGGATACGTTGTTTTGAGTGTTTACTACATATTAGTTATCGTTTGGATATAAAAAAGTGGCAAGCTAGGGGCGCTGACGATAAAATTAGTGTAAAGTTACGTTCAGAGAAAATTAAGTTAGATTTTAAAACTCAGATGGGGCTTATTGTAGAAAAACCAAAACCGGGTTATGGTAACACAAATGATGGTAACACTGCACGTAGGTTTTTTTATGAATCCGGAACTAAGCGGTGAGATTACAGGATTGGATGTTAATTTAATTAAAAAAATGTGTATATTACTTCGAACATTATCTTCTGGGTATGATATTAATTGCATAGAATTTGAAAAAGTTTGCTCTGAGACTCGATCTCTTTACCTTAGTCTGTATCCGTGGTATAATATGCCTGTTACTGTGCATAAAATCTTATTACACAGTACAGAAGTCATCCAAAGCTGTATTGTTCCAATCGGACAGCTATCGGAGGAGGCTCAAGAAGCCCGTAACAAAGACTGTCGTAGATTCCGAGAGCATCATAGCAGAAAACAGTCACGTATTGCCACGAATACAGATTTATTATATATGCTGCTGATAACATCTGATCCTGTAATCAACTCGCTTAGGGAAATTCCTAAGAAAAGACCTGAAAAATTGCCCGCAGAAGTGCTAAGCTTGATAGTTCCGCCTTCCATACCTACTACACATCAAGTACTACGTGAAGTTACTTTATGTGAGGAGAACGATTATGTGGTACCTGATTCGTCTAACTGTGACAGCGATGATGAATCATCTGACGATTTCTATTTGTAATTTATTATAATAGTAGATATTATTATAGTTAAGTAATTTAAAGTGGGTGTAGTAATACACCTCTGCCACCCCTTCGGGGAATAAGGCGTGATGATATGTTATGTTATGTTAAGTAATTTAAGTTAAGTTTTTTAAATTGTGTAGATA
The DNA here is from genome assembly GCA_918857605.2 of Philereme vetulata. Taxonomy (NCBI): domain Eukaryota; kingdom Metazoa; phylum Arthropoda; class Insecta; order Lepidoptera; family Geometridae; genus Philereme; species Philereme vetulata. The sequence goes on along the minus strand of OU975434.1, from coordinate 12,871,390 downwards.
TATAATTTAAATTATTTCGTTAATATGTATTCTTCTAGACTTCTATTTTCAATAAATTTTTATTTCGTACTAAGTTTTTTTATTTTACCACATAACGCAAAAAAAATGATTCAGTATATGTTATTATGGCTGTTGCGATCATGTGAACCCATAAAATAATTTTGTCCAGCTACCATGTTCTAGACGATTCACTGTGCGCCTTGACATGCATATAACGCGGGCTGTCAATATACGTCACCCTGGTAGAATCGTCAATTGTTGTCCCCAGCCATTATTATGTATGAGAAAATGAATGACTTCCACAAATAATTCAATACCAAAATTAGCCAAATCGCTCCACCCGTTCTCGAGTTTTAGCGAGACTAACGAACAGCAATTCATTTTTATATATATAGACAATATCTCGGGATAACTCCGACCGAAGCATCTGTTTCAAACGATATTCATTTTTTTACATCCTCTTTAACGATATTTGCAGCACGCATTCTGTCATTTCTATGTCAAACGTCATAAGGTTACATTATAAAAGCGCTAAGGTTAGATTATAAATAATTTTATAAGGTGGTTAAGTATTCTTAAATATTCTAATTTTGCGCGCAATTTTCTTAATTTTTTTCTTTCATAAGAACCTTCTCCTGACAATAAGAAATACAACAAAAAAAGAATTAGCGAAATCGAACCAGCCGTTTACGCGTGATGGCGTGTCCAAGGGAAATAGAGATTCATTTTTATATATAGAGACTAGCTGACCAATCCGCAGCTTCGCACGCGTAGTTTTTCAATAAAAACATTACCCTCCTTCTGCGCAGTTGGGTAAAAAGTAGCCTATGTTACTCAGGGTGAATGTAGCTTTCCAATGGTGAAAGTATTTTTGAAATCGGACCAGTAGTTTTTGAGTTTATTCATTACAAACATACACACAAAAATACAAATCTTTACTCTTTATAATATTAGTATAGATTACTGATTAAAACGGGTATTTATCGCGTAGGTATGTATTTTCTTGTTTGCACAAGTAAGGAGTGGAACTCACTTCCGGCGTATGTTTTTCCGAAACAGTATAATTTCGGAGTCTTCAAATCTAAAGTGAATAGGTTCTTTCTAGGCAAACGTGCTTCATCTTCGATCACACCTTCACTTACCATCAGGTGAGGTAGTGGTCAAGCGCTTCGCTAATATCATTAAAAAAAATGTATTTTTTTTAATTGTTATCCCGACGTTTCGGCTGTGTTACAACAGCCGTGGTCACGGGTGGACTGGAGTACTTACTATTATATGTATGTTAGTCATAACTTTTAACATCTATTTTTCTATTGTTGCCTAAAATAAAGATTTATTATTAACTAGCTCCCGCCAGCCGCTTCGTGTTTTGTCAATATTAAGTAGCCTGTATAATATATATGTATAGGTATATGTTTTAAACCATGTTTCTTTTATTTATTTATTTAACAAGATCCACAGTCCTTAATAAATAAGATACAAACTTATACTAAGCGTAACATACGACCAAAAACGGACTTACTTTATATAAATTCGATTAAATTTGGTATACAAATAGCTATAGCCAGTCTATTTGTATACCAAATTTAATCGAAATCGGATCAGCCGTTGCGACGGGATTGAGTAACAAACAAACTTTCGCATTTATAATATTAGTGTGATATTATTATAAGCATTAAAACATTGAACAAGTTTTTATCCGACTGCGCAGAAGTATTAGTAGAGTTTCTTGTGAAAGGGCTCGTCCGGGGAAGTACTACCACCGTATCTATTTCTACCGCCAAGCAGCATTGCTGTGTTTCTGTTTGTAGGGTATGATGCCCGGTGAAACTACAGGCGCATAAGGATTGTATGCCTGAAGTTGAAACGCAAGGCAGTGCGTCGTAGGGCACATTTCTAAGGTGCGTGAACTATGAGACAATTCTCAGTTATACGCGAAGGTTACCACTTAATATCATGTGGGTGTTAAGCTTGTGCTATCAACGTGTAGTATACAAAAATATATCATTGTCCTATTTGCTTTTTGTCTTCTATTTTGTGTGTAATTTTTATTTTTATGATGTACAATAAAGTGTATCCATTCATTGATTCATCAGAAAGCGGATAAGCCCGCTAACAGTAGCACCACGCCCGCCGTCCTCGGTCATTGTCAAGTTATAGGAGGCATGCGCAGACGCATATATGTAGATAGCATGAGATAATATTATTCAATAAATGTCCAAACTGTGTCCGATGCATTCTAAACAAGGATCTTAAAACAGGTTCACTATTCGATCGAAAAATTCAAAGCACTTTTAGGGTTCCGACCAAAATGTTAAAAACGGAACCCTTATGCGACTTTGTCCGTCCGTCTGGCACAGCTGATTATCTCAGCAATATCTCAGCAACTACTGAACGTATCGTTTTGAAAATTTGAATAGTTATAAATAATACTGACCTTCCTCTATTGAAGGTATAAAAAAAATAATAAAACATTTTCATTTTGATGGTCAAAAGAGGCAAAAATGTAAGGGGGCAAAGTTTCAAATAGGGTTACTAGGTCAAGTAGCAGGGGTAGCATATGAAAGAGATTGATTTACACATTCCAAAAGCATTTTTTTTATTATGTAATTATGGAGTTACGATGAAAAAATACGTAAAAAGTACAGAAACTGTCTGAGCAACTTAAATTTTTGGTCAAGTGTTAATTTTCCATGAAAATATATAAAGTGTAAATTTTTTTTATGCGAATCATTTCAGTGACATGTACACACGGCTACACATCAAGCTGTAACTTCCAGTATAAGCTGACCTCTCATTCTACGAAAAGCCTACACAATGCGAGGTCAGCTTATATTGGTAATGTGTAGCTTGGTGTGTAGCCGAGTGTACGTAAGTATTATTTCATCGGAGTAAAAAAATCGGGACGGCATAAGTTGGTCAAATTTCAAAAAAACTTTTGTATAGTTGAAGAGCGCTATGTTTGGAGTTGGAGAGTTTCTTTTTTACATTTAAAGCACGTAACCTTTACATAATAATTGATAGAGCGAAGCGAGATCTTCAAATCAACCCGGGCAAATCGGCGTTGTATGTATGTATGTTTGTTTGTCCGAGGATAACTTTCGAAGCGTTGATCCGATCATCGTGAAAGGAGAACGGGCATAAGTGTATGGAAGCTGGTCTACCTTGCAATAAAAATGAGTCATATGTCAATATAAAGGTAATTCTATGTATTTTCATATGTAGAAAGTCGCATACTAAAGATACATAGATAGGTAGTGACAGCACAATCTTGGTGTGACTAAATGAGCTAAAAATTTGAGGGAGGAGGGGTTGATATATTAGGGTTCAAGAGGGGTAAAAAAATGAGACTATTAGGTCAAGTGGGACGTCAAATGAAAGGTTTTCATTAGTACATTTCGATTCCGTTTTTATTTTTAGTAAACTCCTTGTAGGTTTCGAGTTATTAGCCATAATAAAAACTGAACTTTGACGAAATTCACAGGGTACACCAGTGACCCCGCAGTGCTGTAATTTGGTATGCGTGTAGCTTTAGTGACACAAATACAGGGAAAGTCTGTAATCTAGAATAACTGCAATTTCTACCCCAAAAAACCGTAACCAATTAACATGAACTCCCATTACCTGTAATTTGAATGAAAGTGTAGGTTCAAGTTAGTTAGTTATTTATTTCGTGGCACTATTTTGACAGTTAAAGATAAGGAATAATATATTTTTGTTTTGTATTGGAGGCTCGCGAGATCTCAGTTCGGGACGAACCACTCGTTATTATGGTCTATACCTACTAGTCTATAGTGTCACGTAATTAAATCACCACAAAAGGACCAGTAACTAAAAAGAATGCTAAATTCAACCTTACAACGTGTTTATTTATGTATATGATGCACAGAAAATATACCAGTTTTGTTTCGTGGCCGTCCAAAACTTAACGACGGCACTTAGCCACAGCTTTGCACGTAGTTACTATGTACATGCCACAGCTTTGCACGTAGTTAATACGATGTCTTAAAAATTAGAAGTTCAGCGAAGGTGTAAGGTCAAATAAACACATTTGTAACATACCTCTCATATTGTGAAACAATTAGTGTGTTACAATATGTTAAGTCATGTTTAAATTCAAATTAGTGCATTTTTGCATATCATAATAAAATACATGAACTAGTTGCCTGCAGTTAACCGACTTCAAAGAAAGGATGACGTTCTCAATTCGTCGGAATCTTTTATTTTATGTATGTTGTCCGATTAGGGGGCGTCTATTAATTACGTGAGACGTTTTTGACCCCCCCCCCCCCCCCCCCCCAAATCTGAAAACTTTGATTGATTTGGAAAGATACTTTTTTTTTTGCTGATTGCATATACATACTTTAAGCATTAATGTGGTTTTCAGATTGTTCGCTTGGCAAACTTTGGAGATAAGGGAGGGGGGGGAGGGGGGGGGGGGGGGGGGGGGGGGGGGGAGAATTGTTTTTCATACATAACATGAGCCAGATACTCTTAGGCTGGCTTCCATAACGATCCCTAAACGTATTTAGCACTTAAATTTGCCGTATTTGTATAATTTGACAACTCACTTAACATATTAACTTAACTTAACTTAACTGTATTAACATATTTAGTCACAAATGCGTCAAATTTAAACATGTTTAGTCGGTAAATACGTTTAGGCATCGTTGCGCAAGTCGCCTTTAGTATCTAAAGTTTGGTATCCATACTTAGTCTTATAAATGAAAAAGTAACTGTGTTTGTTTGTTTGTTCAATTTTCACGACTAAACGGCTGAACAGATCATAATGAAAATTTTGCAAGGAGATAGATTATATCTTGAAGAAGAACATAGGCGATATATTGTCTCAAAATAGTTTGTATGGGCGATCTATAGTTCCTCAAGTTAGGGATCTGAAAATACAGATTTAGGCTTTTGGTAAGAAATAAAGAAATACGCGTTTCAACTTTTTTGAAAATCATCCTTAAAGGAGGGAAGAGGGCAAAAGTAACGGGTTAAATTATGAGATATTCTTTAGATGCACTCCCTATGTACCGTTGGTATATAGATAGATTGTGACCGGGATTGGGGACATAGGCTACTTTTTACTCGACTGCGTAGAAGGAGGGTAATATTTTTTGTTGATAAACCACGCGTGCGAAGTCGCGGGAGGGTCAGCTAGTAGAGAATTAAAATACGTAATTTCTAATAAGTACATGTTTCCATACCAATTCGTATGTAACACTTTTGTCCGCATTTTGCAAATAACCCTACGTGAGAGCGCCAGCGAGACCATCTTTACATAGTATAAAATGAAGTCACTTCCACTATCTGTTCGCTTAGATCTTTTAAACTACTCAACGGATTTTAATGCAGTTTTCAGCAATAGATAGAGTGATTCAAGAGGAAGGTTTATATGTATAATACATATATAGTAACTGCGAAAGTAATATTTTTTTTGTTAGTTTGTTTGTTTTCATAACTAAATTGCTGAAGGATCGTAATAAAATTTGGCAAGGAGATAGATTATATCCTGGGGCAGGACATAATATACTTTTACTCTAGTGCGCAAAAGGAGGGCAATGTTTTTATTGAAATACCACGCATGCGAAGCCGCGGGCGGGTCAGCTAGTCTGACGATAAATCTGATAAAATAATCAATTCTAATTGTTGGAACACACTACATACAGAATAGCTGACTCGTGTAAGTCACCAAGCACCCAAGTAGATGATCGCTGTTGTAGTGTAGTGTGACCACGCCAGTCGTCTCTCCCCAGCCCCGCTCAATACCGCCTTACCACCTGCACGATGAGGCAACTGATGACCTGCTCCGACGCTGCCATGAACGTGGCGGCGTACTGCTCAAAATGGCTATAGTCTTGAGATATCGACACGAAACAAGAAAGGAATAATCAGTGCATTAGGGGTTGTATCATTATTATGACAATGAGGAAACCTCTAAACTAATTTTATAAATTCCAAAGTAACGTTTTCATGACAACGGCTGGAAAGATTTCGATGAAATTTGGTGTACAGATATATTATGGCCTTGGGGAATACGATACTTATAATGTTTTTACAATCAACGCCTATACTTTTATTTAAATACATACTTATAATATATAGAAAAACATCCAGACGGCCGGAACAAATAATCAATAATCTGGAATCAATTGAGAGAAGAGCCAAGAAGCTCATGGATGAGCTAGTTGATGCAAGGCTCCTCAGCCTGGAGCATCGACAAAAGGTTGCTAGCCTCTCGGTTTTTTATCGAGTACATTTCGGGGAGTGTGCGGCAGAACTTTTCAACCTGATCCCACCATCTCCTTTCTATCAACGGACAACCAGACGCTCTGCGGTGCGCCACCGCTATATGGTAGAAATACCTCCCATTCACACAAAGCGGTTCTCTTCGACCTTTATTATGCGCACCGCCAAAGAGTGGAACGCCTTGCCAGAGTCTGTGTTTCCTGATAACTACAGCCTGGGTATATTTAAGTCGCGAGTGAATAGGTTTCTTCTAGGCAAGCGTTTACCATCATCGACTGCATAATCGCTTACCATCAGGCGAGATCGTGGTCAAACGCGAGCTGCCGGCTATTCACCCACTGCGCCACGGAGGTCGTCTATATAGGAACACGCAAGGGCACTGGTGTAGCTGAAGGAAGAGATAGCATATCGATTACGTACCTCTGGCCTCTCTGAGCGCGTTGGCGGCGTGCCTGTGAGCGTGTCTCTCTGCGAGGGAGAGGGCGCAGTCCCCGGCCGCGTCCCGGACCTCCAGCGAAGCCCCGGCGTCCAGCAGAGTCTTAATATTCTCAAGGTGACCGCGTTCCGCAGATATATGTAGGGCAGTCTGGGGAAAGTACCATTATATACTATTACTAAGCTTATTCTTCAGTCCCATACAAAACACTCTTATCAGTTATCATTTATCACAGACCAGTGACTGAGAAATTTAAGACTGTGAATGCCATACAGAATATAGTAACTCGATATCTGATTACCTGCTAGGACGCGAGATGCCGTTAGGAAATATCAATCGTTCATCTCTCTTGTTAATTAGTTAGACGACCTCCGTAACGCAGTGGGTGCACAGCCGGCTGAGACGCAGGAGGTAGCGGGTTCCATTCCCGCCGCGGAACTAATATTTTCATGATCTACAGATATTTGTTCTGGGTCTGGATGTTTTTCTATATATTATAAGTATGTATTTACAAAAAAAAATTATATAAGTATTCTATCAGTTATCTGGTTCCCATAGTACAAGCTCTGCATAGTGTGGGGCTAGATAGCGCTGTGTGAAATGTCCAGCAATATATATTTATTTATTTATATTTAATGAAATAAAATCGTCATGTATTTATGTGTACCTCTAGCATCCTACCGTCCATAATGGTACGAAAAAAATAGGTCATGGACACGGCCGTGTGTTGTACACACGGCTACACATCAAGCTAAAATTTCCAGTATAAGCTAACCTCGCATTGTGTAGGCTTTTCGTAGAATGATAGGTCAGCTTATACTGGAAATCTATAGCTACACATCAAGCTAAAATTTCCAGTATAAGCTGACCTCGCATTGTGTAGACTTTTCGTAGAATGAGAGGTCAGCTTATACTGGAAATCTATAGCTACACATCAAGCTAAAATTTCCAGTATAAGCTGACCTCGCATTGTGTAGACTTTTCGTAGAATGAGAGGTCAGCTTATACTGGAAATTTATAGCTACACATCGAGCTAAAATTTCCAGTATAAGCTGACCTCGCATTGTGTAGACTTTTCGTAGAATGAGAGGTCAGCTTATACTAGAAATCTATAGCTTGATGTGTAGCCGTGTGTACGTGAACACGTGTACGTAACAGGTAATATTTTCTATACAAAATATAACATACGCTATTTCATGTATGTTACAATCATGTTTGAACACAAGAAGTCGTTCGGATCATGTTACTAAATAGAAATCTCGAAACACAGCAAAATGACCTCAAAATGGTGGCGCTTCCCCCTCCACCGCGCGTGATGCGTCACAGTCCTCACTTAGCGTAAAGCATTCTTTGATCCTTTAGCTATCGAGTGGTGTAATTACATTTTGTATGGAGATGATAGATATGTAGCTGCAACACCAAACTGTATCCCCCGATTTTGTTGTCAATCGTTTTTAGGGTTCCATACCCAAAGGGTAAAACGGGGCCCTATTACTAAGACTGCTGTCTGTCTGTCTGTCACCAGGCTGTATCTCATGAACCGTGATAGTTTGAAAGTTGTTTTTTTTACAGATGATATATTTCTATTGCCGCTATAACAACAACGACTAAAAAAAGAATAAATATATATTTAAGGGGGGCTCCCATACAACAAACGTTATTTTTTTGCTTGTTTTTGTTAGATTTTGATAACGGCAACAGGTAGACGCTTGAAATATTCACAGAATATTGAGTTATATTATTCACTTTAATAATAAATAATTAAATAAAAATAAAATTAATATTTAAGAGGCTCCTATATAACAGACATGTTTTTTTGCCGTGTTTATGTACGGAACCCTTAGTGCGCGAGTCCGACTCGCACTTGGCCAGTTTTTTTTCAATTGCCTCCCACTATGGAAGCAATTTTAAAAACGTATTTACGTCAAAAAATCTTTAAATGGCGCTATTTCCAATTTCACGTGCGCGATAAACTGATTGCGACGCGGCGACGACGTTCTCACCAAACCATGTGTTGATAAAGCATATGAAAGTGATAAAAAATCAATCTATACTAATACTTATTATAAAGAGGACAGATTTGTTTGTTTGTATTGAATAGGCTCAGAAACTAGTGGTCCGATTTAAAAAATTCTTTCACTGTTGGGAAGCTACACTATCCCCGGGTAGGGTTTCGTTCCCGGGATCGTTCATCGGGAAATCCCGGGAAAAATGTAATTCCCGGAACCGGGAAAAAATTCTGATTTCCCGGGAATTCCCGGGAATTTTCAAAAGTATGTGATAGGTCTAAAACTTTGTATTTTATAGTCATATTAAACTCAATGTTGTTCTTAAAAAAACCTTTCAAATTTTTCTACAGCTTGTCAGCCAGCCATCACTTTGCAGATGAGTAGTTTCGTGGTAATTTTTCGAGGGGAAAAAAATGTTTTTCCTTTGTTTTGTCTTTATAGAACTGTCAGAAAAAACTAGATAACACCTATTTGCATTTCTTTGTTTCATTCTCTCTATTATATTCGCTCTTCTTTGTTTTTACGCAGGTGCTGTGCAATTTCGATAACGATCTTTTTGCTTAATTATGCGTACCTATAATATTTAAGTTTCTTTGTCTGCGCCCTTCCCCTCCCCCTTCACCTTGCGCATTTAAGTGTAACTAAACAAACTGGTTCTGTTGTTTTATCAGATCGACCGACCAGTCAGTGACACGCAGCGCAGTGTGGTGTCCGTGCCCATTAAATTAAGTGACATTTGGCATTCGATCGCCGGTAATATCTCTTTGTTAGTGAAAGTTTGTGTGTGTGTGTTGAAACTCTGGTAAGTAAACCCTGTCGAATTGATTGTTTTGTCAATTCAAATTTACTACATATACAATAAGTACATTTAATATTTTCAACTTGTTATAGGTCAACATGGAAGTTCGACTTTTATCCGAAGTATGGAATCATTTCAAGAAAAAAGGGTTAGATAAAGCACAATGTAATCGCTGTCCAAAAATATTGAGTTGTAAAGGCTCATCGACTAGTGGACTTGCAAGGCATTTGTTAATGGTGCATAGCATAAATTTAAAAGATCAACCCAATGAAGCGTCCTCTGAAACAACACGGGCGTTGGCATCTTCACCGGCACCAAGTACCTCCACTAGTTCACCACAACCACCAAAAAAAAGGAAGAGCCACATAACACAGACTTCTATAGTTGAACATATCAAGAAGCCCTATAGTATTGCTGAAATCGTCTCGAAGTTGGCATCTAGTGCTGGACTTTCGATTCGAATGATCACGCACAGTGAAGTGATTCGAAGCCTTGTTTCACAAGCTGGCCTAAATATTCCAAAATGCGAGTCGCAGGTTATGAAGATAATTGTAGAATTTGCTGAAGAAAAAAAGCAAGATACCAAGAAAATCTTAAATGAACACGTGAAAAATCATGGACGGCTCAGTATCACGCTCGATGAATGGACCAGTATCAGAAATAGACGCTATTTCAACATAAACTTACACAGCGGAGATGGAAAAGTGTATAATTTGGGTTTGATATACATACCGGGGAAATGTGGAGCACAAGAGATGAGAAGAATTGTTGATACAGTCCTGACGGAATTTGGAATAAACTTCGAAAGAGACATTGTAGCCGTGACAAGTGATGGTCCAAATGTGATGAAAAAGTTTGGCCGCGAAAGTCCAGCAGAAATGGTATTATGCATGAATCATGCTATTCATTTGGTGGTGACAGATGTTCTTTATAGAGAAAAGACCACCAAAGAAAGTAAAACGGATTCCGAAGAATCAGACTCCGACGTCTCCGACTTCGACTCATACGACGATTGTGATCAAGAATTAGTACAATCAGCGGTGGAAATAGGAAACCATGATATCCGACCAGATCTGAAGAAAGTACTGAAAGATACACGAACCATAGTAAATTTGTTTCGCAGAAGTCCATTAAAAAATGCGAAACTTCAAGAATATGTAAGATCAGAACATAACAGGGAACAATCATTGTGTCGCGACGTTAAAACGAGATGGAACAGCAGTGAAACAATGATAAGCCGGTTCGTAGAAGTTAAAAACTGTATCAAAAAAGCTTTGATTGATTTAGATACCGCAAATTTATGGCACGAAGAGAACTTGGCTGTTTTAGAGGATTTACTTAAAATTTTAAATCCCATCAAATTAGCAGTTGAAGCACTGAGCTCCCGAAAAGCAGATATCTTGATCTGTGAAGCTATCATTACGACACTTCTAGTAAGACTGAAAAAGTTGGAGTCACCTATTGATTTAGAGTTTTCAGATTTCTTAACGCAAAGAATAAGTGAGAGGAGGGATTCTACTCTATATACCTTAACGCTTTTTCTTCAAAACCCAACAATTAGACGCAATGAATACTTATCACAAAGTGTTGAAACTAAAGAAATAATAATACGCTATGCTGAGAAGCTATTTCGCCGATTATTTCCAGAAAAGTCAGAATCTGAATCGAGCCCGGAAGAATCGCTTCATGCTGTTGCTGAGACGCAAAAAACAGGCATTAGTTTTGCTGAAGAACTTCAAGACGCTATTCAAAATGTTTTCAAAGGCACTCCTCCACCACGAACTTGATTTCCTAGACTGAAGAAAGACTTCGATCTATACATCTCTTCTGGTAAACGGACACCTAATTTGGAACTGCTATACAACGCTCTGCGCACGATCATGTCTACATCCACCGAAAGCGAACGTACATTTTCAGTATCGGGAAATTTTGCTACTAAAATTAGAAGCCGATTAAGCGATAAATCACTCAGCTCTTTAGTTTTTCTTAAGTATTACTTTATGAAATAATTTAAGACTTAAACTGAAATAATGGTTTACGTGACTGTTACATAATAAGGGCATAAGTTAAATTTTGCCAACGATGTGTGGCCGCTGTAAGAGAGTAAATAAAATATTATAAGTAACTGCTGCATAGAGTTAAGGTATTTAAACACTCGAATCATTTTATGGTTAAATTAAAATCGGTTACGCTACTTTTGATAAACTACTCTCGTGTTTACATACCTTAATGATGTGCAGTTACGTATAATACTTTATCTACTGTTGTAAAGCCGCCACACATCGATGGCAAAGTTTGTTGGTTATCATAAGAGCGTTTCGCAATACTTAATTACTCCGTTTATATTACGTTTATATCATTGTGTGCTAAGAAGTTTTATATTATAAGTTTGATTTTGCATGCATGAAACAAATAATTAAGTTTCTATTATACTACCTCTGTTTATGATCGATCAAAAATGTTATTAAGAAGAAATAATTATTTCTGAGTCAAATAAATAGCTTATTTAATTCATTATCTGTTTTCTTGACTTTTTGTAGTTAAAAAAAAAATTAATTAAGGAATTTAAAAATTTCCCGGTTTCCCGGGATTCCCGGGAAATTGAAAATATTATTCCCGGTTCCCGGGAACGAAAAAAACCCGGGAAATCCGAAACCCTATCCCCGGGTGACATAGGCTACTTTTTACCCAACTGCGCAAAAGGAGGGTAATGTTTTTATTGAAAAACTACGCGTGCGAAGCTGCGGATTTGTCAGCTAGTATAAAATAAAATTTTATGGACAATCACATAAACTAAAATAACTAGAAATATTTTGGTATGTTTTAGTGAAAAACTTATTTTAATTTGTTGGTAGGAATGGTCGCTGTGAAAGTTGCCAGGCTATGAGTCAGCGCCATGTAGACATAATTTGTTGGTAGGAATGGTCGCTATGAAAGTTGCCAGGCTATGAGTCAGCGCCATGTAGACATAATTTGAGATTATTTTCTTATTTTTTTGAGAGAAGAATTTGAGCTTTTTGCGGCTTTATGTATTTATTTGTCTCTCTCGGTCCTAAAGGTTTCAACGGAAGACCAGCGCAGGTTCAAACGTCCTTCAGACGCTGAGTTGAGATCTTTTTGCAACCAGTTTGTGGTGCAAACCATTACCTAGCTTTAAGTTTTTATGTTTATTTTTATTGATATACCTACTGTATTATTTTTTGTAGTTAGTTTTGTATTAAGTGTTGTTGCAAAAAAAATATTTGATTTGATTTGATTAGGATTTGTTCTATGGACATTGACAGTCTATTACTCGTAAATTGAAATGGTCTGTAGTGTTATTCAAGCAAGGTGTGTTAAGAGGTTATTGCTGGGAGGTAGGTAACATTTAGGCACGTCGCTGTCCAAGAATTCGTGGTAAAGGAGGTACCTTCCCGCCGGTGCTATCATCGGAGACAGCATCGACATCAGCGCCGGCGGTGCACAACGCGGCGAGACAGCGGCTCCGCTCCGCCAAGGCAGCCGCGTGCAAGGCGCTGCGCTGGCTCTCATCCCTGGCATCCACCTCTGCTCCGGTGCCCAGGAGCTCCTGCAGGAGCTCGAGGTTGTCCCACAGTGCTGCCTGGAAGAACACCACTTACTAAGAGTAGTAGAGTTCCTTGTGAAATGCCTCGCACTACCATCATAATTATTTATGCCGCAAGGCAGCATTGCTGAAGGGTATGGTTGCCGGAGAGGCTTTACACCTGTATGCCTAAAGTTGATGAACACAGGGCAGTGCATCGTAGGGCACGTTTCTAAGGTGCGTGACCTACGAGGGAATTCTCTGTTATAGGCGATGGTTACCACTTAACATCAGGTTGGCCATAGCCTTGTTCCATTTCGAGGCAGTATAAAAAAAACCACTTGTGATTGTTATTGAAGACCTCTGTGGCGCAGTGGACGACTAGCCGGCTGAGACGTAGAAGAGTGCGGGTTCGATTGCCGCCACGGTTCAAATGTTTGCATTATCTACTGACAGATATTTGTTCCGTCCGGATCCGACTGTTTCTTTCATTATAAGCAATTATATTATATAAAAAAAATATGTAAGTTTTTGAGCTAACCTATCCTATTTGGGGTTGACTAATTTGGTTTTTAAACCTAAGGTACTTTGCTCTAAGATGGCCTTGTGCATAAGATAAGGTATAAGGTTTCAAGATGACCCCAAGTCAATGTTTTAGAAAGACGTTATTTTGCATTTAACATGCAGGAAAAAAACTAATTTTCAGAATATTGTTTTTATCTTTAAATAAACGACGTAGTTATGATTGACCCTCAGCCCATTTATCTGCCCTAGATTAATTTATAAGTATAATTTTGCTGCATTTGCAAATGCACTTCCTAGAATTTAAGCTCTGTCTTTTAGCCAACGCAGCAGTCTCATTATCGACCACCGTGTTGACTCTCTGTACTTTAATTTGCGTCATTATTAAATCCACCTCAAATCGGTGTGAACGTAATCATTGCTTTATTTTAGATTTAAATAAAAATTATATTTTATTAAAACATTTAAACGCGTTCCCAAATCAAGAGTATGTTCTACTTACTTATGATTTCTACAGTTAATAGCAAAATACACAAATATGGGCCATCTTTAGGGCTTTTTACATTAATTGGGGTATTGCATAACTTTTCCTTGCAGAATGATACCTAGATACCAAGGGGTAGAGAATATTAACCCACCCCATACACATCTACATGACCCAACCCTCACAAACTTAAATTTATGCAGCCTTAAAATAAAGCCCACCTGTCGAACCAATATTTTTTTTTCATTTAGGAAAAAAAATACTCACACCATAAAATAGCGGGAACAGAAGCTAAGTGTAGTACAATGAGCAAACACAGGCACGCACACATAGACGCGCGTGTAAGAGGATCTTGGATCGAGTCGGTTGAAGCTTTGAACAAATTGTTTTTGGTTGTTGTACTCACTAAAACTTAAGTTCCTATTCTGTGCTTGCACTTTGTAAGTACATATATCAACCTGCTTAGCCCACATCCACCCACTGCTGGTTTAAGCCATACTAATCTTTAATTTGATATGCCTAGTGTTCATAGAAAACCATCAAGTGATGTATTTAAATAATTGCTGGCCTGAATTTGTAATATCTACTTTCTATGTTTTTTTTTATCTTTTAGTCAAAGGTGGTTTATGTTAATACTTCGCAATAAAAGTGCGCATCATCGCCTTAACGGCCTTGCAGCTCCAAAACTCTTCCACGGATGTGCAATATGCAGAAAATCTACATAATGTGGCACAATTTCTCTAATATTTTAAACCAACTTCAAATGACTATATCTCCTTACCTGATGCAGCAGACGACCTTGAAAGTGTTCCTCGTCCGGGGAAAGGTCCATTATGAGATGTTATTGTAGAAATACGACGGTAAAACAGACATTTCCGGCCTAAACAATCGCTGGAGCGTTGCGAAAGTGTTCCGGCTATTTACAACGGAACAGTGGCGATTTCTTCACTGAAACTCAAGCTGTTAAACAGCTTTGATCATCACAATCACTTTTGCATTATAATGATCGGTTATTTGTGGAGGTTTATCTTAAAATTTGGATTTTACTCGAGAATAAATCTTATTGATTTTTGAATGTTTTGCATTTTGCAATGATACCACACCTGAGATAACTTTGACTGTTTACATTTACAATGACTTTGATGTCTTGGTCATGCTGACTTTTCTGAGGATATGGACGGACGGACGGGTGCGGCCAACTCATGACCAAGCTACCCCAAAAAAAAGATAGCTCTCTAAAATGTATTTTTCTCAAACATGCTTGAAATTGAGCATTATTTTGACAACCTTCTTCGAGATAAATCGAAATTGCTGTATTGGCCAAATATATACGAGCAGCGGCCAGTGAAATAAATTACATAACAAACTCCCCTATCGTGTACCATAATTTACAAATGGAATGATCTTTTACTCCGAAACATGAACCAAGGAGCAAACTTATCGAAGGTTTTATTTAAATTTCGAAGTGGCTTGCAAATAGAAAGATGTTTATTGAAAAAAAACAAATGAACACTCTAACGCGGGAAAAATTATTGTTGTTCGTCATTGATTTTGAAAAGTAATTGTATGTTTTATTTTAATTTTATAATTTTCGCACAAATAAAAAATACTATACATACAAGCCTTGGCCACCACTAGGCATTGATGGACTTATGTTTTTTCAGAAATTACCCCCTACACACATTATACAAAATGTACCTACTAGCCCCGGCTTCGCATAGATTTTTATCAAAATAAAATATAGACCACTTATGGCGGACTTATAATAGGCCTTGAGAAAACCGGCACGCAATGAGAGATGCAAATAGCTATGCTTTATCTCTTTTCTTCTAATACGTCGTCCCTATTTGTATTTCTGTCTTGTGGGACTGAAAAGGAATATATCAAGCAGTCTATATATTTCTCTGTCTACGGGCCCGCGCAAATATAATTTTGTTTATTTTTATACACGCAAAGAGGATATAAGTACGTACCTAGTAGTGCTGTGTGTGTGTGTGTGTGTATTGATTTGATTGATTGCCAGCGTTGCCGTTTTGGCGACTTTGTCGCTAGATCTAGGGGATTTTGGACTCCTTTAGCGAATTTTTTTTTTCAGATTTAGCGACATCTAGCGACTTTTTAAAATAACGAAAGAAAGAATACATAGAACTAGCAGATTTGGCTATAACAGTTTTGTCACTGCCACATTCAAACGCTGAAGTCGAGCGAATGTTCAGTGTGATGAATATCGTAAAAAATAAACTAAGAAACGGATTGGCGCCTGTTACTCAATCATTCTTATAAGAAACCAATTAAAAATTTTAAACCAGACTTGACATAGCTACATATTGCCTGAAGATGTTCTTTCCAAAATCTCAAAAACCATTAAAAAACAAAGAGTACCGAAAAGGGCCATCAACTTCCAGAACTGCTCCTACCAATGTTTGTGATTAGGATGACGTCTTAGTTAGATGACGAAATGTTGCAATTTATTCAATTTTGATTACCTATTGTTTGTGTAAACCTCCATTTTTTTTTATGTAATATGTAAGGAAAATGGCAAACGGCCCACCTGATGGGAAGTAAGTGGTGGTCATCTTCAAGTAAACACTTAAATATTAACCGTCTTTTATTAATGCAATATTCTTATAAAAATCTAGCGACATTTAACTAGATTTTTTATATATCTGACGACTTTTCGGTGCTAGCTTAGCGACTTTTTTGTTTGCCTGAGCGGCAACCCTGTTGATTGATCTGCATAATGTCTGACATTATGGTTGGTTTGTTGAGGAGAAAATAAAACTCTCCTTGTATTTCAAAAGTAATAAAGTAACAATAATTAAAACTTGTTAAGGTAAAACAATACTAAGGTCTCGTCTGAAATGGCTTCTACCGAGGGCTTATATGCTCCAAGCTCATGGTGCAGAGTGTGCCTAGAGATCGACGTGAGAATGCATTGGGTTGGAAATACCCGCCTTCTAGAAATATACGAGAAATTATCAAGTACAAAGGTATGTATCTACCAACGGTGTCTAGAACAATAGCTTCAGTTTTACTTGCAGTGATTTGCTATTATTAATTATATCAATGGAGCAGCCATGACGGGCGGGCGGCAAGCTAACAAACAGTTAAACCAACATTAAATTCAAGTGAGACAAACTTTGTATCAATTTATATTTGCACACCATCTGGTTAGTAGAATATATAAGGATCAACAAAATGTAACATCGAAATGTATGTACCTATATTCTGACAAATAAATGTTCTGATTTCTGGGTGTAACCTGGATGAGGCAGGCACAGCCATGGAGGCCTGCACCCAGCAGTGCCTGAAGTCTATTTATGAATTATAAAGGAATCAGGTTGCCTGGAAGAGAACACTGTCATTGATAAGCCCATCTATTGTATTGCCATTTTTTTAAATAAATAAATATTGCTGGACATTTCACACAGTGCTATGTAGCTTGTACTATGGGAACCAGATAACTGATTGAACTTAGTACTTACCTGTGTGTATATAGATAGATAGATAGATAGATAATTTCTTTATTGCACACCATTAAAAATAAAACAAACAAAAGAGAAAACAAAATTAAATCAAAGGTACAATGGGCGGCCTTATCGCTAAAAGCGATCTCTTCCAGGCAACCTTTGGATGGACAGGATCTGTGTGAATAAATGAGAACGGTGGCGTTAATCAAATAATAACTAACAGAATTAGTACATAAATGACTAAAATAAAATATACATATAAATAAATATAAATAATTTTATAATATTAAATAACCTACTTCAAAATACATAGGTAATTAGAAAAAACAATAAAAAATTATATACAAAATTTAAGTTGCAAAGTCTTAGTGAGCGATGGACGACAGATAATGATTATTAACCATGTTTTTAAAAACAGGAAGGGATTTGGCGTTACGAATTGAAACAGGTAGTGCATTCCAGAGTCTGGTAGCCTGAAGAGTGAAGGAGTTATTATAAAATACTGAGGTATGATGAGGAGTTTTCAATTTAAGGTTTTCAGAGGAGTGTAATGACCGGGAGTTGGAAACATGAAGAAACTCAAAGCGTTCTTTGAGGTAGGGCGGAGTAGAAGAAATAAAAAGGATGCTGTAAAGAAGGGACAGGATGTGAGCATTCCGACGAAGGCGGATGGGTAACCACTTGAGCCTGCGGCGATACTCAGAAATGTGATCGTATTTACGCAAGCCAAATATGAATCTAATAGAGAAATTCTGGAGACGCTCAAGCTTGTTGAGTTGATCTTCAGTTAAATCAAGATAGCTGGCGTCAGCATAGTCGAGAATGGGATGCAACAATGATTGTGCAAGTGCAATTTTGGTGGAAGTCGGAAGGAAGTTTCGCAGCCGTTTAAGAGAGGAAGCTGCAGCAAAGGTCTTTCGGCTTACTGCTGCTAGTTGAGGTCCCCAAGATAGATGGCTATCCATGAGTACCCCCAGATTTTTTACTACCTTGCTGATTGCTATTGAAGTACCGTCAAATTTTACCTGTGGAAGATCAAGCCAATCGATTTGAGTAATCATCCGCGAGCTTCCCACTACTATTACTTGGGTTTTTGATGGATTGACTTTAAGCCCATATGATTTGCTCCACTGTAGTATATTCTGTAAATCACTGTTTATGCTATTAATTGCTTCACCTAACCACCCAATAGGGGCTTGGGTATAAATTTGCAAATCATCTGCATAAAGGTGGTAGGACGAAGAGAGTTGTTCGGAGATAGAATTTATGAAAATAGCAAAAAGAAGAGGAGATAAAACGCCGCCCTGAGGTACACCGGCACTCAATTGACACCAAGAAGAATATGTATCGTCAATACGGATACGTTGCCGGCGTCCAAACAGGTAACTACGAAACCATTCAATTACTGCTGGAGATATGTTAAGAGAGCGAAGAAAAGCTAATAGGATATCAAAATCAACGTTATTGAATGCATTGCTGAAATCCAGCAGAGAGAGAACAGTGACCAGTCCGTTCTCCATACCAAGCCTGATATCATCAGTGATTTTGATGAGAGCAGAGACGGTGCTATGGCCTGGGCGAAAGCCGGATTGAAAGGGGTTAAGGAGGCTGTTTGAATTAAGGAAAAGGCTAAGTTGCTGGTGTACAAGACGTTCTAGGACTTTGGATAGGAACGGGAGAATGGAAATGGGACGGTACTCAGAAAAGGACGCAGGATTAGGTTTTTTGGGAATGGGCGTTATTTGAGCCTCCTTCCATGTGCTTGGATAGGTTCCCGTGTTGATGGAGAAGTTAAATAAGTGGGTAATGGTGTGGACAATTTCATTAAGAATAGGTGTAATCATCCTTTTACTAACACAGTCACTGCCAACGGCGTTCGAAGATATGGATGATATGCTTCTCTTAACATCACAATCAGTAAATTGACGAAACAAAAAAGGTGAAAAGTCGGGAGTTGGTAATGAGAAAAGATAATTTAATGTTTGAGTTTTAATAAGTCCATTAAAATTGGACGAAGAGGAGAAGTGCAGATTCAAAGAATGTACATCTAAGTCTTTTGGAGCGTTATCTTGACGTGACTTCCCAACTCCCAATGACCGTAAGAACTTCCATACTTTGGATGGATCATTATTTTCTACAGATTCATGGATGTATCGGCGTTGAGCATCCCTACACACTCTATTGCAGTGATTTCTAACTTCAGCATATTTTTCCTTGTTTTGATCAGACGGCTTGCGTTTACATCTAACCTTGGCAGCGAGTTTCTTATGCATTTCAGCTCGTATCTGGTCAGTTAACCAAGGTGCTGGGAGATGTTTTATCTTGACCGCTCGAACTGGCGCATGCACATCGTATAATTTCGATATGATGCTGTTAAAACATTCTGCTTTCTCGTCGATAGTATCAGCGTTAAAAACCTCAGACCAATCTATGTTTTGGGCATCATTGCGCAAAGACTCCACATGCATGCCACCAAAATTGCGCTGAAAAAGAATTTTTGGCTTGGGTTTGGGAGGGCGGATTTTATATGAAAGGAATACAAGATCGTGATAAGAGAAATCATCCGCCGAACACTGACCGTGCTTGGCGACATGAAATGAAGATGAAACTAATATTAAATCCAGAAGGGATGGTTGACAATTTGGAAAATTATGAGTCACATTCAATGGAAGAATGGACAAGTTGTTAGCTTGAACGATATTTTCAAGAGATGCAGAACGATGATCATTTTTATTGAGACAAGTATTAAAATCACCCATAACAATGGTATGGTCGTGGAGGGGAACAAGCTCTTCCAGAAGCTTTTCAAAAGAGGAGAAATAATCGATACGCATTGATGGGGAGTAGTAAACACCAAGTAGTATTTTGCGATAAGATAGAGAAACTTGGAGAAATAGATGCTCACCGGCACTAGATGGAGGCGGCTGTGCAGACATATTTATGATTGTATAAGGGATATGAGAGCGGAGGTATATAGCTACACCGCCGCCCCTCGATCCAGTGCGGTCATTGCGTATGAGTTGGAATCCTGGTAGTGAATAGGGAGTAGAGGGCAAACAAGGTTTCAACCAGGACTCTGATACAAGAATAGCGTGAACAGTTTTTAAATTGAATGACGCCAGCATTTGGATATATTTGTATTGTTTCTGTATGTGAGGTTATTTAATAAAGAGTTGTGTAATTAAGATGTTGTGAATAGTGTTAAAGCCATTCTGAAGTTATATCATAGATTAGCTCAACCTATATTATTGTTCCAGTTGAATGCAGAAGATGGTAGGCCGCACTCAATATGCTACATCTGCTACTCACAGCTGCAGAGATGCTGCAGATTCTCTGACATGTGTCACAAATCTGAACAGATCCAGAGACAGCTGGTACAACGAAGCACTGAGGTATTATAATACTAACTATGGCAGGAATTTCCGTTAGGTTCAATTTAACTTTTCAATCGGGGGCAGAGGAAGGGGGTAGGGAGGTGGCAAGCAATTCAAGTCAGGGTGACCTCAATTCTGTCAACTCGAGAAATTGTGAATCCGGCCCATAAGAACAAGCAAACAATACAAGAGAAACGTTAAAGTCAATGCCAAATTGGCTAATATTCGAAATTAGTAATACTAAAAATGCCAAAACTATTAAAAAAGCCTTATTTTCTATCAATGTCATATAATATAGTAGAACATACATGGGGTTGATTAGGGTACCTCTAAACTTGCACTTGACATTATCTTTTGGGACCCCCTGTTTGTAGGTGTGTACCTTTTATTGAACCTCTGTGAAGCCACGGGTGGAAGCTAGTTATCTGTACTTAATTACTCATAAATTATTATTATTTCGTCCTTTATGAACAATCACAGGAAAGACAAATCATTGTATTTTAGCAGAAAATGAGAGTGAAACAGGTATTCAGACTACAATGACATAGGCACCTACATTAATAATAACTAGTTTCCTATACAGCGTTCTAAATTTAACCATATTAAATCGTTTTTTTTAACCTAACTTTATCTTTTGCACTCCTACTCTATATAATCTTCAAGTATGCTAAATCGCACACTCCTCTGTGGGCGCAATATATTTACAAAAAGGTACAAAGTTTTCTCTTCACATGTTAATATAATGATATTCGTTTTTCAGGCTGATGGATTAGTACCACCAAGAGCAATCACTCATAACGTAGCTGTGATTGCTTTACCGTCCATATCCATAATTAATTATTCAAACCAAGGAAATACTGAAACTAAAGTTAAAGAAGAACCCATTCACATAGAGGAGAGTACACTCGTAGAAGATGTCACAGACAATGTCAATATAATAAGCTCGGAACAACCTCCGGTAAAAGTGAAAACTGAGACAAACAATTTGTGTGCTTTGTCATTTTGTTGTGATGTGTGCAACAAAACATTTACAAAGAAAAGAAAACTTGTGAAACACATGCAGGTTCATTTATATAAAAAGCCATATGCTTGCAACATTTGCAATAAATCATTTTCTAACGGCAGTAGTTTGGCTAGACACAAGAGAATCCACACTGGAGAAAAGCCATATACTTGCAACATTTGCAACAAATCATTTTCTCAAGGCTGTCATTTGGCAATACACAAGAGAATCCACACTGGAGAAAAGCCATATGCTTGCAACATTTGCAATAAATCATTTTCTCGAGGCAGTAGTTTGGCTACACACAAGAGAATCCACACTGGAGAAAAGCCATATGCTTGCAACATTTGCAACAAATCATTTTCTGATTGCAGTTCTTTGACTAAACACAAGAGAATCCACACTGGAGAAAAGCCATATGCTTGCAACATTTGCAATAAATTATTTTCTGAAGGCAGTACTTTGGCTACACACAAGAGAATCCACACTGGAGAAAAGCCATATGCTAGCAACATTTGCAATAAATCATTTTCTCAAGGCTGTCATTTGGCAAGACACAAGAGAATCCACACTGGAGAAAAGCCATATACTTGCAACATTTGCAACAAATCATTTTCTAAAGGCTGTCATTTGGCAAGACACAAGAGAATCCACACTGGAGAAAAGCCATATGCTTGCAACATTTGCAATAAATCATTTTCTCAAGGCAGTAGTTTGGCTACACACAAGAGAATCCACACTGGAGAAAAGCCATATGCTTGCAACATTTGCAACAAATCATTTTCTGATTGCAGTTCTTTGACTAAACACAAGAGAATCCACACTGGAGACAAGCCATAAGCCTGTATGGCAACGAAGTCTATTCAATTCAATGCAATTCATTTATTTATTTCAGACATGTCATCCATTTTGTTAGTAAACAATAATGCAATCTTAGAACTAAGTTAGTAGCCAATTTCAATTAAATTAAATATAAAACAAAAACAAAATAGCATAATAAAATCGGAATATGACTACGCAGTTATTATTTTCTTTCTGAGAACCAAATTATGAATCTCTGTGTACTTAATGTAATACGAAACGGACATTAACAATGCAACTTATAATGTACTTGTGTGGTTAGAGGAAAATATCTTGCGGGCAAATAGTGATAAAACCACATTCATGCAATTTTTTAACAGGAATAAAATGTCAGTCAAAACTAATTTAAATATACTTGTATGTATTGTATATAACGATCAAAATATAGTAGAATCGAGTACTTTCAACTATTGATCTCTGTTCAACTTTCACGGAAGTACCAAATACTAAAGATTGAAAAAATTACAAACCGTGTTTTTATGTGACTTTGAGATGGAACTTTTTCAAATGCCCCAAAACGGTTTTGTGGTCAATTCCCAGTTCTTCAGCTACGTCGTAACTACTGATATGCTGACCTTGCTCCACTTTTTCAAAAATGCCATCCATTTTATCCGTAATAGGGCGACCAGAGCGACGTGCATCTTAGACATCAAAATTTTCGGATTGAACACGCTTAAACCAAATTTGTGCTACTCTCACAGACACTGCACTAGGTCCTATATACCTACATCGCAAATTATTTTCGCGGCTTGCGTTGCATGGTTACCTTTTTTGTAGTAAAATTTTAAATGTATCGAATTTCTGCATTAGATTCACTCATCTTTACAGTACGAAAAACAAATAAAAATCACACATTTTCCTAAATTGAATTTGGAATTATCTTCTTTAAAATTTAAACTTTGAATAAAATCAAAACCAGCCAGATACAAATAGTATAGCCAAAGAGATTTTATTACAAGTTCATACATACTATAATGCGAAAAGACTTTTTCCCCAACCTATTAAATAAAAAACAAAGTCGGGTTTGTTCGAACATTAAAACTCGAGAACGGCTAGACCGATTTTGATGATCTTTGATTTGTTGGATTAGTCTCCGTCCTGAATAGCAGAAAAACTATTAAAAAATCTGAAAAATTCACGCAAAAAGAAATTATGAAGAAAATTCATTTCCTCATACATAATGATGGCAGATTTTCAATTCTACCGGGGTGACGTACATTGACAGCCCGCGTCATATGCATGCCAAGGCGGTAAGAAGTTCGCCGGCTCAACTACTAACAAAATAACTACTGCTTGCTTTACATGCCCTGCGTCCATCAACTTGAGGCATGTAAAGCCTCAGGTGCCTGTAATTTACCGGCAACCATATTCTTCAAACTGAAATCGGCAATGCTGCTTGGCGACAGAATTGGGTATGGTGGTAGTACTTTGACAAGGAACTCTACTACTATCTATGAGGTGTATGTAAGCCTAGCATGGAACGCTCCATAACCAGTTGTGCAACCCTCTTGCGTTGCAGTTTCAGCTCCATGGGTTTTAAGGTGGGCAGGACACAATGTCTTCTGGCAATGTGCTATGCTCTGAGATTTGAGCACATCCTCGAGTTAGTAAACTAACACTAAGTATAGTTGTTTTATCTCACGAAGGCGGGTTGAACAGAGATATTAGTAAATAACAGTTCTTAGAGAATGCCTGTAGTATCTGGTCTCCGTGTTACATTGTTCACATACAAAGAATCGAAGCAATACAAAAGAAATTTATAAAATTCTTAGGTTTCAAAGAGTATACTCATTATGAAACATATTTCGAGGCCTGTAAACATTTTTGTATTGACTCACTAGAACAAAGACGAAAACAGTTTGACGTTGTGTTGCTTCATGATATTTTATCTGGAAAAATTGATTGCAGTGAGCTGCTAGGTAATGTGGCATTACAGGTTCCTTTGTATCGTACACGGCACACACCGCTACTTCATGTACCCGGCGTCAGCACGAACTACGCCCAAAACTCTGTTTTGTGTCGAGCAGCCCAGACTTACAACAAACATTTTTCTGGCTTTGATTTGTTTAATTTATCTAAAAATTTATTGTATTTCTCAGCATAACAGTTACATTCAAATTAGTAACGGGAGTTCATGTAAAATGGTTTTTTTGGGGTATAAATTGCAGTTATTCTGGATTTCAGACTTTCCCCTATGTTTGTGTCACATCGGGTCCGACCGTCACCAAAGCAGTCTCTGTGTAACTTTGCTCCGTACAATTTTAATCTAGATAAATGTTTAAAGTGCCGGAATTATTAAATATTTTACACCGTTAGTCGCGTCTAGTTGTAAACAATAAAGTGTCAGATCAGTGTAGTGTTAAAACGTTAGTTTTGTGGCAAATATCAAGGAAACTGATTGATTACCTGTTCATTATCTGCAAATTGCGGGTAGTTTAAAAAGTGTTAGTGACGAGACTCATAAGTACACACCCGCATTTTATATGCTAATTGCCGTCGAGCCTAGGACCTATACGGCTATATCGTATAACACGTCAGAGCTCCATCGGCCCAGGCGTACCAGCATCGAACGTAATCTACACGCTCGCACCGCGGAAGCTTCGCGCCTCTGAGCGCTTGTTTTCTTTTTGCGCTTTGGCCAGTCAACTTAAGGTGGCGGAGCGAATTCAAACTTCAAACCTCAGTAAAATTACTTCCTTTTTGCATTTTGCCTAATCAACGTAAGGACGCAGCACCGCTATAAAATGAATTGTTTGGCTTGCAACAATAAACTTAACAGGCAGGAAACTTTTTTCGAGTTTAACCTATGCCACTCCTTGTATCATATTAAATGCCTGAATATAAGTAAAGAGCAATTTACTGCGCTACCAATTGATTTCAGAAAAACTTGGTCTTGTCCATCGTGCAACAATATAAGCCGGCGCACTAAGTCGAAGGTAAACACCCCTGTTCGTCAGACCCAAGTTCCATCAATGGAGGATTCAATGAACATGTCTTGCGTAATCGCCAGCCACTCGCCATTATTACCTTAGCACGACGACAATCTTGATACAATGGATAAGATTGGTGCACTATTGGAAAACAAATTGGACGAAAAGCTCAGCGCGTATCTTTCTAATTTCATGGAGAATTTTCGTAAAGCATTGAGAGAAGATGTTAAAAAATGGTTCACGCCGAGATTGATTCAGCAATGCAACATCTGAAAGATGATTTTTCCTCGACACCTAACTTCATGTGCGAAGAGCAGGCTTCTATAAAACAAGAGCTTGCCAATAAAACAGTAGTCATCAAAGAACTAGAAGCTGAAAATACACAAATCCGCAACGAGTTAACTATACTTAAAAACCGCCTGTCTGCTACTGAGAAAATATCTCGAAACAAAAATCTAGAGATCCAAGCGGTTCCAGAGAGTCGGAACGAAAATCCCATTGTTTTGTTTCGTAACCTATGCAAGTCACTCAGTCTCAATAATAACGATGACCAAATCTACTCCTGTCATAGAGTAGCCAAAATGAATAGCTCATCGGATCGCCCGCGCAATATCCTTGTATCACTAATCAACCCTCGACTACGAGACGAAGTTCTCTCTGCGTGTCATCGGTACAACCGGGCGCATAAGAATGATCCTCTCAACACCACTCACCTGGGTCTTCCTGTAGAGAGACGTCAGATTTACGTCAGTGAACATCTTTCTCCAGAGTGCAAGGCCTTACACGCAGCGGCAAGAAATGCGGCCAAAGTGAAGAAGTACAAATATGTGTGGGTGAGATATGGTCGTGTATACATGCGTAAGGAAGACAATGCGGACTGCTTCCTTATAAAAATGTAGAGTGTATCAACAAACTTTCATAAAAGTCTGACTTCTTATTTTGTTTGCATTTATTATTTGTTTTTATATTGTGTATTTGGTGTATTCATCTGGCTGTGTAACTCAATTAAACGAAGCAATAAATTTTAATTAATTTAATAATAATTGTACTGTATTTATATCTTTTCATTTTTATTTGTTAATTGTTGTATTTAGTGTAATGTTAATATTTTATCAAAACGTTAATCGCATGCGATCAAAAATCAAGGAATTTCATCACAGCATACTTAATAGTGACTTTGATATTATTTGTATAACTGAAACAAGTCTAAACGAAACTATTTTTGATGGCGAACTTTTTGACTGTCGTTACAATGTTATAAGGCGTGATCGACTTGAATCATGTAGTAAAAAAACCAAGGGCGGTGGTATTATAATAGCTTTGAAAAAAGATATCAGCTACATTCGCCAGGAGTCATGGGACTGTGAAGTAGAGGAGTTATGGATCACATTACTTCCGAACTCTACAATTAACAAGAAGCTAAATATTTGCTTATGTTATCTTCCCCCCGACCTACCTAAGGTTGATGTTGAGAAATTTTACACAAATATGCAGAATATCATACTCAATGTCTCCGATTCTGGTGAATTTCTCTGTTTAGGCGATTTTAACATACCGGAAATGCAATGGTCACCTTCTCCGGACTCCCTTTATATGATTCCTAGTAACTACCATGGTCCCAAGGCTAATCTTCTCATGGATACCCTGGCATTATGTAACCTATTTCAGTTTAATAATAAACCAAACAAGAAAGGTCGTTACCTAGATCTCGTTCTCTCAACTCTAAATAACATTCACGTCTGTAGTGCCGATCCACTGAGTCGCCAAGACAATCATCACCCTCCATTATCTATTGAAGCTACTTTAAAAACGAGTCAACAAATTTTTTTTAAAAGCAAGAGTGTAAATCGGTTAAATTATCGTAAATGTAATTTTTCTGACATATGTAGAGACCTGGAAGCTGTTGAATGGCAGAACACATTGTCATCAGAAAGTATTAATGATATGGTTACAATCTTTTACGCAAAGCTTAGAAGCATAATAAATAATTATACTCCACTCACCAGAGACGACACTAACAGGTATCCTCATTGGTTCTCGCCTGCCCTCAAACGTAGTCTCAAGGAAAAATTTAAATTTCATCATCGGTACAACACTTTTAAAAATCCTCGTGACTATGATACTTTTGTTTTGCTACGTCAAAGATGCAAAAAACTTATAGCTCACGATTACAATAACTTTGTCTCATCAGTTGAATCCTCTTTAGACAACAACATTAAAAGCTTCTGGCGATTCGTGAATAGTAAAAAAGCTTCAAATAACATCCCGCAAACACTTAAATTCGGTAACCTTGTATCGTCCGATTGCAAGGGTGTTTGTGAACTGTTTTCGAATTACTTTAGTTCTGTTTATGAAAAACCTGTACCAGCGTCTGATTTGATTAATGAAGCTAATAACCGTAATGCTGCTCTAAGTAAAGTATTTATCACTCCAAAAGAGATTTTACGTAAAATCGCGCGTCTTGACTCAAACAAAAGCGCTGGGCCAGATGAAATCCCACCACATTTCATAAAAAGATGTGCTAAACAGCTAAGCACCCCGCTTTGTGTCATATTCAATGCATCTCTTCAAGCTGGAGTTTTTCCATGCATTTGGAAAACAGCCCACATTATTCCAATATTTAAATCAGGAGATAAATCTCGCTGCGAAAATTACCGGCCGATAAGTATACTTTCGTGCTTTGGTAAACTTTTTGAGTCATTAGTGTACGACTCTCTTTACTATCATATTCAGCCACTTCTATCACCCCGCCAGCACGGATTTATCAAAGGCAGATCTACAGCCTCAAACCTCTTGGAATACAAGTACTACCTTTGCAGCGCTTTTGCTAAAACTACACAAGTTGACGCCATATACACAGATTTTTCCAAGGCTTTCGATAAAGTGAATCACGCGGCGTTGTGCATTAAACTTGCCTCATACGGTATACATGGTAGCTTGTTACGTTGGATAGAGTCATACCTGCACAGAAGAAGCCAACTTGTGGCCGTTAAGGGGTACACCTCGTCGCCTGTCATGGTTTCGTCCGGAGTTCCCCAAGGTTCTCATCTTGGCCCATTATTTTTTATCGCATTTATAAATGATATTGTCGACAAACTCAAAAATCCCTGTTTGCTTTATGCCGACGACTTAAAGGTATACTCTACTATCAACAGCACAAGTGACTCTCTGGCTCTTCAAGAAGACTTAAATGCTGTATATGACTGGTGTGTTATTAATCGCATGACCCTTAATATTAATAAATACTTCGTGGTAACATTTACCACCAAGAAAAATAAAATCCTGGAGAACTACAGTTTAAATCATCATACAATTAAAAGAAAATCCACTATAAAAGATCTCGGAATTATGTTCGACGAAAAACTTACGTTCCATGACCATTATGATTACA
The DNA here is from genome assembly GCA_918857605.2 of Philereme vetulata. Taxonomy (NCBI): domain Eukaryota; kingdom Metazoa; phylum Arthropoda; class Insecta; order Lepidoptera; family Geometridae; genus Philereme; species Philereme vetulata. Next base: position 12,842,315 of record OU975434.1, on the reverse strand, counting down.
TTTCAACTAGATGTTCTAAACTTCTCGGCTTTATAGCAAGATCCACAAAAGATTTTAAAAATCCAAAGAGTCTTTATCTGCCTCTACTACTCACTAGTTCGCAGTATTATAGAATATAATTCTATAATTTGGTCTCCTTTCTATAAAGTCCACATTGACAGCATTGAAAGAATTCAGAGGAAGTTCTTTAACATCTTGTGTTATAGAAGCGGCATACATCGAACTCTCCCAACATATGAAGAAAAACTCAATAGGTTTAAAATCATGTCTCTTGAAACCCGACGTCAATACCTCGACTTGATTAATCTTATTAAAATCATACATTCGTTGACTGATTCTCCTAGCTTATTGTCTTGTATTAAGTTTAATATCAAGCCACGATCTCGGCATCCCTTTCAAAATACTTTCGCCCTACTAATAATACGTCATTTTATAATCCGATAGTCAGAATGTGTCGTCTTTACAATGATCTGTTAGTAAATAATGGTGCTAATAATAATATTGACATGTTCAATAATAAATTATTTAAGTTTAAAAAAGATATCGAGGCCACTCTTATTAAAGAGAGTGATTCCTCTGCCTTAACTCTCTAAATATTTATATTTTATTGATTTTATTTTATTAATTATTATTTTTTTATTTATCTCAGTATTGTAAGCTATTATTTTTTTTTATTATTGTTATTACTTTGGTTTGTGAGTAAGTGAATATTTCCCTTCAGCTGGTCTACACAGAACTGCGTTAGAGTTATCATGCTGTGTACACATGCTTTGGGATACAATCTAGATCTAAGAGTCAAACACTATATTTTGTATCTGATTGGTTGTATTCTGTTTTGTGTGCCTTAAGAACAAATAAACAAATAACTAATATATTTAATAAGTATGTATTACAATTTCAATTATTTGGACATTTATAAAGCACCACACAATTGCAAAATACATCCACTCACACACCTTCTTACACAAACATACGCACAGTCTCACACACACACACACACACACAAATACACACATAACCACATCAATATGTTATTTATTACGTAGGCATATGTGCCTGCATAGTGAATGATCATGTTGGTGTGGACCATAGGCCCATTTCATAGTTAAGAATATAATTCATCATTGGTTATTGTTGTTTTTTAGGGATCTTTCAACTTGGCACTGTTGTTTATTGTTATTTAAAATGTGTTAAATTAAGTAATCCTATTTTTGGCTTTACTATAAGACATAAAAAAAATGTGTACTGTATTTTGTATTACACTGTTGGATTACGGAAATAAATAAATAAATGAACAGATATATATAATTCTAGTGGTTCGCCCCGAACTGAGATCTCGAGTCTCTCATAAAAACAAAAAAGTATTATTTGTAATCTTTGACTATCAAATTAGTGCTACGAAATGATAACCAACCAACAGTTTTATTAAAATTACAGGTAACGTGAGCTCATGTTAATTGGTTTTTTGGGGTAAAATTGCAGTTATTCTGGATTTCAGGCTTTTCCCTACATTTGTGTCACTAAAGCTACACGCGTACTTAATTTCAGCACTGTGGGGTCACTGGTGTACCTACCCTGTGTATTTTGTCAAAATTCAGTTTTTGTTATGGCTAATTAATTAAAAACTTATCGATGGAATATTTCACAGGTAACATGTGAAAAATCATAAGTATGAAATTTCATTTGTAGCATTTGCTACTTTCGTTCGCATAACCTGCGAAAAATCATTCATATGAAATCACTTCGGGTTTCATCGTTCGCAGATCGTAGTCATTCGGGTCTGCTAAAAATCGCAGATTGTGTCGCAGATGAGTCGAGTCGTTCGCTCTTGCTTGGCGGACGGAACTCGGGAGCTCCGCGGGACTCGTCGAGCGTTTTCGTAAATTACATGTCATTGTGCTTGAAATCACATCCTAAATACAAGTTACAATATTTTAAAATTATCACATACATGTCAAAAATATAAAAATAAAACAAAACAAATGTCTATTTACCTATACATATATAAAAATGTCAAAAAAGTCAAGAAAAGTCAAATGGAAAATAGACATCAAAGAATATAAAATAAAAATGATTTAGAATAATATTACTAAGGAATTAATAATACAAACATGTCACAAATTAACTAAATTGACCATTGACTCAAAATCTATATAAAAAAAGATAACGACTATTCAATATTATTACAGGTCATAAAATCATTAACTGAATAGAAACACCCTTTCAACAAAAGCTCCTTTAGTCTTGATAATTTGAAGTTAAAAGGACTGTCGATGATTTTCATGTCAGTAGGCAGTGCGTTAAAAAGTCTTACAGCTTGATACCGCATGTTTGGCAACATTCAACCTTGGACAAAGAGGTGTCTCAAGATTTTTTCTCCTTGTGTCTATTCTGTTTTTCCTTTGTTCAAAAGTTTCATATTTAAGCGGATTTTTAACTACGTCCATTATGACTACTATAATGTATAGGCTGGGAACCGTCAGAATATTGAGGTTTTGAAAATGTTCTTTGCATTAATATGGACTATAGGAATGCGCACTATAGTTCTAATGGCTCGTTTTTGAATAATAAACGCTCTATTTATGTTGTAGTCATAACTATTTCCCCAAAACTTCACACTATATCTTAATCTTGACTCTACTAGGGTATAATATACTATTTTAAGCTGTGCGATCCCTACTTCTTCTCTAAGGCTTCTAAGAGCGTAACATGCTGAGCTGATAGCATTAACAATAGAATCCATCTCAGTTTTCCAGTTCAGGAACTGGTCGATATGAACTCCTAGAAATTTTACACTCTTTGCAAGCTTGCATTGCACTTCTCTGCTTTGCTTTTCGGAAGACTTCGGTTAGTTTCGTGTCGTGCACTGCTAATTAATTAGGCCCACCTACCTAGGCGTGCGTGCGAGAAAGAGCGCAATACTAGATAACTTCCAAAAAATACGTGGCGTATAAACCATTCCGCCATCATTATACCGCCATCTATTTAGTCTATGAAAAAAAATTGTTTGATTGTTATTTGTTGAACGCAACAGAGTTTAGAATCGCCACCATTTATATTTCTAAATAGTGCCACGAAATAGACCAATTGTAATTGGTCGTGGTTTCATATGAAAATATTTTTCTTTAGTCTAATATCATCCCGTTAATATCGTTAACTCTTTTCGTTATTTTATTTGTTTGTAACAAATATATGTACTCATAATAAATTAAATACGCCATTATCTATATTTTTACATATTGTCAGTCCCAAGCCTATTCAAGTATGAGGGAAAGTTCATTGTAAATAAATACTTAGTAACTGTATAAATTATTGTACACACGGCTACATATCAAGCTATATTTTCCAGTATAACCTGACCTCACATTGTGTAGGCTTTTCGTATAATGAGAGGTCAGCTTATACTGGAATATTATAGCTCGATGTGTAGCCGTGTGTACATAAAAACAATGAACTTTTAAATTTTAATACGCCATTATGTATATTTTTACATAAGTATTGTCAGCACAGACCACTTAGATGTACTACGTAATTGTCAGTCCCAAGCATGTTCAAGTATGAGGGACAAAAAAAAAAAAGTGTAAATAAATACTTAGACCTAAGATACCTGTATCTCTATAGTAAGTCAGTAATAAATTGACAAAGGCATATTGCAATAAATCTGACCTTTTGCCATACTTATCCATGCCGTCGAGGTCTAACTTCATTAAATGTCACTGTCAGTCACTTCAGACAGTAGCACACCACACAACGTCATAACGTCACTCAGTTAGCAACTAGCAAAAAAGAACAGCGAAAAATAATTGCCTGTGATTTTTCATATGTGAAATAGCAATAGCAAGTGTAACATCATAATGAAAAATCATTACCTGTGATTTTTCACAGGTGAAATAGCAGTGAAAAAAAATAATCATTTCATCATATGAATTAAAAATAGCAATCATTTCCATTCCTAATCATTTACTCCTTAATTATATTAAACTAAAAATAAAAACGGGGTCGAAATGTACTCACCTTTTACCCTCACCAAGACCTTTTATTAAACATGCTATTTGACCGGATAGTTTCATTTCGCTTTTTACCCCTCTTGAATCCCGATATCATGACAACCAAAACACACCACACACCTTACACCAAAATTGTGTCATCACTGTACCTACCACCAGTACCTATATACCAAATTTCACGATGATCGGATAAACGCTTCGACAGTTATCCTCGGACAAATAAACATACATAATTATATACATACATACAACGTTGATTTGGAGATCTGGCTTCGCTCTATCAATAAATAAATATTAATCAGTTAATTCAGTTAGTAAGATTTCTGTTTCTGTTTAGATTAGTGGTGAAATAAAAACATTTTTCGTACCACTTGCTCAAAAAAGTGACATTCTATGCCACAAAAAGCGAACATAACAATAGTCATTTTTAATCTGTTAAAAACAGGGAAAGAAAATTGTACTGAATTTCATTCATCCTCTAGGTGGAGAATGTGATTTAAATTTGGAATACTTACCGAAATTTATACTGAACTACATCTGTGTTTACACCATTGAGTTTGTATATAAAGCATTATACATCTTTTTGAAAAAGGAATACGCATTTATTATGCAGTTATGATTATTAAATAAAATTACGAAAACCGACGAGGCCGTATGAGCTTGATGCCTTTGGTTTTCCGACAAAAAAAATGTTAGTCTAGGAATTTGCCGCGTTTTTGATTTCTTCAAATACATAAACGTTAAGTTTATTTTAATTTATTTTTATATATAAGTTAATGTTCTAAAAATACGTTACGATGTTAAATCAAATACTCAAATCAACTCATCAACAATAAATGTACCAAACAAAAATGTAACTCTCTCTATCAATAATTGGACCAATGTTTCGAATGTTAAGTTTTACTTTTAATTGTCATTATTTTTAATAAATGCTTATCTCATATTATTATTGTGTTAATTTTTTCGCAAATGGTACGAAAAGTAGAGTATTTTCCTCGGTGATAAAGCTGTCTTAGTCTTGGGTGAACTTAAATCCCTCGCTACACTCAGGACTCGTCTTAAATCCCTCGCTTCGCTCGTGATTTAAGTTTTTAACACCCTCGCTACGCTCGGGAGTAAACCTCGAGTCCTTCGTTACGCTCGCGATTTAAATCGTCACCCGCGACAGAAGACACTGCTTTATCCCCTTGGTTAATAATCTACTATTTCATACAACCTTTTTTGTTATGTGCGACATTAAATGATAACACGGCTAGGGCTAAGGGCTAGTATTGTTGTAAAATAGTTTTTTTCAAATACTATTAAACTTCGTATCCAGTACTAGTAATATCGATAAAACTAAGTTAATAGGTACCTACCTAAGTAGAATGTATCATATGTGTCATGTATGAATACAAGCAAGACGTATCCAATAGTACCTACCTAGGTAGGTATATGCTTTGTACTGTAAGAGCACTGTCTATTTCATTGTACTGTTGAAAATGGCTTTTGTAATTATACCCACATACAGGGAGTTTATATATACTTACTGACGATATTCAAGGGACGTTTTCTCAAAACATAAGACTTCTCAAAAAAAAACTACTAGTTATATATATACAAATTTTAAAGAAAATCGACAAAGTTTAGGTGATTAATTCTTAATTCGATATAAAACTTACTGCCTAAGCTTGCAGTCGACATCCAAAAATAAAGGCCTTAAAGCGGTAGATTTGCTACTTATGCGCTCTCTGCTTAGAACTTCGCTGCGAATGCACTGTAGAAAATAAGACATGCCGCTTGAACGTTTCCACTAAATCTGAGCGGAGATGTCGGAATATCGTTAAGCTATTAGTTATTTTCGCATGGTATTCTCGTCTGCAAATCTACGCTTAGGTGGACATTGGCCCGGAAACGCCTAGAAATTGTGCACCCGGGATTGGTTAACTGCAAACTGCCCACTTTAGCCACGGTAAATTTAATAAAGGGTTTGTTTTAACTTAATCTTATTGCGACGTTGTGACCTGTACGTTGTGCGAGGTTGCCGCTCTTCAGTTTCGTTAAAACTTTAGTCTCTAGCAATTTTCAGAGATTGGCGCACATTTTCTCAGAATTGCCAAAACATGAAAGTTTCCGTCAAAATAGGGTTTTTTTAGGAAAGGAAAGGATAGATATCTTTTATTCATTACATACGTCTATGATCGTACCATTATCACTTAAATGCGGAAATTTGTAAAATAAGAATATGTATTTAAAGTGATGTAGGTACAGATAAGTAGAACACTTTTTGAAACAAAATAATTTTTATTTGTAAGTACCCGGCAAATACATACCTACTACAAGATAATACGTTTTATTAATTTGAACTGGAAACATAACTAGTGAACACAATATGTACATACATTATGTACAACAAAATATCGACTTGCTAGTCGCGACTTTTGAGAAGTGAGGTTTGGCAACACAGCATGTAACAAAATTAGGTACAAAAAGCATGACTTTGCTTGCTTCCCGGCTGTCAATGTCAGTCAGTTCACGGTTCTCTTTCGTTCCCTTTGTTTCGGACTTTTTGTTAATTTTGTGTTATACGCCAACTAGGTAAAAACGATGTGCTACCTTACCACGCCATCTGTGATTAAGCATATGAAAGTGGTAAATAATCAATATAAAATAAAATCGTTAAATCTTATTTTATGGACAATATTACTTATTCTAAAAAAGCTCGAAATATTTTGGTGTGTTTTAGTGGAAGTTTATTTTTATTTGTTGGTTGCAATGGCGCTATGAAAGTTTCCAGGCTATGAGACAGCGCCATCTACAAATAATACGGGATTTTGAGCTTTTTGCGGGCTACGATTTCTTCTAGGGACATTGACAGTCTATAGTACGTACAAACACAGGTACTTCCACGTTAAGCGATAAGGCGAGGAACTGATTTAAGTACGTGATATGACTAAGTCTAGCGCAAACGAACAAAAGTTCGGCTTGTGTCTATAGTACCATTAATTTAGTACCATCAATGGTACAAGTGATACTACTATGTGTCCTTAGTACCATTGAAAAAGATACTAGTATATACCGTGTATTTACTTGTGAAAAAAAACAAATTAAAAATAACAATTTCGTCTTAATTAAGATACTACGTTATTTTCACAAGTAAATACATAATATAGTTTATAATGTGTATTTACTTGTGAAAATAAAAATCTGAATTTTTTTTTATTTTCTAACGACGCATTTTTTCTAAAAACAATGCGACTGTAATGTTGCCTTGAATTAATTGCATTTGCACATGTTGAATGTAATTGTTGCGGTCGATCACCGCTTTTGATCTTGAGTTTTGTGGCTCTGTTGTCAAAGCATTTACGGAATGGTATGCAGCATCTCTTTTTAGAACTTTTAGAAATTGGCATGTTGTGGTAGGCTTTCTCATAAAACGCTTGTTAAATTGACCGTTCCATGCTTCGCAACAATTCGTTGTTCGATGTCTCTCGCCAAAACTGCACCACTGTGCTTTTTTCGGCATCCAAAAATTTGTTATATACTTTAACAAATCTTTAACTTCTTTTGTACTACCAATAACTACACTCTCTGCAATTATATAATTCAGACCTTCTTCTATTTTGGACTCTGGCAAAAGAGGATGAACCATGCACAAGCTCACTATTTTAGTTAAGTTTTTGTTGCTATTTTTTTTTAATTTATGGAGGATTTTAAGTTGCGTAGCTTTCCTTTTAATTTTATCCAGGAAATGGAAGTAGCAACCGTGGTGCAACACCTGGGGAAATGCACGTTCAATGGCATTTATTGCCGCTTGTTCGAAATCCGTTATGAATTTATGTGGTTCCCATTCCCATTTTTTTTCGTTTGTAGACATGCGCATCTGTGACTTGATTAGTTCAAGCATAATCAAATACGTCTTCTGTTTCTTATTCGGTAGAAGTGCGTATATTACAGGAATCACATTATTTTCATTTGCGGTGCGGCCTATATCACAAAAAAGTACATAAAGCTGATAGAACGGTTTCAAGCAATTCTTGAAGGTCCCGTCACATAAGAACACTTTTCCATTAACCACAATTTATCTTGCTTCTTTTAGAGCAAAAATGAGGATACGGTCGTTGCCATCACGGTAATCAGCAAGAAGGAAGTCGTCATACTCTGGAGGCACTTCAACTTCTTTCATGTCAGTGTATGCCATCTTCTCAACTCCTGCCAATTTCCTTCTTCTTCTGTATGCTTTGCATTTGTATTTGTTGGTAATTTCTTAATCAAGTGTAGTCCTGAATCTCTCATTGATGCTATGGTAGTTCTGTAAACCGCAGGTACTGCCTCTTCGACATTTGATGCTGCTCTGTATAAGCTTGAGCTTGTGATAATACACATAATGTGTTCATTTTCGTCTAGTAAACAGTTCTTTGAATGCTGCCTTTGTTGTACCAACTTTGACTGATCCTGAAGTAAACAAAAATTAGTACTAAATGTTTCAACTTTTGTAGGGCAACAATTAAAATGTATTTTTTTAAATGTAAGAATTAAAAATAAAATAAAAATAAACATATACCTATCGGATGGACATGTCACACACAACGCCATTACAAATTAAGCAAACTTCAATGTACTATGGCTACTGTACTAAACAATGTACACAGAAACACCCATACTAATTCATACAAAAATTTGGTTCTGAATGTTGTAATATATTTTCCTAGCGATTGCAAGTTGAAAAATCATGTTTAAGTGATTTTTCAACCTTATGGGCATTTCACAAAACACTATTTTTATATTTAAAAGCATGAACTAATCAAAGAAGTGTGAAAAATAATTATAGTTACAAAATGCCAATAAGGTAATAGCTTAAACATGAATTTACCCTAAGCAAAAATAAAAAAGCTAACAAACTTTGAATTTTTTTTAAACTTTACCTGGGTAATCGTAATGGATCCAGTACAGTTAAAGGTTTTGTAATTTTTACATCTCCACAAACAATTGTTGTTTTTATACCGCACGTGGAAATAACATTGGTGACCGTTGTAGAGTAACACTTTGCCGCGTCCACGACCTACTATTTTTATATCATTTTGGTGACTGCTCACACTTGCTTTTTCATTACTAATACCATTTTATCCCTCAGGTTTTAGAATTCAATACGTTTTTTTAAATTAAAAACACATAATCATCCACCAATGAATACATTCATTTTAAATTCAAATCAAGACTAAAGGAGATCTTGTTGAAAGGGTGTTTCTATTCAGTTAATGATTTTATGACCTGTAATAATATTGAATAGTCGTTTTCTTTTTTTTTATATAGATTTTGATTTAATGGTCAATTTAATTAATTTGTGACATGTTTGTATTATTAATTCCTTAGTAATATTATTCTAAATCATTTTTATTTTATATTCTTTGATGTCTATTTTCCATTTGACTTTTCTTGACTTTTTTGACATCTTTATATATAGGTAAGTAGACATTTGTTTTGTTCTATTTTATTATTTTTGACATGTATGTGATAATTTTAAAATATTGTAACTTGTATTTAGGATGTGATTTCAAACACAATTATATAATTGTTTATGAATAAATAAATGAAATGAAATTTGTAATGTCAATCAGTCCATCGACACTGCATAGTAAGCTGAATTATGAACGTACTTTGTACCAACAACTTAATATAAAAATAATCCTGAAAATTAAAACGAGTACCGATTCTTTTGGGTAGCAGGTGTCTTAACGTCTATTTGATTTAGACGCATTATACCTTTTTTTACTGTTGGTTTGGTAGACCTGTTGAGTTGTTATAATCTATGGTTTGGTTGGATAAGCATTGTGTGTTATTTTGTTGTTGTGGAATTATTGTGTTTTACAGTGTTTTAACTCCTTTTCGACTGTATTTGGATATTATGGGAGAGAAATCCCTAAGAAAATGTGAAGTTTGTGGCATTAGGCGTGTCAGAAGAAGATATTCTGGCATGTTTTAGCCCGATTTCCACTTGACCCGGCCAGGTAAAACTTAGTGTATTTCAATACCAATTTACTTTAGCTTGTATTTGTTAGTTGTTTTTACTCATATTTGTAGTGGATATCATGTAAATACTAATTAAATACGTAAACTGAACTATTTTCATAAAATTCATACTTTGCGCAAATACAAATAGTGATGTGATGTGAACAATTTATCGATAAACTTTTTTGTTGTAGGCACCTACCACCTACAACAAAAAAGTTTATCGATAAATTGTTAAATTGTTTGTTAAATTGTCGTTTATGAGTAAAGTTGACAGGAAATGAGGACTTGGCGTACTTACCTATTCAAATACTAAACGAAAATAAATTCATAAGTGGCAATCATTTTGCAAAAACTGCTTTTAATAAAAAGAGAAATAGATTGAAAAGGAATGCCATACCATCTTTGCCAAATCCTAAATGAATAAACAATAAAATTAGAAGAACAGTCTGCTAATGTTTTGAAAATTGCTCAACTGCGAAGTGCTGCTAAGTAATGTACGTGTTCTTAACTTTGATAATATTTGTGCTACATTTATTAGTAGTAAAAATCTCATAAAACATCTTTTTTTTTCAGGTCCTGAGTCAACTGTATTTTATAGCTTGAAAAACCAGTGTTGTTTCAAATGTAAAACTTGACTAGAATGGTACAATCAGCATCAGAAGTATGATAGCGGCTAGGATGGTCAAATAATATATACTGTGAGCAACTGTCAAATTTTGCGTCAATTAATTAACATACTTCTGATGCTGACTGCACATACAGGTTATATTATGTTCAATAAATAACAGATTTTTTATGGCGTATATTTATTTTCGTACGACAAGCACTAAGGTGAAAAGTAGGTAGGTGCAACTACGAAAATCGAATATTTATCGATATCGATGGAAAATCATGATTCGTATTTGTCAAGCCCTAATAACGAATTGGCTTTTACAGTGTTGGTATTACTTTTATGTTGCCAGGTTGGTACAAAATACGTTCATAACTCCGTTGAGTGGCTTGTAAGAAAGTGCCGACTCTTATAACGTAGTGATTATATCCTCTTTGATGTCAATGTAATCATTTTTTTACGACAAAAGACAAGATGCTTTGCAATGAGTTATTTAAAAGAAGATTGTAATCTTTGAAGTGGCCAGGATTTAATCAAGCATTTATTGAAAAGTAGCGGAAACAGCCAAGAAGGTTTTCTTCCTCAATGAATTGTTGGAATTATTTATTACACAAAAACGCCTGTTATATGTATATATTTTTTGTATGTTTTCGATGCAATGGTACTAACGACACGTGCTAGTATCGGTAGTACCATTGATGGTACTAAGGATACATAGTAATATCACTTGTACCATTGATGGTACAAATCAATGGTACTATAGACACAAGGGGCAAAAGTTGTGATCATCACGCGCTTTATATTGTAAAAACCTAGAACAGAAGAAAGAAAATACAGTCCATTCTGCTGAATACCGAGCTGTTCATTTGAAGCCTAAGAAGAAATCAATAGGGCCTATGTTCAGCACAGTAGACGTCCAGGGTTGATATGATGATAGAAGTATAAGGAAATATATTAAAAAACATTATGTATGTGAGTAATCTAGGTATATTTCTTTATAAATAAACCTAAGAACAATACAGTTTAGGATTCCTTCACATAAACACTTATGCCATACCTACTAGCTTCCGCCTGCGACTTACGCGTGGTTTGCCAATTCAAAGTAGCCTGTGTTAATTCTGGTTATAATCAACGTACATACCAAATTTTATGGAATTCGATTTAGCCGTTACGACGCGGTTGAGCAACAAACATCCAAACTTTCATATTTATAATATTTTTGTGACAACACTGGAAGTTGGATTTAAGAGGCAACTAATTATTCCTTTTAGATACCTGTATGTGAGCGAAGTGAGCCCGCTCGGATTTAATGGCTTCAAGGTCAAAGCTTTATGCAGTAGTCGTTAGTAAAAACGGACGGATGTTACGATTTCAGTGTTGCCAGGGGTGGGCAGTATTGGAAATAGAAATACATATTTTGTATCTACAATTCAATTGCTGCGTAAAAATGTTATTTGTAATTGGAATTTCAAATACCTGACGCTGAGGTATTTTGTAGTTATTTCAAATACATCTGAACATAAATCCATTTAGCGATCTTTTAATGGTGCGTTCTACAAAAAATAACGCTCTATAGTTTTCGTAATTATTCGTAAACAAAATGGCGACCGCTAAATATGTCAATCTTTAAAGCTGGCAACACTGGACCTGTACTTTACGTCAAAATATCAAGTACAGGGTGAGTTACGTAGGTCTACCCAACTCCTGACTGTATTTTGTATTTTAAATAGTTATAATACTGTATTTTGTGTTTTAAATACAAGACTGAAAAATATTTTGTATTCATATTATAAATACGTGCGAGATAGTATTTTGTAATTTAATTAACGCAAATCATGTATGTTGCCCGGCTCTGCGTGACTGAGTGTTGCTGACAACTTTAGCCGGTATTGGCTACGCGTTAGGGTCCGTCAATCGTCAGCTACATTCCAAAATGTTCATATTCATTATTAAGCATCCGCCCTAGCTTCGCGCGGGTAGTTAGATGAGTGCTCGAAATAAAACAGGCTTCGGTCAACGTCAGAAGGTTGGATGTGCAAACAATACTCAAATCATTTATTGCATTCGATCATTTATTCATCATGGACCCTATTGGGTACAACAATATGATGGAAAGAGAAACAGAGCGGTACTTGCATGTTTGAAGTTTTTTAGTAAAGATTTACTGTGGAGCCGCGTCGTGTTTCGCGATAGGTTCGCGACTACTACGACTCTATACAAGGGCGGATCCAGGGGGAGGTTCCTGGGGGTCATGATCCCCCCCCCCCCCCTGGGCTGGGTCCAGGACCTAGGTGGACCACTAATTAAAATTGTTAAACATTATGTTTTTATATATTTTTTGTCACAATATAGATTTTATGTAAATTCAATATTTAATTAATTTAATATAATATTTTGATTTGAAAAATTGTTTTTGTTATTTAACACGATAACAGTCCCCATACAAAATGTTTGAATTTCATTGTAAGTCCCGCATATTACCTCAGTCTTAAAATGCGTCTTGTTAAAGACGTAAATAATAAGACATGTAATCGAAACACTTCTAAATACTTAGTGAGTGCAATAGGAAGTAAACCATATCTTTTAGTATCATGAAAAAACAGAACTTTCAAGAGCCGTACTCAGGACTGGCACTTTATCGATATATAAATACTTTTTGTTATTAGTAGATTTTGAAGTGTCAGGTAATAGAACGTCAACTCAAGTCAATGTAGGTAATTCTTTTGTTTATTTTACCACATTTGTTCACTTCACGAAGTTGAAAATGGTTGAACGTTTACAAAGAATATTAGAAGATTCTGATTTCGACGACGATTTGTTGGATTCTGACGAGGAAAACGAAGATGCAGCTTGTTTTTTGGCAATGGATGACATAGTAGAAAGTATCGAAGCCATACAAGCTGAAATTCAAAACAGTCTTCCTAGAAATTGACGAAGCCGCAGTCTCCATCGTGAACAGGTACGACGACGTGCACGTAATCGATCTGCAAGCCCTTTCGCATGGCAATCAAATGTTTCCAACTTATCAAGGAAACTTTTTACGGGTCGTATGGAGCCTACACGACACACAAGATTATTTGGTAATGATGAACAAATTTCTATGATATTCCGTCACATTATAAATGACGAGGTACTGTGTTTAATGGTAGAATACACAAATATATATGGTTCTCGTATGAAAGTAGCAAATGATCTACCGTCTGCTCGAATTAAACGTTGGAAAGATGTTGACGCGTCCGAAATGCTCAAATTTATTGGAGTGATAATACTGACTGGATTGATAAAGTTTCCAACAGTTGAATCATATTGGAAAATGGACGAAATATATTATCACCCATTACTCCATAAGATAGGCATGTCCTATAATAGATTTGTTTTGTTAATGAAATGTTGGCATTTTTGCGACAACGACACTCCAAGAGACGAAGATGATAGATTGTACAAGATTAGTCCATTAATAAATCTCATTATACGAAATTGTCGATCTATTTACACACCAGGAGAGGTGATAGTTGTGGACGAGTCTATGGTCCATTTTAGAGGTCGACTTTTATTTAGACAGTATTTACCATCTAAAGCACATAAATATGGCATAAAAATATACAAAATATGCACAGTCGATGGTTATACTTGGGGATACAAGATTTACTGTGGTCAAAGTAATAATTTACATGGATTAGACAAACCTGGAAGCATTGTCGTGGAGTTAGCAGAAGACTTGCTGGATGAAGGACGATGTATAGTAACGGATAACTATTACACAAGTATCCCCTTAGCGGAATATCTGCTATCAAGAAATACAGATTTGTTAGGCACTTTAAAATTGAATAGAAAATATGTACCTCGTGACATTGTAAATGCAAATTTAGATCTAGGACAAATAGCTGCGATGCAAAAACAGAATGAGATGACGGTATTAAAATGGAAAGATAAAAGAGCTGTTACAATGTTATCAACCTGTCATGGTCATGAGATGTCTTTGTCTGGAGGAAGAGTACCAAAAATTAAGCCAAAAATGGTAATTGACTATAATTTACGAAAAAAAGGTATAGACATTGAGGACCAATTGTCGTCATACCATGGACCCATTCGCAAAAGTATAAGATGGTATAAAAAAATTGCCATAGATCTTATCACCATTGCGGTGGTAAATTCGACTATACTTTATAATGAGCTACATCCAAGCGGCAACAAAAAAATGACGATTTTAAAAGCCCAAGAGGAAATAGTTAGATCTATTATACGTAGTGATCTAGCCCTCCACACATCGTCTTCAATAGATACAAATTCAGCTCGGGAACAACACCTTTCTGGTCAAGGTTCCGCACATAGATTAGAACATATAACTAAAGTACGCAACCGGGATGTACGCCGACGATGTGCCTCCTGTTATAAGAAATTATTTCAAGAAGGCAAATCCGTACCTTATGCCAGAAAAAAGGCGAAAAAAGTCATGTCGGAATGCAAAAAATGTGAGAAAGCGTTATGCTTGCCATGTTTTAATGATTTACATAAATAAGAATATTACATTCAGTCTCTTACATCGTTCTAAAAAGTATTTAATTTTAATATTACCAACTTTTTGGTGTCAACTCCAATGACAATAATATGGTCCAATATCTATTATCTTTGACGTTGCGGGAAAGTCAAAAGTAAAGAAACAAAATATTATACATAAAAATATCAATATGTTACTTAATTCTCAGAAATTATACGATTTAAGTATTGATAAAGTACTAACTATTCTGAAAAAAAAATTGGAGGAATATTTACCGGATGACGAAATTGTTTCTCTTTTCGAGGTAATAGTAAAAATAGTGTGAATGTATGGTTATTAGTATTAATCTTTTTTTTTAAATGAAATATATTTTAAGTATTATGTTATAGATTGAATCTGTGAAGAGAAAATTGAAACAGTTACATGTACCGTTAACTATTATCTGTGATATATTTTTCAAAATTTTACCGGACTGCGAAGTAATGATTGATGACGAAGAAATTATTTTAACAGCCAAATGCACTAATTGTATGAAGCCATGCAAATACCTCAATTATACCATACAACTACAAGATGTTTATTGTAAATCTTGTACAGGTGAATGTTTCATTAAATGTGGACACTACGGTTGCAATTGTATGGCATACGTCCAAGCCAAGTATGGCCTTGGCTTAACCGATATTTTTGATGATATAAAGAAATAAAATATAATATAAACACATATAAATATGTTTTATTAATCATACAGATAGGGTTAAAAGTTAAAAGTGACCGCAAGCATTTTGAATAAAATATTTCGAAACCTGTCTATCAAGAACAAGAAATGTTTTGCAAACCATTTCACCAAACCACCTTAGTACCCCTTACTCCTTAAGTTACCCTTAGTGCGTACCTGGTCGTTCCGTAGTGACCCATATGTGGGACACGGACGTGTAGAGCCAGTTCATAGTGACCCATATATGTGGCACTGGACGTTGAACGTGTTAAATATAGGTATTTTTAAGTACAGCATGTAAGTACATTAATAAAATACCTACTTTTTACTTGTATGTATACGACTATGTGAGCCCCCCCCCCCCCCTCCCCCTGGCACCAAAGCTGTTCCGCCCTTGACTCTATACATAAATAAAATCTGCCGGTCTGGCTCCACCTTCAAAATTCGTCTTTTTTATTAGAACAAAAAGTTGACAACAGATGGCGTAACATGTACCGAAATGCAACAAAACATATAATAATTTTGAAATACTGATTGTAAAAGGTCAAAATAAACAAAAGAGAATATATAAAAATATATTCATAATATAAATCCGGCGAGTCGCCTGCAGCTGCAAATGTCTACTACTTATTTTAGTTTAAGCCATATTTGTAATGAAATTGCAAGATTGTGATGTTATCTCTAATCAATAAATAAAGTGTTTTCTCTTTTTAAGCGACTTCAAAAAAGGAGGAGGTTCTCAATTAGTCGGAATCTTTTTTTTTATGTATTTTCCCCGATTACTCAAAGACGCCTGGACCGATTTGAGAAATTCTTTTTTTGTTTAAAAGGGTATATACTTCCCAGGCGGTCCCATTGGCACTAAGTCAGGATCTGATGATGGGATCCCAAAAAAAATCGAGGGCAACCCTCAAATTTTATAGAGACGCTAATGTATTTATATATTTTGTACAAAAAAAAACTAATCTAACTAAAGCCGGTTATATTTTTGTTAAAAAGTTACTTATATATACTTGTATATAAGTTATATGTACTTTGCTAATCAGTGCGTAAACGGAATATTTGCTATGAAATTGTAGAAAATAATTTTTTTTATTTGGTACACTGCAATACAGGTATGTAAAAGGAATATTTCGATGGAACATAAACTATTCACTTTGTACATATATTTGGTAACCTAATATGACCTAATAATTCCACAAAGGATATTTTTTTTTTAAATTATAGTGATGGACAAGTTCGTGGCACACCTAATTAAACTTCAGATGTACCACTATAAAAATAGAATTATCACACATATACATCTAAGACTTGACCTAAATGACATTCACGATGAGACATACAGGTGTATTCTTTTGTGCCTATAATATCACCGCCACCCATACCCTTCAAACAGGAACACGACTCATTACTGCTTGGCAGAAATACGGTGGTAGTATTTCCGGGCAAACTCCTAATTCTAATATTAACTAATTTAAATATAATTTTCTTTGGTATCATCGAGATAGCTTTGTAAGTATTTTATTAATTCTACTGGATTGTGCGTCTTCAAACAGACTCTTCACGAAAAATACCTGAAAACAGAAATTCATAAATTAATAATTACCAGTGGTTCGGCCCGAACCGATATCTCGCGAGTCTCCCATACTAACAAAAAAAATATTATTTGTAATGTTTGACTATCAAAATAGTGCCACGAAATGCACAACCACGCTTCTTGACCTACAGTTTCATTCAAATTACGGGTAACGGGAGTTCATGTAAATTGGTTGTACCTTTTTGTGGTAGAAATTGAAATTCTGGATTTCAGACTTTTGCCTATATTGGTGTCACTAAAGCTACACGCATACCAAATTACAGCACTGTGGGGTCACTGGTGTACCCTGTGATTTTTGTCAAGTTCAGTTTTAAAACTACAAGGTTTAAACTAAAAATAAAAACGGGGTCGAAACGTGTCATTTCACCAGATAATACCATTTTGATTTTTTTTAACACTAACTACATACCAAATTTCACGATGATCGGATCAACACTTCGAAAGTTATCCTCGGACAAACAAACATACATATATACAACGTCGATTTGCCCAAGTTGATTATTAGGAGATCTCGCTTCGATCGATCAATTAATCCCATTATGGACATCCTCGGATCTATAACTCAGTACGCAGACCCGTAATATAAATATACACGGGGGTAGTTAGAGGCAAATCCAAACATAACGTTACATACTTACATCATCATTTTTTGCATAAAAGTTAAGCATTCGTGACGTGAGAGGTTGCAAGCCATCGCCACTTATTACAATAATAACCGGATGCCTTACAATGATGGGTTCTAGGAGCCACCGCCGATTTCCTTCACCGTTTCTAATTAACTGCTATCTGTGTATGTATATCTTACTTGTGTTATTCCAACGACTAGCATTAAGCTGATCTGCCACAGAGACCAGTACAGGACACTGAAACAAAAACAAAATATGTTTTATGTTACTTTTAGACACATCATTTTGTTTCACAAACACATCATTTTGTTTCAGAAACACATCATTTCATTTTGTTTTAGAAACATTGGTCTCTAAAACTACGTGATGTTTCTACTTTCAAACTGCGTATCCGGAACATTGTTTCTCAATGTATACATGGCTTTATACATTTAACATGAACTTAGATATGTCAGACAATATATTGAATTGTTGAAATAATTTATTTCTTAGTTTCTTCATCATCATCATCATCATATCAGCCGTAGGACGTCCATTGCTGGACAAAGGCCTCCCTCATTGATCTCCAGGAACTGCGGTTGAAAGCGGCCTGCATCCAACGCCGACCTGCGGTTCTTAACAAGTCGTCTGCCCATCTTGTAGGTGGACGTCCTACGCTGCGCTTGCCGGTCCGTGGCCTCCACTCGAAAACCTTCCGGCCCGATCGGCCATCTGTTCTGCGAGCTATATGGCCTGCCCATTGCCACTTCAACGTGCTAATCCGTCGGGCTATGTCGGTGACTTGAGTTCTCCTACGTATCCCCTCATTTCTGATTCGATCCCGTAGAGAAACCCCGAGCATAGCCCGCTCCATAGCTCGTTGAGCGACTCTGAGCTTATGGCTTCTTGGCTTTTTTAGCTTAGCTTCTTAATTAAAGTTAATTATGTATTTTCATGATTTGTGTAACATTATTGTTTCATACATATACTCATGAACCATGTGACTAACAGAGTGTTAGATATGAGTGCAGATGGATATAGAAGTAGAGGAATTCCGAAGAAGAGATGGATGGACTGTGTGAAGAATGATATGGGTAGGAAGGTAGTGACAACGGAGATGACGGCTGATAGAGAGATGAAGGAGAGATGTGGAGGAGGAATACATGTTGTGCCGACCCCGCGTAATGTGGGAAAAGGGCAGAAAGAATAAGAGAAGCTTGGGATTAAAATTGCTCCAACTCCGTCAAAAATGTTACAATTTAGATGAATTTATTTTCTTTATGGTTATGTGTTCTAAAAGGATCATTAAAAGGAATGAGTATGCCGTGTATTTATCTTTTACCAATAAAATTGTTTATCTGAACAACCAGCCTTGTTTCTTGCCGTTCTTTCCTGGCTTGGTCGCGAAGGAACAGGCAGTAAAATTGACGTTTCAAAGTGATCCTTGTGATTATAATGAATAAAAGATTTTTGAATTTTTTAATCACTATTTTTCATCGTGCTTCATAAAATAAATATTAAAGGTTTAATATTTATCCATCCACACACATATATAACACTCTTTTTTAGTCACATGGTTTTTTCCCTCCGCATGACATGCCCACACCACGCTAGCCTATTACTCCTCAACTTTTCTATCTCTGACGCTACTTCCTCTAATATAGTAATTCCTTATGTTATCCATTCTCGTTACTCCACACATCCATCTCAACATCCTCATTCCCGCCGCGTGCACTCTTCTTTCATCCGTCCCTTTCGTGGGCCAACACTCTGAACCATACATCCCAAGCGTCTCTATCATCTAACTTAAGATTCCGATATGTTATAGTGGAGGCTTTTCTATAAAGATTTTGTTTAATTACGTTTTTAAATTTGTTAATTGTCAATGTTTGTTGATCGCTTGGGAGATTGTTATAAAAGCGTACACCTTTTTTTTTTTTATTATTTATTTTTCTGTTCTGCGCGCTATATGGCCTGCTCATTGCCACTTCAACGTGCTAATCCGTCGGGCTATGTTGGTGACTTGAGTTCTCCTACGTATCTCCTCATTTCTGATTCGGTCCCGTAGAGAAACCCCGAGCATAGCCCTCTCCATAGCTCGTTGAGCGACTTTGAGCTTATTCATAAGGCCAATAGTGAAGGACCACGTCTCGATTCCATATGTCATCACTGGTAACACACACTGATTGTAGACTTTCGTCTTAAGGCACTGAGGTACATATGTTGGACGAAAAGACGTCCTCAGCCCAAACTCGAATTTCACCCGCGCTCCTCCGTGCGCCGCTGCACATCCTATCTAGTTGTGTTTTTTTCTCATTACTGCGTCTTTACAAAAACCAACTAAATATAAATTCTACCTAAGAATTACGTGTTCGTTTGGAGCGACAAGCGTCACGGGTACCCCGTCTAAAAGCCGAGGCCAGACTGAATCGCGGAACGGGCGTCCGGAGCGAATGGTTTCATTAGTGCAAAACTTAGATATTTTCATTTTATGGTAAAATCAAAAGGTATTTTGAAAATTTAAAACACAGGTGCCCTTGCTTATGTTGTGTAGAATTACTGTATAAAGTTTCAAGATCTAAATTGAAGTATTCATCGCATAAGAACTAGTTAAAGATAAATTTAGAGTCATCTTTGGATTTTTTTTCTATTGCGAAAATTTTACGGAATCGTGTTTTCACAACACAGGCGCTCTAGCACGTATCCTTAACTATAACATATATGAATTACAAATTGAAATCACAAAATTTGTTGAACAAAACATTGTTTCAAAATAAGCGATGTATCATCTCCCCAGGTATAGTGCGCCCTTAATACAAAATGAAATCGCTTCTACGCTGTCTGTTCGCTTAGATCTTTTAAACTACTCAACGGATTTTAACGCAGTTTTCAGCACTAGATAGAGTGATTCAAGAGGAAGGTTTATATGTATAATACATACATATGTGGCGTTTCCGAACGAAAGGCGCGGTAAAAAAAATTACATTGACAGGAGAAATAGATAGTTCAGTAGGAAGAAAAGGCCGCAAGAATTTTTCTCTCGGAAATCCATCACCCGGTTTCTGGGCTGGAGCTCTGGGTCTTCCAGACTACATCATCCTCGATTACCAAGCGCGGCCGCTTAACCATTGTTATCATTGTGTTTGTTCGTGGATGCTTCGCCCCCGGCATCGAAAAATGATCCGAGAACTCTCATGCAATTGTGAACTTCCTTTGTGAGCTCAATCTTCATGTACATATGTACTCGTCAGAGCTGATTAAAATAAACAGTTACGGTAAAACACCGTGTTTCGTGATCCTCACCACGTGTCTTCCCAAACATATTATAGTAAAGAAAAGCCGAAAAATATATAGTATTTTCATTTATAGTGTTATCCGAACACATGCGGAAAATTCCAAGATTTTTAAAATCATCTCAAAAATTTCAAGCCTAGACGGGACTTGAACCCGCGACCTTCCTCTTGATACGAGGACGCACTACCAACTGTGCAACAAGGCAATTCACGTCTAGGTCGAAATTAGTGAGATGATTCAGAATTACGACTAAAGCGCCGTTAGCTCTACCTACAGGAAAACTTATATAGTTTTTTGTACCTGCCCAATGCCAAACGTTGCAGTTCAGTACATTGACAAGAGATGTCGCGTTGCTTATTTCAAATAGTATTTTCCAAATGAGGAATTTAAATTTTAGGAATTTTCCGCATGTGTTCGGATAACACTATAAATAAAAATACTATTTGAAATAAGCAACGCGACATCTCTTGTCAATGTACTGAACTGCAACGTTTGGCATTGGGCAGGTACAAAAAACTATATAAGTTTTCCTGTAGATAGAGCAACGGCGCTTTAGTCGTAATTTTGAATCATCTCATTAATTTCGACCTAGACGTGAATTGCCTTGTTGCACAGTTGGTAGTGCGTCCTCGTATCAAGAGGAAGGTCGCGGGTTCAAGTCCCGTCTAGGCTTGAAATCTTCGAAAAATATATGTTTGTGCGCTTAAATCGCAAACTCTGGCTAAACCTTACGAGATAGATCAAATTAATGTACTACGGAATTGTATATCTTAAATAGATCGATTACCTGACTGCGCAGGAGGGTAATGTTTTACGAAAAAACGTGTGCTAAGCCGCGCGCGGGTCAGCTAGTGTAAAATAAAATCAATAGCAACTGTAATATTTAATCTGATAATGTAATTTATTTTTTGAGTTCATTTAATTTGTTTTTAGTTGACATCTCTGTAGTAGGTAGATATGATCAAGGAAAAGTACTAATTGCCAAGATACAAGTTCTCACAAACTTTATTGTAAACCATCACAGAGAAAATAAAGAATTTAGATTTTTTAGAACTAGTTGACCCGCCCCGGCTTCGCGCGGATTTTAAAATAAAATATAGCTTATTGTCTTGAGTTCATACAAAAATCCCATAGGATCAAGGACATTCAGATTTTCAGGAATTATCAAATATCCCGGGCAGCTTTTCAAAATTATCTTTCATACGAACCTTGTCCAAAAAATTACGAACACACACAAAAAAATAGGCAAATCGGTTAAGCCGTTCTCGAGTTTTTGTGAGACTAACAAAGGTCAATACATTTTGATGTACCTAGTCAGGTCATAAGTATTGTCACACAGTAAAAACTTTTCTTTTAGAATGCTGGCCACAAAAAAGTTTTTAGAATTCGAATTTCGAATTGTTCATGAAAATAAAAATTTACACTTTTTAGAATTTTACTCATTTTTAAATATGGAGTGGACGCTTAAAGAAGACCGTGTTGCAGTTATTGCGTTGCATCGTTGCGGTTACGCGCCAATTCACATTTTTGACATACTGAAAAATTTGAATATAACCAAAAGATTCGTTTATCGCACCATCAAACGATACAATGAAGACTCTAGTGTAGATGACAGGTCAAGAAGTGGTCGCCCTCTGTCTGTTAGGACTCCAGCAGTGATAAAAGCTGTGAAGGCGCGAATTCAAAGAAATCCCAAACGTAAGCAGAAACTGTTGGCCCTTCAGATGGGGTTAAGCAGAACCACGGTGAAAAGGGTGTTAAATGAAGACTTAGGGCTTCGGGCATATCGAAGAAAAACAGGACATCGTTTGAATGTTCGTCTAATGGACCTGAGACTGAAGAGATGCCGCGCTTTGTTGAAGCGGTACGAGGGAAAAAAATATCGGGAAATTCTTTTTTCGGATGAAAAAATTTTTACCGTAGAAGAGAGCTACAACAAACAAAATGATAAGGTGTACGCACACAGTAGTGAAGAAGCGAGCAACCGTATTCCGCGTGTCCAACGAGGTCATTTTCCATCCTCGCTCATGGTATGGATGGGAGTTTCTTATTGGGGCTTAACAGAGGTACATTTTTGTGAGAAAGGTGTAAAAACGAATGCAGTTGTGTATCAAAATACAGTCCTGACGAACCTTGTGGAACCTGTTTCTCATACCATGTTCAATAACAGGCACTGGGTATTCCAACAAGATTCGGCGCCAGCTCATAGAGCGAAGAGCACACAAGACTGGCTGGCGGCGCGTGAAATCGACTTCATCCGGCACGAAGACTGGCCCTCCTCCAGTCCAGATTTGAATCCGTTAGATTACAAGATATGGCAACACTTGGACGAAAAGGCGTGCTCAAAGCCTCATCCCAATTTGGAGTCACTCAAGACATCCTTGATTAAGGCAGCCGCCGATATTGACATGGACCTCGTTCGTGCTGCGATAGACGACTGGCCGCGCAGATTGAAGGCCTGTATTCAAAATCACGGAGGTCATTTTGAATAAACTTTAGTGTCATAAGAATCTATTTTTTGTTAAGTTCATTTTGGTATATAAATGGTTACATAATGAATAAACTTGTTTCAATTATTTTATATTAAACATGTGACAGAATTTATGACCTGACTAGGTATATAGATAGCAGTGCGATGAGAGGCACATACCTGTCGCACAGGCCCTCGGCCAGGTTCCGGTCTCTGGCCTCGTGCGCCGAGTGCAGCTCCTGCATCCGCTTGGCTGCGGACACGTTGTCCTTCACCTTCGTCACCGACTCGGAGATGTCCCTCACTCTCATTATGTACGTCTCCGACGCATCACCTGAGCACAGAGTAGCAGTCAGAGGGGCCTCGCGCCTCGGTTTATGAATTACCAGGCCGTGAACGCGACGAAAACATTTCACAGTTTCAAGTTTTTTTTATACAACTTATATGTATGGCAAACGAGCATGCAGTCCACCAGATGTTAAGTGGCTTCTGCAGCCCATGGATATCCACATAGAATTCAAAACAAGGTATTATGTTGTTTTGATCTCTATGTGGATACGTTGTCATACTATAGGACTTAGCTGTTATGCCTATGTGCCAGTAATTACAGGAACATACCATTACCATCTAACCGGAACACAGCAGCACAAGTACTGCTATTTGGCGGCAGATAAAGGTAAGGCGGTGGTGCCCACTTCCTCGAGCTCGTTCACAAAAGCTCTACCACCAGTAAGTGACAAGTCAAGTGTTTTTTGATCGAGCGAAGCGAGTACTCCAAATCCACTTGGGCACATCGGCGTTGTATGTATGTATGTATGTTTGTTTGTCCGAGCATAACTTTCGTAACGTTGATCCGATCATCGTTAAATTTGGTATATAGGTAGGTAGTGATGGCACACTCCTGGTGTGATTAAATCAGCCAAAAATGTGGGGGGATTGTTGAGATATTGGGGTTCAAGAGGGGTTACAAAAAATGTGACTATCCGGTCAAGTGGCAC
Source organism: Philereme vetulata (assembly GCA_918857605.2). NCBI lineage: Eukaryota > Metazoa > Arthropoda > Insecta > Lepidoptera > Geometridae > Philereme > Philereme vetulata. The sequence goes on along the minus strand of OU975434.1, from coordinate 12,817,530 downwards.
GTCATACTTATAATACATATAGAGAAACAACCAGACCCGGAACAAATATATGTAGATCATGCAAACATTTGTTCCGCGGCGGGAATCGAACCCGCTACCTCCTGCGTCTCAGCCGGCTATTCGCCCACTGCGCCACGGAGGTCGTCAAAATATGCGAAAGTTTGGATGTTTGTTACTCAATCACGTCGTAACGGCTGATTAGATTTCAATGAAATTTAGTATGTACGTAGATTAAAACCTGGATTAACACATACATATGCTACTTTTTAAATACCTGATTACTTAAAGGATAAAAATGGGGTATCAAGTCAAGTTGCAACAGTGAGTTTAGCTTTATTTCTAGGTTACCTACACATTTAGTAGTGTAACGCCCCATTTTTATTTTTTGTTCAAACCTTGTAGTTTTTATGTTATTATAAATAATACATAATAAATAAATAAATATTGCTGGACATTTCACACAGCGCTATCTAGCCCCAAACTAAGCAGAGCTTGTACTATGGGAACCAGATAACTGATAGAATACTTATATACTTAATAAAAACTGAACTTTGACGAAATTCCCAGGGAACACCAGTGACCCCACAGTAGGTACTGAAATTTGGTATGCGTGTAGCTTTAATATAGGACACAAATATAGGAAAAAGTCTGAAATCCAGAATAACTGCAATTTCTCCCCAAAAAAAAGTAACCAAAACATGAACTCCCGTTACCTGTCATTTGAATGAAACTGTAGGTCAAGTCGGTTGGTTATGCATTTCGTGGCACTATTTTGATAGTCAAAGATTAAATATCCCAATGTCCAGACTTCTAACTTTTCGTTCCAGGACATGCTAGTTACCTCCAAATGTTTTGCATCACCATTTTGAAACAAATAAATATGGCTGGACATTTCACACAGCGTTATCTAGTCCCAAACTAAGCAAAGCTTGTAATATAGAAACTGGATAACTGATAGTATACTTATATACTTTTTTTATGATGACTGTTATTTTCTTACCTAACTCCATTTCTTTATCATCATCATAATCCCTGCTGATGTCTTCATCCGATTGTATCAGCATATCGAAGAACACCTGAAAATATACCAAATGATTAGTACAATTATGAATACAGCAAATGATTTTACTTAGATAACTTTCGTGATTTATTCCAATCATATACCACCGCACCCGTCTTCTCGCGCGCGGGCTGCGGCGCGTAGTGCGAGGTGAGACGCGGTGCGGAGCTGATCGCATTCACTCCGATGAAGGTTCACGAATCGAACCGAAACATTGTCGCTCGGAACACAGATAAAACTGTACGTGATAAATCCCGTATTTATAATAATAATAGCAAATGATTAATACGAATAATTATAAATATGACAAATGATTACAATTTGTAAGATTATATAGTGTATTTATATGTACAACTGGCTGAGACGCAGGAGGGTTCGATTCCCGCCCGCCACGTATTAAGTACGTTGCCATAATCCACAGATACTTTTTCTGGGTCTGAGTGTGCTTTTTTATATATATAAAACATGCTTCCTCCTGCGGCTTCTGTTTTTCCTAAAGAATACAATCCGGGCCTCTTTAAGGTAAATAGGTTTCTTCTAGATCTTCGTGCTTCATCTTAAACCACATCATCACTTATCATCAGGTAAGATTGTGGTCAACGAAGAAATTAAAAAAAACAAAGTTTAGTTTAATATGTACTTGAAGTACAAGCAATACTCACAGTTTTAGTACTAAAAGTACTGAAGGTATTATCGAAGCAGAACCGATAGTCCCCCTTCAGGTCTGCGGTGTGCCGGTGCGAGTTTTCAGGCTTCTTGTAATCGGCGATGATGACGCGACCCACCGGGTCGGCCAGTTGGAACGATATGTCCAGTTCTCCGCGAGATGCATCTATCACCTGGAATAGTAGGATGTCCACTGCTAAAAGTCAACCAGGTCAATTTGAGCCTGTTTTGAACAAACATCTGACTCCGCTAACATGCTCCACATACAACCTGCTAAAGGATGATGTTCTGTAGTTATTCCTGTAGACAATTATGAACTGACTGACAACATGGTAAAGTACGACGCAAGTTCCCTAAAAAATAAATTTAAAAAAAAAAGATGTCCACTGCTGAATATAGGCCTCCCCCATAGATTTTCACTGTAACCAATCTTGTGCAGCCTGCACCCAATGGCTCCTAGAAACCGCAATCAGGTTACTTTTTCAGTGCGTAGTCGCCACTCTAGAAACTTTCTGCAGAAATTAACAAGAAATTTAAAAAAACCACTTACACACTTGACACATAAAAAACGCAATAAAAATGCTGCGAGCTGAGATTCCTTTGCCAAAAATTAAAAGTGCTGATAATCTTCGGATGGGCTGACGTGATATTCATCATCTTCATCACTCCAGTTAAACTAGCCAGGGAATTCAATAGGTACCTACTAAAGTAATTTTTATATACCTTCCATTTTCTCTCTAAACTTCGTTATCAGTAACATAAAACACAAACACGAAAAACGCACCAACGGCTATGATTAAAAGACTAGAAGACGTGACATTTTTACTACTAAAACTGCCTTAAAATAGAAATGATAATGTAATAATGCCGAAAAGAGGTTATGTGTGAACCAAAATATATATCTGGATTATGCTTACCTGGTACTCTATATCAATGATTTCGTTTACCCCGACTTCGTGGTAAAAGCAGTCTTGTCTTCCAGCCTGCACAGTGAAGGTCATATCTTTTTCGTAAGCGAAAACGACGCTAAAAATTGTAAATAAAAATATGTACAACATTTTGATGTAAGAACGAGCTTTGTATCAGCGATTGTTGAACCAAACTGTGCAGGCGACGAGGGCGATGTTATTTATTTATAGTGCACTAATGAGTAATTCGTGTATAAAACTAGATTTTTTTTAATAAAAAATTACTATCGAGAAGAAAGAAAACCTTTCATTTCATAGCCGATCGGTCGGCGGGAGGTTGGTAAAACGATTATGTTTAAAGTTTCGTTCGTACTAAATCAGTTAAATAAATGTGCAATGACTGACAGTGACATTAATTAATGTCAAATAAAGTTCCCTAATTCAGACAAGTGGAGTCGGAATTGATCAGAGGGTTCTGTCTCTCATGAGCAGTATGTACAGTACAACTCTGTCGGTTTAAGATACATAAACTAGAAAAAACATAGCTTGATCTCTGGGACAGCTATCAGTAAAACGCGCCTATGAAGTTCGAAATTTAACAGTACGGACAAACGTACCAGTCAATGTCATACTTTATGGGCATGCTAATTATAGTGATGCGCGATGAATCATCGTAACCACAGACTATAAACTATCGATATTTTGTAAAAAACTTAATTTAAAATTATTTTTCTCATTTAATTTAAAAAAAAAACATTATTGAATATTTAAAAACAATAACATTATTGAATATTTAATAAAAATAACATTATTTACTATAGTGAGTAAATAAATTTTTTGCACTGGTCTGGTCGTGCCTCGGAAAGCACGTTAGGCCGTCGGTCCCGGCTGCCATACGAATATCTAATGGCAGTCGTTACGGGTTGTTGGAGCCCTCAAAAGTCCAACAATTGGTCTTACTGCAAAGCTTCTATCGATAATTACTATCGATATTTTTTCTGTATCATATCAACCCTAGAAATGTCAGTTTAACAAATGTCGCAGATATCAAGCTATGTTTTTTCAAGTATAGTCCTTACTATTACCAGAGTGAAATCGAAATTGAGCATGAATTTACTTGAACAAGAAAAGAAAAACAGCAACACTCTATAGTGTTGCTGTTTTTACTACTGTTTAACACTATAGTTTGCCCAAGAACGGTTCACTTTCTGGTACGGACTACATTACGGAACCTTAAAATCGGTTCGTTCAAAAACTATAAAAAACTTTGTGAAATATAGCAGATGAGAAAGTTGTAGTTTGACTACGCACGTAATAGATTTTCACTATGTGTGGGCTTTTTAAAATAATATGCAAAACCCTTTATATAGATATTTATTTTATTCATTAAAGTCAAACCACAATTGAACAGTAAATCAAATTATATTATCGTTAAACAAATATTTATTTTAACTTTTTAAACTACCCGCAAAATCAATATTATAAAAGTATATGGTAACTACCTCATAGATAACAACAATACTAAAATAATCTAAATAATATAAAATGCTTAATAATAATTACTTAGCTTTTAGCTCAGCACCCAACACGTGGTATCCCTCACTTGGGGTATGTATTTTACTTGTACAAAAAGGTAGAGCTTCGCCCTCTCCGGCGGTCGATGGCAAAATACCACGAGCCGAACCGAGCTCCGAACCATTATAGAAGCGAGTAAACGAGTTCGAGAAGACACGTGTTTTTAGTAGGAAACTCAATTCTATCGTATAATACTTTAAAAATCATACTATAATTTAATTTATTGTTATCTCTATTGAATACATACTAATGAACAAGTAGGTAACAATGTACATACCATATTAGACAAAGAAATATGACATTTTTAACGGAAACTGAACAAGAAATCATTTGCTTTACAACGAATAATAATTATATAATTCTAAAACTAATTATGTAGTAAGTATTAGACTGTTGGTCTATAAAATTGACCTATTTTACCACATATTTTGAAAATAATCTATCACACGCTACTAAACTTGAAAAAACATAGCTTGATCTCTGCGACATTTGTTAAACTGACATTCCTAGGGTTGTTTTGATACAGAAAAAAATATCGATAGTAATTATCGATAGAAGCTTTGCAGTATGACCAATTGTTGGACTTTTGAGGGCTCCAACAACCCGTAACGACTGCCATTAGATATTCGTATGGCAGCCGGGACCGACGGCTTAACGTGCTTTCCGAGGCACGACCAGACCAGTGCAAAAACCCATATTCATGCATACAAATATTTGCACTGAGCGAGGATCGAAACCCGCGACCTCCTGCGCAGCAGTCGTGTTCACTACCGCTTCGCCACGAAGGCTGTCTGCCATAATTATATGTATATTGGATTATATTATGATTTGGGTAATAAAATGAAACGAATATTTTAAAACATACATTTATTTATTCCAAAGGAGTACCTACACCCCAAATCAATATCCGAATCACTTTCAGAATCGCTAGAGCAATCTTGTAAATTTATAATGAACTCTTGATCGCAAATATTATCAAATCGAACGTCCCGCTCCCAATCTTCTTCCATTAATTTTCTGCATTATGTAACTACCTTTTTCCAATCTTCTACAGATACATTTTTAACCGCAGTATTTAGTAACTGCAACATTTTATTTGCCGTGAAAGGCGGTATTGTGTTATGTCTAGCAGCGTAACCTTGAAAGAAAAACATATTTTAATATCATATATTATACAGGAGTTAATACATAAAGAATCTGTCTAACTGAAATTCGAGCAACCATACCTTTTACTTGGGCCCAGATAAGCTCGATCGGATTATACTGGCAGAGATATGGAGGCAGTCTTATGACGTTATGACCCTTTTCTTGGGCTATGTCATCTAATACGAATAGTTGGTGTGCTGGGTTTGTCCAGACCAACGAGTCTCAATAATAAGTTTTTAAGCATTGTTTCATTGGCCTCTATTCCTTTTTCTTGAAGCCATGCAATTATTTCTAATTTCCTGTTTGCCGAAGTTGGTGGTTTGTGCTTTTGGACCGAGTGATATGGGGCGTTATCCATAATTATATAATGTGGCTCCTTCAAATTATCTAACAATTTTCAAAACCACTCTTTAAAATTTTCAAAATTCATTTCTTCATGGTATTCATTGGTCTTCGTAGATTTGAATGCCAATAGGCAATTAGGCACAAAACCAGATGACGTCCCAGCATGAATTATTATTAATCTTTGACCTTTGCCTTCGGGTACTTTGGTGGTCTATTGTGCCGTATCATCGGTCCAAGCTTTGGATACGGTATGATTGGCGTTTAGCCATGTGTCGTCTAGATAGACAACTTTGTCCCAATTTGTAATTTTTTTGACTTTCCGGAGAAAATTCACTCGAGCAAGAGCAATGTCGGTTCGTTCCATTATAATTTTTCTTTTGTCACTTGTTTGTAGGAAAATCCAATTTTTTTCAAAATCTTCGATAGTGACGGCAAGCTTCCTTTAAACAAGTCTGCGTCTTTTAGGGACGCCGCCAGTTTTTTTTAATATATGTAGGTAATTCGCCCCGTGTATAATAAATAACCATATACGTGGTTGCGAATCGCAGCGGCGACAAAGTCGTCAATTTTTGTGACAGGAGCAGCCTTTCTTCTTTTTTATTTGGCGTTGAAGCTTTTTTTCCTCGTCTTCAGTCAATACTGCGGTTGAAGATTCGCCATATTTTTCTTTACTGATGCGAATTACTGTCGCACGTCCAATGCCAAGAGCATCTGCAACTCTGTCACAAACTTTTGCCATGGCTAACAGCAGTCCACCATTTTGGTTTTCTCGCTCAAAATATTCACGCAAGCGAATCACTAACTCACGACTTTGACTGTTCAAAACAGTTTTCTTCGTTCTCTTTGGCATTATTCCAACAAACAATGAAAACAAACAATAAAAACAAACAATAACAACAAAGAAACTAACAATAATAAATAAACTTAACAAATTAACAGCAATAGTAACAAAAACAAAGTGATGAGAACGGAAAACACGTGGCATATACAAGGCGTTAGCACTCGTACTGAGGAGAATGGGTCATGTCAAACAAGATGGCGGCGCGTTGGCGCCATCTTGCGGAAGAAGACACGCCGCGGCCAAACTTCTCTCGAACCCCAAAGTTGTCGGAAGGAATGTTACGAGTAGGTTAGAATTTAGATTTTATTTACTCACTATTGTAAACAATGTTATTTTTTTTAATATTCAATCATGTTATTTTTTTAAATTAAATGATAAATTAATTTTGAATTAAGTTTTATACAAAATATCGATAGTTTATAGTCTGTGGTCACGATGATTCATCGCTCATCACTATAATTAGCTCAGCAAGCCCATAAAGTATGACATTGACTGTTACGTTTGTCCGTACTGTTAAATTCAGAACTTCATAGGCGCGATTTTACTGACAGCTGTCCCAGAGATCAAGCTATGTTTTTTCTAGTATAAGTTATATGGATAGTTTACATTGTTAATAAGTGCTGTTGATTCTGTAATTAATAATAAAAAAAAATGGTTTTTTTCGGCTACAGACCACACAAATTGTTGGCAATACTATACCACAGCACAGGGCACAGATAAAAAAATTGTATTGTATTGAAAACGTCAAATTGTACTGCATTGTTTACAAAATATTATATGTAAATTCTCGGGAATTTACTCACTAAAACTTCAGAGATTCCATTGTAAACTGTTACAAATACTTCTCGATTGCTCCCGCACTTCGCATTTCTCACTATGGAGCAGTGGCAATGCTGTAGAACCTGCTTAGCTGTCCTCAACTTGAGTCCCATATTTCAGATACAAGAACACCACGAGAAGTATTCTCAAGTGGTGTTAGAAGCTACTGGAATCAAGGTAATGTATATTGCAGCATCATACGCTGGAGGATGTCTACTTGGGGCCTCTAGGTCTAGGTTACGTCAGTGACTAGTTTGCCTACAGATCTCCTCATTACTGATGTGATCTAGCTAGTACAAACATTTATTATAAGTATAATGTTATTTTTTTTTTCAGGTTTGTTTAAATGACTCCCTCCCCCAGCAAATGTGCTCAATCTGCATAAACTTAACCAACGAAGCATACAAGTTTAGAAGAAAGTGCCAAGAAACACAGGAATCATTAACCGAAAGACTGAAGCAAAACACAATGTACGAAGTTAAAATCGAAGGAATCGTATCAGAAAAATATTCCATAGACATCAGTGATCTGATCGAAGACTTCAACGATTACGATAACATAACCTTAAATGAATATAACTTGGTCTTAGATGATATTGACATACAAGAAGATAAAGTTACTGAAGATATTAAAAAGCCGTTAAAAAACAAAAAAACTCAATCAAAAGAAAAAAAACCTGTTAAGAGAACTTTAAGAGGGAGAAAGACTGATAAAGACAAAGAGAAAAAAGAAAGAGAGAAGGTGGAGATTGAATGTGAATACTGTCATAAGATTCTGACATCAAAGTTATCTCTCAGGAATCATTACAAAATCCACACAGGTTTTGATGTTGTTTGCGAGGTTAGTTAAATTAATATTATTATGAGCCTGTAGGCTGCAGGGCAAAGGCCTCCCTTCTCTCTCTCCAGTCTTCGCTATCTTCGTCGCGGTCTGCCACGAGGTTGTTTCCCGTTTAGAGGCGTCCAATCTGTGGTGGCTTTAGCCCATAACGCATCCGACATGCGACAGACATGGCCCGCCCAATCCCACCTCAGTTTTTCTGCTTGTTGCCCGACATGATTTGCGTTTTAGAGCGCAGTATACTGTTACGATCGCGGTCTGTCAGTTTGACTCCCAGAATCCTGCGCTCCATGGCTCGCTGACAAACCCCGAGTCTGGACTTTTGCAGATCAGTCAAAGACCAGGTTTGCGTGCCATAGGTGAGGACGGGGAAGATGCACACGTCCATGAGCTTCTGTTTCAGAGATAAAGGAAGTGTACCTTTCATTAGCTGTTGCATTGACCGATATTCCTTCCAAGCATTCTCGGTTCGTCTTGCAATTTTCAGGTCTTGTCGCCCTTGGAAGGATACCAACTGGCCTAGGTACAGGTAGTCATCGACTTATTCCACCTCCCCACACCCAACCTCTAAATTATGATGTATGCTATTTGTTTAAGCTTTGTCTTTGATCTGTTCATACTAAGTCCAACTTTGAGGCTTGCCGTGTTCAATTCGTGCAGCATGGTTTCAAGCTCTAAAGTTGTTAGTTGAATTAATATACTTTTATTGATCTAGTCATCAATACAAGTATATTAATTCAACTAACAACTTAGTGGGCGAATAGCCGGCTGAGACGCAGGAGGTTGCGGGTTCAATTCCCGCCGCGAAATAAAAATTTGTATGATCTACACTGTTGACAAATCTATAGTACCTACCTACTTATGCGCCTAGACTCGTGGCAGACGAACCAACCAATAAACATGTGTTTCTTCTTCAATAAAATTACTGTTATCGATAGGTACTCGGCGCGTCACTAACGGCTCCCGGAAGGGCAGCAAGAGCGAATGAGATGGCAATACGAGGGCTGCTATTTATGTATCCGGAATAAAATAAAATAACTATCATTGACTGTTAAATATGGTTTAATTGCTTTTCAAAATATTCGCCATGATGATCAATGCACTTTTTCATTCGGTGAAACCAGTTTTCATAGCACTTTTTCCAATCGGAAGACGGTATCTCCAAAACATGATTTTTGAATGCCTCAACGGCTTCTTCTCGGGTTGAAAATCGTTGACCACGTAATTTATTCTTCACGGTTGGGAATAAAAAGAAGTCGTTGGGTGCCAAATCAGGGCTATATGGCGGATGACCCGTTAATTCCACCGTTTCACCCTCCAAATATCGGGTCGTTTCACCCGAAGTGTGACAGCTTGCATTGTCGTGATGGAGAATGATTCTGCGTTGTGGATTATTCTTCCTGATTTCTGCAAAGACTTCTGGCAAACAAATGGTCGTGTACCACTCTGAATTAACAGATTTACAATTTTCTAGGGGTAGAGTAGCCACGTGTCCATCTATACCAAAAAAACAGGCGACCATTTGCTTCAAAGTGCTTTTCGCACGAGCAACTTTTGTTGGGTTCGGCTCATGTTGGAAGACCCAAACTGTTGACTGTTGCTTAGTTTCGGGGTCATATGCATAAATCCAGGATTCATCACCTGTGTAGATATTATATACAGCTTTTGATGCACCACGATTGTATTTTTTTATCATTTTTTTGCACCAATCGACACGAGCCTGTTTTTGATCTATTGTCAAGTTGTGCGGTATCCAACGCGAACAAACTTTTTTTGCAGCCAAGTGTTCGTGTAATATCTTATGTATACTCGTCATACTAATGCCCAAGATCGCCTCTATCTCTCGATATGTCACGTGACGATCTTGCATTATTAGTTTACGCACTGCGTCGATGTTTCGTGGCACAACAACTGATTTAGGCCGACCATCTTTAATTTCGTCCGTGAGCATACGACGTCCACGATTAAACTCACTAAACCAGTGATACACAGTAGTCTTCGATGGTGCTTTATCCCCAAAAGTCGAACTGAGTTGATCGATACACTGCTGTTGAGTTAGACCACGTCGAAAATCATAAAAAATCATCGCACGAAAATTTTCTCGAGATAAATCCATTGTTATAATGACACGCAATTTTTGAAATCGCGCCACACAATGAAAACAATTGACAGACGGACGAAATAACCTGCATTCTACAGCCAAAGAGTTCCATTTTCAAACGTGATAATTTCTTTTTAAATATTATTTATGCAGTGGCCAGTTCCGGATTCTTAAATAGCAGCCTATGTATCATCATCGCTTGTCTTACGTTTTATGACCACGTCTGCCAGGAGTATTGGCGTTTCTGTAGATTCTTCAGTTATTTATTCTTGCTGTTTATTTTCTAGCACTGTGGTAAGAAATTCATAACCAGAAGACTACTGCTCATGCATTGTAAAGCGAAGCACGGGTACGAGAAGACTGACAAGTGCTCCTACTGTGACTACCGAGCATCCAATGCTGAACAGGTGAAGGTATGTATCTGAACATAGGCTTCCTAATAGATTGCCGGAGCAACTGATGATGTGCAGTTTGGAATTTCACTCACACTTGACCGGTCTTATCAAGTTTTTTTTACTACAGTTAATGCTTTCTGTGATTGTAGATCCACGAGCGTCTCCACACGGGTGAGAAGCCGTACGTGTGCGCGTCATGCGGGGCCGGCTTCCACCGCAAGAGCAGCTACCTGCAGCACGTAGCTATACACCTGCCCGAGCGAACTGTACAGGTAACTATACAAATACGGGGGGGGGGGGGGATAAACGAGTCCCCCTCCCACCCCTAAGCGAGCGAATTTATGCCTAAGAATCAACATAACAAATGATACCTAAATTAACGGAAAAGCATTTTTTTTCATTTGTTGGTTCTCTTGCAATTCGAGATTTTATCTTTTGTCGCTTACGTCATTTACTCTACGACAATGCGGCGCGACTATAATACATGTTTGTCTCGCTCTTCACCTAAGCAAGTAAATAGCGCTGTCATTTTTTTTTGCATTTCCGGATGCTCCGCCCAATCGTCACCGTAATTAAATTTGTGTATCGTCTTAATGAAATGTATGTTATTCCAGTGCACGCAGTGTCCGGCGCGCTTCAAGTCCGTCACTCTGATGCGCATCCACGCGAACAGGCATCGCGCGACACAGTACACTTACAAGTGTTTGCTCTGCGCGCACAACTTCGCGCGCAGGCGCAATGTCGCGCGACATCTGGTGAGGATACACGCGACGCAGCCCGCGCCCGAACATATCGAGAGGAATAAATGTGTTTAGAACTATAACTATCTGTTTTTACGACATTCATTTAAAACACACATCCGGTATTAACTGGTTTTGTTTGATTGAAAATGTTTGTTAGACTCTAACGCAAAAACTACTGAATCGATTTGTATGAAATTCTATTCTATAGGGAAAAGGCTTTTCATCCTTTTCATTCTATGTTTATAAATCTCTAGTGTTAAGTAAGATATTGTAATGTGATATTAAGATAAGTTTACATTTATACAATAAAATTAAGTATTAAATTATTTTTAATCTATTTTTGTTTCATTTGGTAAAAAACCTTCTATCTAAAGCAGGGTTTCCCCCTTTTTTGCCTGTGTTTTATTTCATGGACTACCCAACCACTTACTCCGATATAGGTGAATACAACAATGAACATTAATGAAGAAGTCCTGATCTAAAGGGAAAAAATATTCTGACTGGTCGATAGATGGCGTTGACATCTATATGGCTCAACTGATTATTTGTTGTTTTTAAAATTAATATTTTTTAACGTGAATACGTTTTTAAAACTGCTTCCATAGTGGGAGGCAATTCAAAAAACGAATGATATCAAAATCGAGGTATACAGTTTGGTGTTGCAGCTACATATCTGTAATCTTCATACAAAATGTAATTACACCACTGGATAGCTAAAGGATCAAAGAACTCGTTACGCTAAGTGAGGACTGTGACGCATCGCGCTCGGTGGAGGGGGAAGTGCCGCCATTTTGAGGTCATTTTGCTGGGTTCGATATTTCCATTTAGTGACATGATCCGAAGGACTTCTTATTGTTCAAACATGATTATAACATACATAAAATAGCCTGCCTATTTTGTATAGACGATATGACCTGACAACACACGGCCGTGCCCATGACACAGCAACAACCCATTTTTTTGCTTATGATGCTGATGCTATATGAGATGGAATAAGCTTATGGCCCACCTGATGTTAAGTGGTAACCATCGCCTATAGCTAAATATTGCCTCGTAGGTCACGCACCTTAGAAATACGCCCTACGATGCACTGCTCTGCGTCCATCAACTTGAGGCATACAGGTGTAAAGCCTCATGTGCCTGTAATTTCACCGGCAACCATAACCTTCAAACTGAAATGCAGAAATATTAGGTTGGCGAAAAAGTTTCTTCGCATTTTTTAAGAAAATTCAAAATATTTTTTAATATAGTTTATTTACATTTAACTAAAGTATGCAGGTACTATTTTATACGATAACTTTTTGCCATCTTGTAGGTAGGGACATGATCCCATTGCTATAGAAATTTTGGGGCTTCTGATCAAAATACGGCGACAAGTACCTAGTTTTGGTAGTCCTCTCGTAATGTTTACCTGACACTGCCTAATTCTAATGAATTCTAAAGAGACCGAAACAGGTGGAAAACTGAAGGTGCAAGGTCAGGACTATACGGCGGATGCATTAACACCTCCGAGCCAAACTCTTAATTTTTGCTGAGTGACTAAAGATGTGTGAGGTCTAGATCATGATGAAAAACCACACCCCTTCTGTTGATTAATTCCGGCCACTTTCTCTCAACTTCTTGCTTTAATCTCATCAGTTGTTCGCAATAGAGTTCAGAATCAATAGTCCTGCCTGGTGGTAACAGCTCATAATGAATATTGCCCTTCCAATCCAACCACACACACAGCATCACCTTGCTGCGAGTTAACCCGGGTTTCGCCAAAGTCTGTGAAGCCTGACCGGCCTTTGACCACGACTTTTTTCGCACGTTCTTGTCGTACGTGATCCACTTTTCATCACCAGTTATCAGCTTCTTCAAAAATGGTTCGGTTTCATTACGTCGTAATAAGGAATCACAAATGAGTAGGTACACGGTTCATTAGGTTTCTTTCAGTGAGCTCGTGAGGTACCCAAATATGGAGCTTTTTTGTGTACCCAGTTTTTTCAAATGCGCTAAAACAGTTTTGTGGTCAATTTCCAGTTCTTCAGCTACGTCGTAACTACTAATATGCCGATCTTGCTCCAATTTTTAAAAAATGGCATCAATTTTATCCGTAATACTAATAATTTTATACCAGAGCGACGTGCATCTTTGACATCAAAATTTCCGGATTGAAAACGCTTAAACCAAATTTGTGCTACTCTCACAGACACTGCACTAGGTCCATGAGCATCTCGAATTTTTTTCGCGGCTTGCGTTGCATTTTTACCTTTTTGTAGTAAAATTTTAAAATGTATCGAATTTCTTCATTAGATTCCCTCATCTTTACAGTACGAAAAACAAATAAAAATCACACATTTTCCTAATTTGAATTTGGAATTATCTTCTTTAAAATTTAAACTTTGAATGATACCAAAACCAGCCAGATACAAATAGTATAGCCAAACTTACTTCCCCGAGCGAACACTTTCACAAGGAACTCTACTACTCTGATAAAAGCTATGGCTATTCTAAGTGCTTGAAGCTGTATTTTATTTGAAAAAGTCCGCGCGAACCCGGGTGGGTCAACTGAGTGATTCATAAAACCGTGTTAACGCTGTATGTACTCCGATCCGTTGTAGATTCGGTTCCCGGCTGAGATATCTGTTAAAAATAAAACTCTCACATAGGTAATAGTAACTTTTATTGAGTCGAATAATGAAACTTATAACAACATAATATATTTTAATATAATAAATAATTTATTTTTACAAGTGATATAGTGCTCCCATACAGTAGTTATATTATATACCCACTACGAGTTTCGTTATGTATGACATTAAATGAAAACACGTGTAGGGCTATTGTTGTAAAATAGGTTTATCCAATTTCTAAATTTTATTGAAAATTTTAACTTTAATCAACCTTAATATCTAGTCCTAAAATATCAATGAAACATCCTGCATAAAATAGGTAAACAAATCATATTCATTCATCATGTAAGTCGCGGCATATAAATCTAGCGCTGAACGTTACGCGGAGGGGATAGCTGCGCATGGGTACTGTCGCGCTAGCAATACAATAGCCAATAGCCACTATTGGCTTAATTGGAGATGTTCCTTACCGTTGCAAATGACGTATTTGTAGACTCTGCTGTCCTTTTTTGGATTTTCCCTAAATCGCCATTAATGTTTCCCGCCTTAATTTCTGCAGTTTGTTTTATCTGGCTCAAATTTACAGTGCTGCTGTCCGAATGACTGAGTAAAGTACTTGTAGCTTTATCAATCTCACTTTTGATTTGTTTCAAACAATCAATTAATTAAAAGATTCCCTTTTAAAAAAAACAATTCACGTCATAAACCATTTTCCTTGCCTGTCTTTTCAAAACAGTATTTCTTCTAGGCATATTCACTTTAAACTCACAAACTTAAAAAAAAAACTAAATTTAACAAACAAATTCAAAAACAGCAACAACAATACAATTAAGAACGCAACTGTACACTGGATGTGCGCGGGGTGTCGTATCGGTGCGGGGAACGGAATGCGACTGGAGAGCCAATCGGCGCTACGCACGCCCGCCCTTCATCCCGCTAGCCCCCCTCAGGTACCTTATTTTTTGCTTCTGCGCAATAACGGTCAGCGCTAAAGTTTCGTGCCGCTACTTATAAGTACCTGTTAAACAGACTAAGCGGCATCGTCACAAAGGCGCCGCCGATTTACGCCTAAAATTGTTTATTAGAAATATATCGATAACTGGATAAATAGTCAAGCTACCGGTACACACCTCTAAAAATCAGTTATTACGATTCCGGATGTGTGTTTTAAATTAATGTCGTACAAAACCAAACCGGTTGTATTGTTGTACAACGTTATATAGCCGGTGCGTGGGAGCACCATTTCACAAACAACAGGAAATGCAATAGAATTACAACATGTGCATTTTAAAACGCTGATTAATATTATGATTTGCGTGCAATAAATACAATACACTTTTGCTAAGAAAACTCTCGTGATTGATTTCAATCATTATTATAAATACGGGATTTATGACGACGCGTAGTGCGGGGCGAGGCGCGGTGCGGAGCGGATCGCACTCGCTCTGTCACTTTGTTCGCAACCTCTTTACCGATGAGTAGTACCTACTGCGGTATAAGTTAGACGCCTCGGAAACGTCTGTGTTTCCAAATTAGTGCGATGCAACCAATGTTAATAAATATCACTGGACATTTCACACAGCGCTATCTAGCCCCAAACTAAGCAGAGCTTGTTCTATGCCAAACAGATAACTGATGCAATACTTATATAGTTTTTTTTTGTAAATACATACTTATAGAAAAACATCTAGACCCGAAACAAATATCTGTAGATCATGCAAACATTTGTCTCGCGGGAATTGAACCTGCAACCTTCTGCGTCCTAGCCGGCTATTCGCCCGCTGCGCCACTGAGGTTGTAACGACATTGACTGGGCGAGGTCATCGAACTAGCGGGGTAGTTGAACGGCTTGTAGTAACTTTTTAGTAATCTGTGGTATCGTCAGTTTAACAGCTTTTAGGTCTTATATCTAGCTGCAGTAGGTATGTAGATGCACCCTGCAGGGTGCTGCAGGAATTTGACGACCTCCGTGGCGCAGTGCGCGAATAGCCGGCTGAGACTCAGGAGGTTGCAGGTTAGATTCCCGCCGCGAACCAAATGTTTGCATGATTTACAGATATTTGTTCCGGGTCTGGAAGTTTCTGTATGTATTTACAAAAAAAATGTATATAAGTATTGCATCAGTTATCTGGTTCTCATAGTGCAAGCTTTGCTTAACTTGGGGCTAGATAGTGTTGCGTGAAATGTCCAGCATTATCACACATTATAAATGCGAAAATTTGGATGTTTGTTACTTAATCACGTCGTAACGGCTGAAGCGATTTCAATGAAATTTGATATGTACGTAGATTATAATCTGGATTAACACATAGGCTACGTTTTATTGGCAAACCACGCGCGCGATTTATTAAAGCTAATTTATTTATTTTCCGAATAGATTAGAAAACGCTTTATTGTATACACTTAAATTAACAAATCATATTAAAATATACTTAAAATTAGACACGCGATAGTACCTACAATCGGCGGTCTTATTGCTAAAAGCGATCTCTTCCAGACAACCTTTGGATGGAGTGGATTTTACGAGAACGTTAAATGACCGTATTTGAATTGTAGGCGACTAACTTAAATCGCACTATTGTACGTAATAAATCCCGTATTTATAATATATACCCTTTCTTATGATAAATGCACTTGAAATATTAAAATGCATTCCGTTCCACACTTAGTGCCTTTTCCCACGTCCCGGTTGAAGTGTACACGTAGCTTTCACACGTACCGGCGTAATTTTGCCGGCAAGCGGTCGCCGGGTGCAATGCGTCCGGCCTACCGGTTAGCCGGCGGCCGGACTCACAGTGGTGTACGGAACACATTGTTAGCTTTCACACGCATCGGCCGGCCAGTCGCGCAGGTACAAACCACGGAGAGCGCGATTCGTCTTGTTTTGTCCCTCGTGCCGTAAATAGTACCTACTTAATTCGTTGCAAAATGGAGATACCTATTAAATTGTTGTGTTTTGCATTTTGTTCTCACAGTTCTCGTTTCATGTTTTATTTTATTTATTGAGGAACAACAAACAACTACATTAGGTAGACTGTTTAAATACAATTCGTGTGTAGATACATTCTAGGAATGTTAAAGTCATTGATAATGTAGCCCACAACGTTGTCCACATATTAAAACAAATACTTGTTACAAATAAGGAGCTGTTAATGAGTCTAAGAGTACAACGACAAGTGTCGAAGTCTCACATATTTACATGAGTAAGTAAAAATAAAGATCTACCTTAAGATCTATCTTAGGTACTAGAATATAGAGATGCAATGTGAAATTGCAACTAAAGTAGGTAACTCAGATGAATACAGGACAGAATCAGCACTAAAACGGATAATATTAACTAGATTTTTAAATTTATAGATATTACAAGCAAAAATATCTATATCTACAAAGTATAAATTATACGACTCAACCATACGACGAATGGGGACACGAAGCCCTGAGTTAGAGCGGCAGGAGCTAAGCGCAAACAGAGTTCGAGAGCGAGTTGCTCGTGGGGTGCAGGTTCTCGAGACGACGTAGCAGTCTTGCGACAAGATAAATGCAATGTTCATCGGATGAACCCAATAATTTATTGGCTTCCTTTCCTGGCGGCGGTAGCTTCCGTACAAAATCTACATTGCAATTAATTGTTCACGTTCCATTTTTAGAGAAGAGAGAAAATTAAATTATCTATGCAGTCAGTGCGCGACTGTGCTCGCGATGGCGGTTACACGCTACTGAACACAAAACCGGGACGTGTGAAAGCTAAATGTGTTACCGGACAGCCGTCACCGGCTACCGTACCGGTGCTGGCAACCGGGACGTGTGAAAGCTAACTGTGTTACCGGACAGCCGGCACCGGCAACCGGGACGTGTGAAATCTAAATGTGTTCCCGGACAGCCGGCACCGCCAACCGGGACGTGTGAAATCTAAATGTGTTACCGGACAGCCGGCACCGCCAACCGGGACGTGTGAAATCTAAATGTGTTACCGGACAGCCGGCACCGCCAACCGGGACGTGTGAAATCTAAATGTGTTACCGGACAGCCGGCACCGCCAACCGGGACGTGTGAAATCTAAATGTGTTACCGGACAGCCGGCACCGGCAACCGGGACGTGTGAAATCTAAATGTGTTACCGGACAGCCGGCACCGCCAACCGGGACGTGTGAAATCTAAATGTGTTACCGGACAGCCGGCACCGCCAACCGGGACGTGTGAAATCTAAATGTGTTACCGGACAGCCGGCACCGCCAACCGGGACGTGTGAAATCTAAATGTGTTACCGGACAGCCGGCACCGCCAACCGGGACGTGTGAAATCTAAATGTGTTACCGGACAGCCGGCACCGCCAACCGGGACGTGTGAAATCTAAATGTGTTACCGGACAGCCGGCACCGCCAACCGGGACGTGTGAAATCTAAATGTGTTACCGGACAGCCGGCACCGCCAACCGGGACGTGTGAAATCTAAATGTGTTACCGGACAGCCGGCACCGCCAACCGGGACGTGTGAAATCTAAATGTGTTACCGGACAGCCGGCACCGCCAACCGGGACGTGTGAAATCTAAATGTGTTACCGGACAGCCGGCACCGCCAACCGGGACGTGTGAAATCTAAATGTGTTACCGGACAGCCGGCACCGCCAACCGGGACGTGTGAAATCTAAATGTGTTACCGGACAGCCGGCACCGCCAACCGGGACGTGTGAAATCTAAATGTGTTACCGGACAGCCGGCACCGCCAACCGGGACGTGTGAAATCTAAATGTGTTACCGGACAGCCGGCACCGCCAACCGGGACGTGTGAAATCTAAATGTGTTACCGGACAGCCGGCACCGCCAACCGGGACGTGTGAAATCTAAATGTGTTACCGGACAGCCGGCACCGCCAACCGGGACGTGTGAAATCTAAATGTGTTACCGGACAGCCGGCACCGCCAACCGGGACGTGTGAAATCTAAATGTGTTACCGGACAGCCGGCACCGCCAACCGGGACGTGTGAAATCTAAATGTGTTACCGGACAGCCGGCACCGCCAACCGGGACGTGTGAAATCTAAATGTGTTACCGGACAGCCGGCACCGCCAACCGGGACGTGTGAAATCTAAATGTGTTACCGGACAGCCGGCACCGCCAACCGGGACGTGTGAAATCTAAATGTGTTACCGGACAGCCGGCACCGCCAACCGGGACGTGTGAAATCTAAATGTGTTACCGGACAGCCGGCACCGCCAACCGGGACGTGTGAAATCTAAATGTGTTACCGGACAGCCGGCACCGCCAACCGGGACGTGTGAAATCTAAATGTGTTACCGGACAGCCGGCACCGCCAACCGGGACGTGTGAAATCTAAATGTGTTACCGGACAGCCGGCACCGCCAACCGGGACGTGTGAAATCTAAATGTGTTACCGGACAGCCGGCACCGCCAACCGGGACGTGTGAAAAGGCACTAACTCTGCATAATGATAAGTTTTAAAATATAGTTTAAAACGGGTGAGTAATACATTTATTTCTTTTGTTATGACAACCTGTGACGCAATGGAATGGAAGAAGATGCGGGTTCGAATCCCGGAACAAATGCTACAGATATTTGTTTCTGGGTGTTACGCTATATATTTATCTATTCACAAAACAAAACAATTAACCATATCACAAGCTTTGTTGTTTGAGACTAGATAGCTCCGTGTGAAATATCCAGCACTATTTTTATATATACATACATTTATTTATTTTCTAAGCTTTATATTAGATAAAATATTTATTGCACACCATTCAAAATAAACAAACAAAACAGAATATTTTTTTAATTATATTTACAAGGTGGCCTTATCGCTAAAAGCGATCTCTTCCCGTGGATGGACAGGATAAATAAATATTGCTGGACATTTCACTCAGCGCTATCTACCCCCAAACTAAGCAGAGCTTGTACTATGGGAACCAGATAACTGATAGAATACTTATGTATATACTCTTTTTTTTGTAAATACATACTTATAATATATAGAAAAACATCCGGACCCGGAACAAATATCTGTAGATAATGCAAACATATGTTTCGCGGCGGGAATCGAACCAGCTACCTCCTGCGTCTCAGCCGGCTATTCGCCCACTGCGCCACGGAGATGTTCAAACGGAGCCTTTGTTCAGGGGTGGACGTTGATAATGATAATGATTTCATCAGTTCTAGTTCCCATAGTACCAAGCTCTGCTTAGTTTGGGGCTAGATATCGCTGTGTGAACTATCCAACAGCTTTAATTAGATAACTCTTTGTGGTACACCAAAATAAATTCCACAACATAATATCTTACAAATTGATTTAGTGCAAGTGGCGGTCTTATCACCAAAAGTGATCCTTCCAGACCTTTGTATGGATAGGATTTTTATTAATCTGTGCAAAACATAACACCTATTTTTGCGTTGGCCAAAAATATTAAAATTTTAAAATATTAAAACGGGTATTTATCGCGTATGTACCTTTTTTATTTGTTATCCGGACGAGGACGGGTGAGTCCACCCGCGACCACGGCTGTTGCAACACAGCCGAAAGGTCGGGAAAACCAATAAAAAAGGCGTACAGCGATCGCGAAAGTTTGAAAAATACGATTTAAAAACGTGATAAAACCTGCTAAATGAAGGCAACACTCAATAATTTTTCTTTAAAACTATAAAAAAAGGCTTAATTTTGGAAAAGGGGACTAGCTCTAGTAACATCACTTTTCGCATCTTCAAATCTGAAACAACAAAAATAAAAAAATATTAATATTAGTACATTTGTTATACGAGAGGGCGAAATTGATCAATTCAACCAGAGGTATGTGCGGTGAGATATCGAGGGTGCTATTGATCGCTTACACCCGAGACACATTACTTTACATCACAAATGCGAGGAGGTTTGTTGCTGAAATGAAAATTTGAGTTCCCGTGTCCATTGTGTTTTTACTCACTACTAAAATATGGCCTCTTAATTATCTGGTGGGCCCGCCGAACTTCGTACCGCCTTGACATGCATATAACGCGGGCTGTCAATATACGTCATCCTGGTTGAATTGTCAATTGTTGTCCCCGGCCAACATTTTACAACCATACTTAACCATAGACAAAATTAAGTTTAGCTGTCATTTGCGTTTTGTTATTCCATGTCAGATGCGTTTTTGTTATACCACGTTTTATAGTGACTTGTATTCTCTTTGACGTTTTATGTCAATTGTCACGTCACACGGGAACGCGGTCGAACGGGATAAAAAGTATCCTATGTCCGTCTCCTGGTTCTAAGCTACCTCCCCACCAAGTTTAAGCCAAATCGGTTCAGCCGTTCTTGAGTTATAAATAGTGTAACTAACACGACTTTCTTTTATATGTATAGATACTAGCTGACCAATCCGCGGCTTCGCACGCGTGGTTTGCCAATAAAAAGTAGCCTATGTGTTAATCCAGGTTATGATCTACGTACATAACAAATTTCATCGCAATCGGTTCAGCCGTTCCGGCGTGAAAGAGTAACAAACATCCATACATACATACAAACTTTCGCGTTTATAATATTAGTAGGATTGATAAGGATTGGTCATGACGGTTGTATTTAATTTCAGCATTTATAAATGTAACCTCTTAATTTAAATAGAGGATTTGTTGTGGAGTAGTCTTGTATTTCATTTCAGTATACAGTCTGTCACCTCATTCACGACATTAATTTAAAACACATATTCAGAATAGTATTAACTGATTTTTAGAATTGGTTTAATACCGGTAGCTTAAATATTTATCCAGTAATCAATACATTTCCAATAAACCATTTTTAACGTAAATCAACAACGCCTTTGCGTCGATGCCACTTCGTCAGTATAAACTAAATATTTTGCGAATATTTCAAGCGTCTACCTGTTGCCGTTATCAATATCGAGCAAAAACGAGCAAAAAATGGATGCAAAAGATGTTGTATGGGAGCCCCCCTAAAATATTTATTTTATTCTGTTTTTAGTATTTGTTAGAGCGGCAACAGAAATACGTCATCTGTGAAAATTCCAACTGTCTATCACCGCGTTCATGAGATACAGCCTGTTGACAGACGGGCAGACAGACAGCGGAGCCTTAGTAATAGGGTGCCGTTTTACTCTTTGGGTACGGAAACCTAAAAACTATTTTACAACAGTACTAGCTATCAGCCCTACCCGTGATTTAAATTAATGTCGTGAATGCGGTGACACGCGGTAATATGAAAGCAATCAATATTTTATAATTTACTTTCGCCCCTAAGGGTGCATTTACATGTATTCAACCTCGGTGGCAATACTTTTATGGTTCTAGATTCAACAAATTGATTAGCAGGAACGAAACCATAAATAAAATTGTCATAATTAATTCACAATTGTAAATTGTACAAGACAGATGGAGTCATCAAGGAGGAATCACTATGTAACACTAACTTCGTCGCTGTTCTGACTAAGTGACGTAACCGACATTTTAGAAAATATTACTAAAAGTCGTAAGTGTACTTAGGACACTTCGAATGATTTATAATTTTAAGATATGTAGATACGTTAAACATACATCTAGACATGGGTAGAAGATACAGATACGCCGATTAAACAGATCGGTTCGTCTTCAAAAGTAGATACAAATAACATTACAAATGTCAGTTACGCCAAAATGTCGGTTACGACACTTAGTCAGAACAGCGACGACTTGAGGTATACAAATATTTAAAGTTGAAAAGCTAACCAATAACAACAATGGATTATATAAAATGTGTGGCACCATGGAGGTGGTCTCATGATGGAGACGGATGCTAGACAACGGAACTACTGAATGGATTGTAGTAGGCTACTAATGTTTGGGCTCATTTGAATCTGCTTGCGGTTCCGATTATGAATTTCATAAAAGTTTGTTTTGAAAAAGTATTTTTTCACCAAAAAACTTATTTATATACACGGTGCCCTTTAAATCACTGTTTTCCCAGAACAAACGTTGTTCAGACCATGGCCTACTACCGGTTTATAGCATCAAATTAAAAAAAATACGACTTTCTTTTTTTAAAAACATAAAAAAGTTACGAATTTAAAACGTCTGAACGAACGTTACTCCCTGCAACACAGACACAGCGGGCGGTGTTGATACCTACACCCCCGCACGCACCAAATAAAGCATTGTGCAATAGATAGGTAACGTAACATTCAGTCCACTCGTGACCACGGCTGTTGTAACACAGCCGTAGCGTCGGAATAACAAATAAAAAAAGGTACATACGCGAAAATACCCGTTTTAATCCGTAAGATTAACTTCATATGCCATTGACTCCAACCTTTCCCTTCATACTTAGCCGGGCTTAGGACCGTCAGAAATTCTAGCTGTCGAAGTTAATAAAGTAGGTACGTCCCTAGTTACCATATTACATTAGCTTAGAACGTAAGTACAAAATTGATAGCAAGGATTTCCGGCATATTTAGAAAATTGGAATCAACTAATTACAGGTGTAAAACCGCTCGATATTTGAAGCACTCATTATTGACTTCGATACGCGCTGCATCAGCAGCGACGATTAGATTTTGACCGTGTTCCGTAATACCAAAAATGATGACTGAAAACTTGTTGTATTTTTCTCATTGTGTTGTTATTCTGTAACTAGACGATATAATCTATGTTCCCATGACTAGGATACGCAAGATGTTGTTGTTTTTAATACGAAACAATTAGGTTGAAAACAGGTCTTTTAAGACGTAAAAACATGCAGAATGGGATATGCTTCTATTTCATTTTAGGTAAGTATTTTGATCTAATATATGGTTGGGAGCCTAGATAAATACTATTCAAATTAAAATAACACCTTATTAAGGTAGAAATATGCTCCAATTAGAAATGATCTTGGTAGTACGTGTTGTATGGGCGATTGTCCCTCCGGTGTCCCCTTAAAGTTATTCAGAGAGGTTAATAGTGATAGCGATGCATCTCTACTTCAGGAGGATTTGCACCGTCTATGCGCATGGTATGGATCTGAATACAAAGAAATGCTTTTATATTAGATTCTCAAAAAGTGCAGTTTGCCCATCTAGGAAGTACTTAACTAATAATCAAATATTACTTCAAAAAGACAATACAAGAGACTTAGGAGTTGTGCTCGACAGTAAGTTGAGGTTTAACCTTCATATCAATGATATTGCCACAAAGGCTTGTAGATCTATGGGTTTTGTCCTGCGCAATTGTAAAGGTTTTTATTCACCAGAGGTCAAGATAACTCTGTTCAATTCATTTGTTAGAAGTAGCCTCGAGTATTGCTGTGTCGTTTGGAATCCATTCTATGAGGTTTACAAAAAGATACTAGAAAGATACCAAAAAAGGTTTTTGTGGCACCTAACTTACGCTTGCCATGAAGGTGAAATCCTTCTTAGTTATGAGGATCGTCTTAAATTCTTTAAAATGACCTCGTTAACGGTTCGAAGACACTTGCTGGACAATGTATTTCTTTTTAAGCTCGCAAACGGTACCCTGGACGCTCCGGAGTTACTCGCTGCCCTAAATTTCTCTGCTCCTAGGTTGCCCAGGACCTCGAGATTTAATCCTTTTCAGGCAAGCTCTTCTAAATCCAATCTCGGTATTAATGCGCCTCTGAACAGGATAGTCCGCCAATATAATTGTGTGGCTAAGAGCAAGGGAGCGGACATGTTTGTTGGAACTGTAAGAATGTTTAAAAACAGCTTATCCCAGGTTAATCTGTGAATCATTCTTGTACTTACCTGTATCACCTGTATAAACATTTTATAAATAAAATATTATGATTGATTTCAATCATTATTATAAATACGGGATTTATCACGTACCGTCTTATCGGTGTTTCGACCGACAATGTTTCGGTTCAATTCGTGAACCTTCATCAGGGTGAGTGCGATCCGCTCCGAATAACGTCTCGCCTCGCACTGAGTGCGAGGCGAGACGTTATTCGGACATTGTCGGTCGAAACACCGATAAGACGGTACGTGATAAATCCCGTATTTATAATAATGATATTATTAATCCTAATCTAATTTTATATCTTTTTTTAATAATGTACATAGTTATGTAGTTGATAGGTACATATATAATTTTATTGTGTTTTAAATTTGTAAATAGGAATGAATTAACTTATTTGATTTATTTTTTATTTTTGTAGTTGTTATAATATAATGAAATGTATTGTTGGCAAGAAGTTAGTGCATGCCATCTTAGTTTATCATTAAAATACAATTAATTTACTCGCTCGGCATAAAATATTATTGCATGCAGTCTATCATCTGTGATTACAGTAGCACTAAGTTCTAATATTTATAATTGTAACCGCTGGATATTGTCAGTGTATGCTGTGTTGATGATTCTTATTAATAAAACAAAATGTAGCTGTTTTCGACTTTCAATTTGATTCAACCTCTAAACGACGTAAAATTTTGTGATTTTTCTTTCACCTAAATGTGGGCAAAGACTATACCTTCATGTTGGACATATGATGCTGTGCTGCGACAGTCTTTCACGTGGCAATTAATTATTTTCAATTTTTCCGAATAATTAGCGGGCGTACCCTTAGAAGGTGGTTGCGCGGGCGACGGGCGGCAGTGTACCGCTGACTGTCGTACGGTAGGGTTGTGCTCGTCTGCCTCGCGCTCACTTGTTTGCTGGTCGGTTAGATGCGGGGCCGAAACAATAGCTACGCCCATTCGCTCATTACACAGGCTACGGTTAGCGCCTTAAGCAACATAAGACTTATTTGAAAACACCCAATATTATTTTTTTAAATAATGTGTTTTTTGCAATAAACCGGTAGCATATGTTCTGAACAACGTATGTTCTGGAAAAACAGTGATTTAAATGACACCGTGTAGATATAAAGGAATCCCTGTGTTCCTTGTTAACGCCATGCGCCATAACTTGAAAACTACTTTACAGATTTTTATGAATTATTTGTGTGTTTGAGTGTGTCACTGTGTAGTTTAGATTCACAATTGGACCCGGTAGGTGGCGCTGTTGTCAAGATCCAGAAAATTGCGGACGAAGTCGCGGGTACACAACTAGTTTAAGATAAATTTCTTATACTTTTTAATTTGAGTAGCCAGCAGTTTTCAGACGTAAAGTAATATTTCAACAAAAAACCAGTTTACCTAAATCAACTTGGACAAATCGGCGTTGTATGTATGTTTGTTTGTCCGAGGATAACTTTCGAAGCATTTATCCGATCATCGTAAAATTTAGTATATAGGTGATGGCACAATTTTGGTTAAATGAGCTAAAAATGTGTGGGGGGGGTTGTTGAGATATTGGGGTTCAAGGCACGTGGCACGTCTAACAAAAGGTATTTGTAAGTATATTTCGAACCCGTTTTTATTTTTAGTTTAAACCTTGTAGTTTTTAAGTTATCAGCCATAATAAAAACTGAATTTAGACAAAATTCACAGGGTACACCATGTGACCTCACAGTGCTGAAATTTGGTATGCGCGTAGCTTTGGTGACACAAATATAGGTAAAAGTCTGAAAACCAGAATAACTGCAATTTCTACCCCAAAAAAAGATATCCAAAGTACATGAACTCCTGTTACCTGTAATTTGAATGAAACTGTAGGTCAAGTGAATTGGTTATTATTTTCGTGGCACTAATTTTTTGGTCAAAGATTAAGGCCCCTAAACGTATTTAGTGACTAAACAATGAAACGATGTTTAAATATTACGTATTTGTATGATTTGGCAACTCCATAAATCATATTTAGCCACTAAATACGTTTAGGCATCGCTGCGTGAGTCGCCCTAAGAATATTTTTTTTTTGTGTTTTGGGAGCGTCGCGAGATCTCAGTTCGGGGCGAACCACTAGTTTATATAGTGTGTTGTATGTACCTGCGTCGTGCGTCCTACCGCTGCAGGTTGTTGAGCTTCTCGCAGGAGGGGGTGCGCAGCTTCTGCGCCTCGGCGTACTGGCGCGCGTCGCCGAAGTTGCGCGCCTTCCACGCCGCGCTGTCGCGGTAGTTGCGCTCGCGCTGGCACGCGTGCCGCAGCCCCACTTTACAACCACACATAAATATATAAATACGGCTGGACATTTCACACAGCGCTGTCCAGACCCAAACTAAGCAGAGCTTGTACTATGTCAAACAGATAATTGATAGAATACTTATATAGTTTTTTTTTTAAATACATACTTACAATATATAGAACTAGCTGACCCGCCCGCGGCTTCGTACGCGTGGTTTGTCAATAAAACATTACCCTCCTTCTGTGCAGTCGCGTAAAGCGTATCCTATGTCTCAAGGCCATTCATAATCTATCTAGGTATATAGATAACAAATTCCATCGAAATCGGTCGAGCCGTTAATTCGTGAAACGGTAACAAACAAACAGAGAAACACGAGTTACTTTCAAATCGTACGTAGATTATAACCTGGATTAACACATGCGTGCGAAGCCGCTGGCGGAAGCTAGTTATACATAAACCTTCCCCTTGAATCACTCTAATCTATTGCTGAAATCTGCATTAAAATCCGTTGAGTACTTTAAAATAGATTTAACGAAACTGAAGAGCGACAATGACTTCAAATTGTTTATCAAAGGACATTTAATTAACAAAATTTTTTATCGTTTGGACGAAGCTTTTGCAGATAAAAACCTTTTTTCTAGGACATTATAGTACAAATTCATACATTGTAATTAGTTTGTTATTGAGTTTTAATTTTAAGTTTTGATATTATTATACAATTGACAATGCTTTTGCAGATACTTCTAATTTTATTTATTATTTTATTTTATCGATTTCTTTTGTTTAAGTGGGTGTTTATTTTATATTGTAAAATTTGTTAGTCGCTATTGACATTCTAATTAAGTTCTACCAATGTGACATTGTAAATTATGCTAAGTACAGTGTAAACTCTATATAACGACACTCAAGGGACTGAGCATATTTTGACGTTATAGAGAGTTGTCGTTAAAGGGAGAGAAGTAAAATCTGTGTGTGTCACAGTGATTTTCTCTTACTAGCCATGTTTACAATTTGAAAATTTGTGAGCTACTAAGAATATGACAACGTATAGATAAAATCCATCACTTCTACTAACAACAGTCTGCAGCTACACGTGCAAGCAATTCCATTTTGTAAACAAAAGAACGGATTTCTTAGAAAGTTTGGTGTGTATGATGCCGACAGTCGAGTTTATTATGGTCTAAGATAATAAAACGACAAAAGGATATACACAGCTGCGCAATTTTTACTAATTTGGCAACTTAAAAAGAACTTATTGTTACAAATTGTTGTCGTTATTGAGAGTGGGTGTAATGCTATACAGAGTGTACCATTGTATGCAAGACAAGCTAAACCAACCAAAGCCGAGTGATTTCGACGCTTTAGAGAGTTTGTCGTTAAAACGAGTGACGTTACATGGAGTTTACACTGTATTTTTAATTGGATTTATTTTATTGTAGGTACCTACTGACATATCTAACAAGTGATTTGGCTAAAGATGAAATAAATGAAAAAAAAATACATAAGCGAACTTAATGCTAATAAACATGTTCTTCCAGCTAAACTTTGTGTAGTGTAGATTAAGTGATAGTGCCAAAAAATAGATAAACAGCATTGCTCTATCATCACAACACAATTATAACTGCTCTAATTAATAATTACGTGTACGCATGTTTTAAGACGCCATCTAGCCCATTAACCTATGTATTTCTTAATATTGTTATCTTAACTGGTTGTATTCTGTTTTGTGTACCTTATTTAATAAAATAAAATAAAAACAAACTAACATAAAATAAACTTACAAAAATGTATAATAAAAATGTTCAGTCGTGGGAACGGCGGCGGTGGGGATTTTGAGAATAAACCCACATACCCACATTTTTTATAAATTTTTAAACGGAGGGGGCTTTATATAAATAAACTTTATTTAGTGCTTGTTTCACCACTTCTGAGTAACGCAATCCAAATGATACATAGCACTTACAAGGAATGTAAACGATCAATTGCACCCGAGTAATGAGTCGATGGTGTGATTGATAACTTACATCACAAATGCGAGGAAATTCAGTCTTTATAACAGTTTGTTGCTAAAAAGAAAATTTGCATTCCCAGTATCCATTTTTTTACAAGCCTTTTATTAACTTGCAATGTATGTATGTTTGTCCGGGTGGAATCTTGCAACAGAATTTTAAACCCGTTCCCCTCAACCGATTGAGCTGAAATTTGGAATACATATGTAACTTCGGTGACAATGCAATAATATGGTACCATCGAGGTGGTCTCATGATGGAGACGGATGCTATACAAAGGAATTTCTGAATGGATTATAGTAGGCTACTAGTGTTTGGGCTCATTTCATACTGCTTGCGGTTCCGATCATAAATTTTTAAGTTATTTTTCTACAAAAAACGTATTTATTGCATCTCTTATTTAATAGGAATAAGGATTTGTCATGATCAGGTTGTATTTAAATTTAGTATATTATGAATGGAATGAGCGCCCTTTTTTTTAATTTTACTTACGGCCCTAGGGGCGCAAATCAAATTTACGCATGAGGTGTCGCTCTAACAATGACCAACTTTCAGAGCATGTGTGATGAAAAATATATACGTCTTCTGTTTTCACATGAAAACAGATAGAGATAGAATGACTTTTATCCGTCAAGTTACTCGGCGGTCGTGAAATAAGCACTAGACTAAAACGTTGACTAAAATCCACGAAGGTCTTGCATTTTGTTCAATATCGTAGATGCCATATTATATACAACCTGTTTTGTTATGTAGGACATTAATTTAAAACACACATTCGGAATCGTATTCACTGATTTTAGAGATTAGTTTAATACTGATGCTTGAATATTTATCCCGTAAGGAAACATTTCCAATGAACAATTTTTTAACGTAAATCGGCGGCGCCTTTGCGACGATGCCGCTTAGTCAGTTTAACAGGTACCTACTTACATGATGAATGAATATGATTTGTTTACCTATTTTATACAGGTTGTTTCATTGTTATTTTAGGACTTGCTTTTTCCATGGTAATTAATTTGAAAAAATCTAATTTACTAATTAACCCTACCCAGGGCCGGATTATCCATAATGTGGATTAGGCAACTGCCTAGGGGCCCCGCACCGACTAGGGGCCCACGAGGGACTAGTCGACTGGCCACACACCAAGAAAAATAAACGAGTCATTATTGACCAATTCCCCATTATTTATATTCGATGATGTTGCCATAGAAAAAAGGTCAACTTCCAAGATGTTCTAAACGATTTTGTACCTAAAAAGTTAGAAGAGTTGCAATTTACACTTATGGTACGTACTTCACAAAAATATTTTCTTTCGTTATACAATTTATTTTATTGCATTTAACAAGATTAAATTTAAAATAACCGCGTCACGTCTCATTTCTCTTTCCTACTCCATCATGTGACCCGATTCATAACACTTATCTATAACTATATTCATTAAGATCATATCAATGCAAGCGAAAAGCAGGAGTCGATCTGATCGACTCGACTTTTGTAATAGAAAAATAATATTTTAAAAAATAAGAAAAGGTTAAAGGAAAGGGGCCCCGAGAATTTCATTGCCTAGGGGCCCCGATAGGGTTAATCCGGCCCTGACCCTACCCGTGTTTTCATTAAATGTCGTACATAACAAAACAGGTTGTATATAATAGTATAAAAGGCATTTCTTAGGTACCTTTATAAGCGAATAGCAGGGTATTACCATTTCATGTACACAACTCAATTCCTCTTAGGATACTTAGGTTATAATTCCCTCAAAACTAGGAGAGAGTGTGAGCAGATAACCACTGTCGGCAAAATATTTCGCAACACAATTGATGCACCTGATCTGCTTAACGAGCTACTTCGCTTTTATGTCCCAAATCAATATATCCGGTGCAGAAGACACAGGCTTCTTGCCGTACCCTCGAGCCGTACTGTATCCCGTGCTAACTCCCCGCTGCCTCGCACACTCACCGCCCTCAACAAACTCCTAGATGCCAACCCTGAATGCGATGTGTTTGCTGACGAATTCAAGGAATTGATGCTGGTATGTCTGAGGTATTGTGAGATTGATGTATGAAAGGTCTTTAATTTAACAATTCAATTTATGATTTATGTGATTTAATGAATTTATTTATATTAATGTGTATTATTTTAATTTAATTTTATTGTTAATTTGTATACTGTGTAGATTCTTATTGTAATTTAGATTTTAATTTGACAATGGTTTATGTAATTAATGTTTTAATTATTTTATATTAATTGGTGTAATTGGTTAATCCGTTCTAATTAAATAAATTAAATGAAATAATGATATCGCTCACCTATATATTCCTCTTCTATCGCCATCTCGAGTCGCCGCAAGGAGCCCTGGTAGTCAGTGTGGAAGTTCTCCTTCACGTAGTATGGAACCTGCAGTCAAATATATCGAGTATTCAGTATTCATTTGTACAGTTCAATTCTTGTTTGTCGAAAAATCGCCAAAAACGCCTCAAATAATTAAAACAAAAATCAAAATGTATTGTTACGCCCAAGGCTGTTACAGAATAAGTAATAGTCGGCTTCTCAAAGTTATACCTACTGTGTCACAGAATAGATAATACTAGGTTTGGAATACACATACATATAATACGTTTTTACCTACAGTTGCACAGAATAAGAAATAGCTATCCTGTTGAAATACCTACCTGTTCCTAGTCGCCAGTGGAACCATCGAGAACGTTCGAGAGATATGTACTGTGCTAAATAGGGCGTAGAGACGCCCGAAGCAGTCAGTCTGGTTTTGGCAATAAGTGCGAATATTTCGGTGACTTTTAATGGTTTATTGTGCAACCGTGTTGTGAATCCTTGTGATTAAGTTCGCGTATTTATCGTTTTAGTGTTGAATAAAAGTGTCATTTTGGTTAGATTAATTTTCATTATTTTATCCCGAACCCTCAGCTCGTAACACTTTGAAACATCAATTTTACTGCCTGTTCCTTCGCGACCAATCCAGGAAAGAAAGACAAGAAACAAGGCCGGTTGTTCTTTTTAATGATTCTTTTAGAATACATAATGGTTGATGCTTCTTTGGTAATGGGCCTTAAGATGAATATATCCAAGACTAAGGTGATGACGAATCCTACCGGATTCCCGAATTCAGCTGTGATGGTTGGAAGCAATAAGCTGGCGGTAGTCGACAAATACCTTTATCTTGGACATATTCTTTCTTTTGGTAAAGATCAGCATCAGAACAAGGTCTCTAGACGGATACAACTCAGGTGGGCTGCATTTAGTAAGCTTGAACATGTTTTACGGTCAAAGAAGATCCCACAATGCTTGAAAACCCGTCTGTATAACCTGTGTCCTGCTTACGGTGCCGATACATGGGCGCTCACGAAGGAAACAGTGTACAGAGTACAAGTTGCACAGAGAGCCATGGAGCGCGCCTTGGTAAGCATCAACCTGCTGGATCGAGTTCCTAATACCGAAATCCGACGCCAGACGAAAGTCCAAGACGTCGGAACAAGGGTAGTGGAACTGGGCAGGACACTTGGCTAGACGAGGTGATGGCAGGTGGAGTAAATATTTGACCGAAAGGTGGCCACGAGCCGACATAAGAAGTCCAGGACGTCCATCGGCGTGGTAGGTCGACGACATAAAGTAAGTCGCGTGCAACTCCTTGAGGCGCGTAGCACAGGACCGGAAAGGGTGGCGTTTACAAAGGGAGGCCTACACCCAGCAGTGGGTACTTATGGGCTGTGGATGATGATGAAAACTTTTTCTTCACTAACTCTTTCACTGTGACTGCTATCTGCTTGTGGAACTATCTTCCAGTGGAAATCCGCAAAGGCGCCTCTATGGGAATTTTCAAATCCAAACTCTTTAAAACACTTCATCTCTCTTCAAGATACTCGTACCTAACAAAATTGAGCACTTTATGTAGATATATTTGTGTATTTCGTTTATGTATGTATATTATTATTATTTTTGATTTTTGTAAGTTTATTTCTAAGCTAAAGTTTGTTTATTTATTTATTTTTTTTAATTATTCATTACAGAATCAACAGCACTTGTTAACAATGTAAACAATCCTTATAACTAATGCTTAATGCCAATAACAGATTCTCAATTTATAGACTTATCTTTTATGAAATTAGTCACCTAGAGAAAAAGATTAAAAAACATACTATATTAATTAAATTTTAAATTTTCAAGGATTTTAGTAATTTAGTAGGTACGCATTTGAAGAACAAAAGAAGGTAGGGATGCTGTGTAAATGTGTGTACTTGAGGGGGTGAGGAAGAGAGTGTAATGTGTGTTGAGTGAATTTTTGAATATTTTATAGAACGCGCTATATATGCCTAAGAACACATATAATTTGTTTCTTAAAAGATGTTTTGCTATTAGAGAAGATGTCTATTGCCGAAAAATCCTTGTTGTAGCTATCTAGCGTGCGACAGATGACAGAATTTTGGGCATAGTTGGTACGACTGAAAGTAATATGAAAGAGGGTTGTGTGTCTCGTACGTTTAAAAGGAGTATTGAATTGAAGAACGAGAGACGCCAATTCGGTGCTATCAATTCTATTACTTCAAACGTCATGTAAAAACAACATCTGCAGCAAAGAGCGCCGATCCTTTAACGGCATGAGTTTATGAAACCTACACGATTCCTCGTAAGTTATGCTTCTATTACAATAGGTGCGATAGTTTAACGTTTTAATGAATTTGGATTGAATGCGCTCAATATCTTGCTCATATATTATGTATTGTGGGTTCCACATAGTGCAACAGTATTCCAAGACGCTACGGACATAAGAATAGTAAAGTACTTTAATACATTCAGCGTCAGAGAACTGCCGACTAACACGTAAGACAAACCCTAGATTTCTGTAAGCTTTTGCAACCACTGCCGCGACTTGATCAGACATTAACATTTTTGAGTCAAAGATTACTCCAAGGTCTCGTGTTGCGTTTTTGCGTTCCAAAGGTATATTGTCTAATTCATATTGATAAGTGACTTTTTTAATTTTACGAGTGAAGGAAATTTGGAAACATTTTGATGCATTTACTCCAATTCTATTATCCCGATAGTAGTTACATAGCCGTTTAATATCATTTTGCAGCTTCTGAGAGTCTGCTTCAGTCTTTATAAAAGCGTAGATTTTGGTATCATCAGCGTACATGAGAAATTTGGCAAAATGAAAACAACTACTCACATCATACAGGTAGGCAGCGTAAAACAGGGGCCCCAAAATAGAGCCTTGAGGGACTCCAGAGGGAACATCTACAAGATCAGAACGGTGTCCAGCAACAACTACCGCCTGTGAACGATTTCGTAGATATGACTCTGTCCACCTGAGAAGATTACCACGAATTCCTAGCTCTTGGAGCTTACGAAGAAGGATTATGTGATCAACGCGATGAAACGCCTTCTCGAAATCAGTATATATTACGTCAATCTGAAAACCTTCATCCATTCCACGAAGAACGTCGTTGGCAAAAATTGAGAGATTAGTATTAGTTGAGCGACCTTGCACAAAACCATGTTGTTCCGATGGAATATGGCGAAAAATGAGTGGGTAAATATGCCTGTAAACAACCCTCTCCATTAATTTACTTAGAACATTGAGGATTGATATAGGTCTATAATTAGAAATAGCAGTCTTAGTACCTTTTTTATGTACGGGCACAATATTTGCAGTTTTCCAAATTTGGGAAAATATCCTTCAAGGAAACATCTGTTAAAGATAACTCTTATAGGGGCTGCTAGCGATTCTACACATTTTGCAAAAAAAAATGGGGGTATTCCGTCACAACCAGCGCTCCTAGAACAATCTAAGCTTTTAAGCAATTTTTTTACATCTGTGACCGATATCTGTATGCCTCCTGTAATATCACAGCACGGGGCTCTGGTATCAGAGAAAGAATTATAAGTATGCGCAGGTTGAACGAAATTTTTACAGAAAAAATCACTAAAAGAATTGCAAATGTCCCGTTGATTAGATAAACTATTATTATTATATTCCATAACATTAGGATAGTTAGAAAGATTCTTTCTTTTTGATTTTACATAAGTCCATAATAATTTTGGTGTCTTTTTAATCTGTTCTTGAGAAAAAATAATGTAAGATGTATAACATTTTTTTTCAAGTTTTTTAAGGCGCGCACGTAATATAGAAAAAGAGTCATAGTCATTAGGGTTACCATATTTTTTCCAGCGACAATGATATTTGGCTTTTTCTTTTATTAATTTAATAAGTGCATTACTGTACCATACATGGTAGGTATGAGTGCATGTAACAGTTTTTTGAGGTACATATTTTGAGATAGCTACATTTATGCAAGAATAAAAACTATTAATAGCATCTTCTAGTTTTATAGAAGTTAAAAATGACCAATCACAGTCAGTAAAACATTTATTTAAATTTATGTAATCCGCTTTTCTAAATAGAATGTTTGTTCTTTTTGGAGGTATAATAGACGGAACCATAATGTCGTTTACGCAGATCTCAACAGCGGGATGACAAATATCCTCTTTCACAAGTGGGGATGTAGATTTTTCAACATGAATTGGTGTGTTAGTAAAAATAAGATCCAATAAATTATTAAAGGCGTTATGGCAGCGATTGTATTGTGATAAACTAAAGAAAGAAGTCAGGTTTAGTAATTCAGTTGCTGAGTTCTGTGTTTCTATAGGTCCCCTTTTGAGGACATTTGGTTGCTTTGATTTCCAGTTAATACAATGAAGGTTGAAATCTCCCGCAAAAACAAAGTAATCGTCGGGGTGAGAACTTACAAACGTTGACAACAATTCAGTAAATTTCTGCATTCTTAACGTGAGTGCTCGGTCAGGTGGAATGTAGGCACAAATAATATTTAGATTATGTTGTGAGCCGAGTGCACGCGCAGGTATAGTGATACAAATACATTCGAGATTATCACGGTCAAGGTCAGATCGCCTGCAAGCTCCTAAGCGGGACGCGCAGGCAATCATCACTCCACCGCCGAGCGTACCGCGGTCACTACGGAACAGATCATATCTTTCGGGACTGCAAAGTTCAGTGTCGAGAATGCCATCATGTAACCAAGTCTCCGTAATTAAAGCAATATCCAAGTCAGATAAAAATAGGTTATTATAAAATATATCTGTTTTTGTACGAAGCCCACGTACATTCTGGTAAAAAAGCTTTAATCGATTACCTTGTACAGCCATAGTGAAAGACAAATACTCCAGTAGTGGTAAAGCGTTTCGAATAGAGGATTACAATGATGTGTGTGGAAACTAGTGTTTGAAAAGATGCGGATATACAATGTGTGTTTGTGTGGTGTGTAGGTGTAATTGTGTAAATGTTTATTAAAAAAGGATAGATGGGTTAATTGTAAAAATTGTGTAATTGTGTTAATTTGATGGTTTGTAAGGTGTATAAATGCGAACCATAAAAAAGTTTTAAAGAAAAATATAACAACAGTGTAGACGCGTAGGACATACAGAGTTTTAGCTACATTACAATCAATGAGAATTAACCTATCTTTATCAAATCGGCCGATGTAGTAATCGGGATAGCTGGCGAAGTTTCGTTTCGACGAACGTAGATACAACAGTTTTTTGTCCAAATGAACTTAAAATTAGCTTCTTTAGCCTTTATTTCGCAGTCTTTGAACAAAGATCGATTGCCCTTAGTCAGGTGTTCGTTTATGTAAATCGCGTTTTCACTTTTTGTCTTACCAGCCATTCCGATGTCGGACGGTTTAATATCGCGGTGTTTACGTGCGGCGGCTACTATCGAGTCCTTGGTACAGCGGTAACGGAACCGAGCGATGATGGAACGCCCGTTGGCCGAGCTGCTTGGCCGACGCGCCTGAACGCGATGCGGGAATTCCACCTCAGTGCTTGCCATAGAGATACCCATTTTTTCAGCCAGTTTTATTACAATCCCAACTGTATCCTCGTACTTGGACTCAGGGACTCCAGCAACCTCGATGTTTTGTAGACGGCTCCACTGCTGTTGGCGTGCGACCTCCTCTTCTAGGCTATGTAGAGGAGCAGCATTCAGGTCAACGTCCATTCGGAGACGTACATTCTCATCCCTCAGATTTTTTATTTCAGTCGTAGTGGATGACAAGGTCTTCATGAGGTCATCGTACTGAGTGCTTAAATAGTTTAGTGTTGATTCGATCGTAGACATCTGATTTTTTAAAGTACTCAGTTCGCTCTTAACTGCGTTTTTGATTAAGGTCTTTAGTTCATCCTTGAGAGAGTTTAGAATTTCTGACCGAAGTTCGACTGAACTTTCTTGTGAGTGACTGATTTTAGACTTGTCCGGTTTTATTGTAGTTACGGACGTGGCGCCATCATCAGTGTAATTAGGGCTTATTTCAGTAGTGCCTTTTACGGGGGTATCAGAGTTATCCCCAACCTTGGGTTGTTTACTAACACATAGTGGGCATGTCCAGGAAGTATTTTTTTTTGCATTATCTGCGCTCAATCCGATGCATAGGTAGTGATATGGACGAGCACAATTTGCGCGCGTGCACACAATTTTGTCCGAATGACGAATAGATTTCTTGCAGGCATTGCAGTTAGACATTCCGATGGTTGATAAAAAACGTAGGATAAAACAACCGATGCAGGTATTTAATCAGTGTTTCAAAATCAAGTTGTGGGTAGAATTTTGTTACCTCCACGAATGTGACGTAGCCGCGAGACGCTGTTGGAGTCCGAAAACGCCTGATATTCGGAGAACGTAGCTATGCCCACTGCTTTCGGTGTGTAAACAAGGATGTAAAAATTACAACCGACACTTGCACTCGGGGGTGAAGAAAGCTTTGCGAGAAGGCCGAGAGGGTAGCGAAACTGGCCGCGAAGCACCTGATTTGCGGCAAACGCGAAAACGTCACAATAGCCCTAACTGCAAAATGGTCTTTACTATGTTGGCTTTAGTGCGAAAGTTGGT
Organism: Philereme vetulata; assembly: GCA_918857605.2. Taxonomy (NCBI): domain Eukaryota; kingdom Metazoa; phylum Arthropoda; class Insecta; order Lepidoptera; family Geometridae; genus Philereme; species Philereme vetulata. The sequence goes on along the minus strand of OU975434.1, from coordinate 12,779,579 downwards.
TGAGAAAAAAAAATTTGTGAATTTAACCAATATAGACACACGTCCACTCTAAGCGACTGTTTGAAGTCATACTGATTTAAATTATATAAGCTACTTTAAATTTCCATTTTCTCGCACTACCACACTACACAAAGGTTAGCTGGAAGAAAATGCTAATTAGCATTAAGTTCGCATATGTATTAATTTATTAGTGCAATGAAGAATTTTCTAATCTAATCTAATAAAGAAAATAAATGACGTCTAAATTGTAACATGAGAATCCAATGTATGGACCCCCTAAGTAGAGAGAGAGAGACATACCTTCATGTTAACAGTTTCCCTCGGCACGACGTACTTGGGCGTGGGCGCGAGGCTGAACACCGGCTCGTTGATGAAGAACCCTGACATCATGGAGAGCAGCACCAGCACCGCCACCGGCAGCAGCTGCACCAGCCCGCCGTGCGCCTCGCGCGCCTCGGGCTCGCGCGCGCGCCGCCGCGCGTACACGCCCTGCCCCGCGCCGCCGGGGAACGCTGCGCCAAACAACAATGTACAGCGTAAGTCCGGCAACGTCGCGCAATTGTAGAATATGTATACTTAAAGCTAACATATTGTTACGCCGAAGCTGTTACAGAATATGTAAAAGTAACAATCGGCTTCTTGACGTTATACCTACAGTGTCACAGAATAGGTAATACTTGGTATAGAATATACCTACATACCACGTTTTTACCTACAGTTGCACAGATTAAGAAATAGTATTTAGTCGAAATACCTACACTTTTCTAGTAACTAGTAGAAACATCGAGAAGGTTCTGGAAATAATGCGCGGTATAAATAGTGCGTAGAGACGCTCGAGGCAGTCTAGTCTAGTTTTGGCGATACGTGCGAATACTTCGGTGACTTTTAGTGGTTTATTGTGCAACAGTGGTGTGATTTAGTGTGTTGTGATTACTTGTGATTAAGTGTTATTTTGGTTAGATTCATTCTCATTATTTTATCCCGAACCTTCAGCTCGTAACAATATGCTAATAGCTACCGCATGTGGGCACACGTCTACACGGCTCGGGTGATCTTGCTTTTACATTTACCAGTTCATAAAACCATTCATCATCACTTCAGAAAGACTCTTAATAAGTTAGGGACAAGGTGTGAATTGATTTTAATTTAGTCATATATTTTTTTTAAAGTAGTAAATTATACCTACAAACTCTGCCGACTAATATCACAAATAATCACACTAATTTTATAAATGCGAAAGTTTAGATGTTTGTATGTTACTCAATCACGTCGTAACGACTGAACCGATTTCGATGAAATTTGGTATGTATGTAGATTATAACCCGGATTAACACATGCTACTTTTTATTGGCAAACGGGGCGTGCGAAGCCGCGGGCGAAAGCTAGTGATCTATATATCATGAAGGTGAAGCGTGTAAGTACCCGCCGTAACGTAACACAGTTAAATCTAACACAGAGAGTACGGTTTAGTAAGTATTCTATTTTTCAACTAACATACTACCTACTAGATACCAACTAATTTCCATCGTGTGAATAGAATATATGACAGATTGATAGTTCAAAAAATAGTATATATGTTACAAAGTTAAATCGTACGTACTCATTCTATTTGGAAATAAATTTAACTTTTCAGAACACCTGCTCGACAATGTCAAATTACACGTCACGTAAACCTCACCGAAAGCATTTGATTAAATCCCTACGGCTGAGCCGGGAGTAAAGTACTGAATTTCATTATACCCGTGATTTGAATTTAGAACTTCATCTGTATTAAAATTTGAACCAAAGAGACCCACACAATAAGAACTTATTCGTAAATCGAACTAACCTCTGCACAGAATGCACCAACCTAGATTGGGTTTTTATTGTCTCGCATAAAGTGTGAAAAGTAGAGTATTCTCCTCGTGGATAAAGCTGTCCGCATTTTGGGCGCGCTTATATCCCTCTCTCTAGCTAGAACAACTCTCTAGGGCTGGGATGCACAGACCACGGCCCGCGGGCCGCATGCGGCCCGCCGGTCGAATACTGGTGGCCCGCCGACAGCAAAAATAATACTCTCATACATTCGAAAAATATTGAATTCTATTCCAGAATAAAACCAAATAAAATATGTTCGAAAAGTAATTTGAATCTCGCGCGCGCGCTCTTAAGTGCGCTTATCGGTGCGCCGTGCATGCGTCGGTAACAGCGGTCGGTAATGTTCGTGCCGATCTCGGTTCGAATTCGTTTTCTTGACGGCAGCGCGGTGGCGGCTTATCCACGGGTTATATTGTTAGAGCAAGCGAGATAGCAATTGTCCCGAATTCCCGATTGCTCGCGTAGGTAGATACACGAAGCTTCCAGAGTCGGTTTCGAGATTTCTCCAGACAGTTTTCGACTCTATACGCGCGGTATAAAAGCCACGATAACCGCAGCGACCGACAGTTCGGTTTCAATTTGAGTGAAGTGTCAATAGTTCTAGTGTAGATTTTAATTAACTCGACTAGCCGGTGTCATATATTTTGATCCACATTCAACGTAGATTTCCCGTCAAGTGCCGTGTATAATTATTAATTGTGTTGTGAAATCGTAAGTAAAACTCTGTTATTAATAAGTGTTTCCCTACATATTTAATCAATTATTTTTGGTAATTTAAAAAAGGATGGGTAATTTAAGTAGGTACTGTAATTGTTTTTAGGTGCTGTGTTAATCATAGCCAGGATTAGAACGCAACATGGACAAGCCAGGGCCTAGTAAAAAACGTAAGGTTAAAGATGAAGATCGGCAGTTTCAAGAAATTTGGACTGAGAAATACTTTTTTGTATGGTCGCATAACAAAGTCGTTTGTTTAATTTGCAAGAATTCTGTTCCGATTGCAAAGGAATAAAATGTAAAAAGGCACTATGAAACGCAGCATCCTACTTTTACCAAGTTTACAGGCGAATTAAGAAAGCTAAAAATGTTGTCTTTAAAACGGGAGCTTACTGGTCAGCAAGCTATGTTTACAAAACCCATTCAAGATTCAGAAACAGCTACAGAAGTTAGTTATGAAATTTCTCGGATGATAGCAAAGCGAAGTCGCCCCTTCAATGATGGGGATTTTGTAAAAGAATGCATAGAAATTGCCGCTAAGAAAATGTGTCCAGAAGCAGCAAAAAAGTTTGAGAAAATTCAACTGAATCGTATGACTATCCAAAGACGAATTATGTCTTTGTCAGGTAATATTGCGGAACAATTAAATGAAAAAACTAAGATCATTGAATTTTTTTCATTAGCACTCGACGAATCCACTGATATTAGTTCCACAGCTCAACTTCTCATATTCATACGAGGTGTTACTCAAGATTTTGAAGTCTTAAAAGAGTTATTAGGAATGTGTTCATTGAAAGGTTAAACCAGAGGAGTTGATATACTCAATGTACTTTTGGATGAGTGTTCAAAAACTGATTTGGACTTATCAAAATTATCGGGAGTTGCGACTGACGGTGCTCCTTCGATGATTGGTGTCAATTCTGGGCTAGTTACTTTGCTGAAAAAGCATCTACAAGAAAAAAACATAAACGCTGAAGATCTCATGCAGTTTCACTGCATTATACACCAAGAAGCCCTCTAGTTCTAAAAAAAATGAATTTCAAAATGTCATGAAAGTGGTAGTTTCGACTGTAAATTTCATAAAATCACGAGGACTCAATCACAGGCAATTCAAACAATTCCTTGATGACATCGAAAGCGAATATGGAGATTTACTGTATTATACAGAAGTAAGGTGGCTAAGTCGTGGATTGACACTGGAACGATTTCTAAATTTAATAGAAGAAATTGAAATATTTCTGGCGGAAAAGCAAAGGGATGTCCCGGAACTTAAAAATCCTGATTGGTTGTGTGATTTGGCTTTTTTAGTTGACATTACAAATCATTTGAATGTCTTGAACACACGGCTTTAAGGCAAAAATCAACTGATATCCCAGCTCTACGCTCATGTATCATCCTTTCAATGCAAGCTGATACTTTTCAGATCGCAATTGAATTCTGGAAATTACAATCATTTTCCGAATTATAAGAAAATGGCTGAAAAATTCAACAAAACTGCGATTAATTTCAGTTATGTAGAAAAGAAAAAGAAAAGATATTTTGATTCAATCTTTTCAAGACAGATTTTCGGAGTTTAAAAAAGTGAAACCTCTGTTGGACATATTCAGCAATCCTTTCACGATTTCAGTTGAAAATGCGCCAGAGTCAATGCAGTTAGAAATTATCGACATTCAAAACGACCAAGATTTACGCAACAAATTCAACGAAGGAGACTTGCTGAACTTTTACCGCTGCATTGATAAAAATACGTACAAAGAGTTGCGCATAAACGCTCTGAAATGTGCCAGCTTATTTGGTTCTACCTATATATGTGAACAAACCTTTTCAATACTAAATAATAATAAAACAAAAAATCGAAACCGCCTTGCAAACGAAAGTTTGGAAGCAGTTTTACGTGTTGCTACAAGTAAATTTGAGCAAAATATAAAAAAGATTGTAAGCACTATGCAGTGCCACGCTTCAAATTAATAAATTATTTTTCAATTTTAATACATTATTATCAATTCTTTATTGTCTTTAATTACCTATACTTCTGGCGGCCCGCCATCAGTTCATAATTTGCCCGAGTGGCCCCTAGTCTTAATAAGTCTGTGCATCCCTGCTCTAGGGCAACTCTAGAATCCTTTGTTACGTTCAGAATGCAATATAGCGTCCGTGACGCAAGACACTGCTTTATCCCCTCGTTTAATAAACTACTATTATCTTTTATAAGCGGCGGGCAGAAATTGGATGCGAAGAGTCGAAGACCGGACTCAATGGCCTCCGTGGTGCCGTGGGCGAATAACCGGCTGAGACGCAGGAGGTAGCGGGTTCGATTCCCGCCGCGGAACAAATGTTTGCATGATCTACAGACATTTATTCTCTGGATGTTTGTCTATATGTATACTATAAGTATGTATTTACAAAAAAAAATGTATGCAAGAATTCTATCAGTTATCTAGTTCCCATAGTACAAGCTCTGCTTTGTTTGGGGCTAGATAGCGCTGTGTGAAATATCCAGCAATATTTATTTATTTAATGGCGCGTATTGGAAGAGGCCTATGCCACCAGTCAACTAATTTGGGCTAATAATAAATAATGCTGGTCACACACAGCGCTATCTAACCCCAAACTAAGCAAAGCTTGTACTATGGGAACCAGATAACTGGGAGCCAAGATTATGTATTGAATATATTTAGACATTCTGCTCCATTAATATTACAATATAAGCTTGATATAAATAATGTATATAATTGCATAATTATTTATTAAAACGGGTATTTATCGCGTATGTACCTTTTTAGGGTTCCGCACCACAAAAGGTAAAAAAGGAACCCTTATAAGATCACTCTCTTGTCCGTCTGTTTGTCCGTGTGTCACCACCGATTTTCTCAGGAACGGGTGGACCTAGCAAGTTGAAATTTATACCAGATACTGAGGTCTATAGTAGGGACTATAGACCTCAGTATCTGGTATAAATTAGAGAGATTAGGAGTATAAAAATCAAGGCCCTGAGTCAACACGTTAAAAAGGTATGGGCAAATTTAGATTTTCGCGAAAACTTGTAAGTACCAAAATTTACCTTAATTTTCAACTTTTATTATTTTTCGGAATTTTCCCTTTACTTGTGCTGTAAGACCTTGCTTTTAACCAAAATTAACAATTCTAGGTCAATCGGAAGTACCCTAAAGGTTTTTTGGGTAGAAAACCTATATGGTAGTTCCCGTTGACCTACAATCAAGAAATTTGGCAAAAAGCAAGGTCTTACAGCACAAATAAAGGAAAATTAAACTTAGTTGGCGTCAACTATGTATGGGCGCTCATACATTTTAGAGGACTAGCTTAATCGGCACCAACCTCAAATAAGGTAAATAAATAAAATTGAGATATACAACAGACATGATTTTAAAAATCTTGGAATTTTCCGCATGTGTTCGGAAAACACTATAAATAAAAATACTATTAGACATGATTTTATTGCCGTTTCTATATGTACGGAACACTTCGTGCGCGAGTCCGACTCGCACTTGGCTGGTTTTTTTATTTGTTGCCCCGACGCGATAAATAACCCGTTTTAATCATTGATTATGTAAAGTGATCGCGAAAGTTTCAAAAATACTGTGTAATCTCACGTCAGTCAACTCATACCGTTGTTGTATTGTCAGTTACGATCGATACATTTATTTATGACGTTACGGTTCCGAGACATCGCCGCTCACAAAGGAATACATGCATACGATTAGAGTAGCTCAACGGGCAATGGAGTGTGCCATGCTCGGTATATCACTCCTGGACCACATACTCCATGTAGAAATCCGACGTCGCACAAAGGTTGTGGACGTGGGTATGAAGATCGCAGGGCTGAAGTGGAGATGGGCTGGACACTTCGCTAGGAGGGATGACGGGCGTTGGACGAAGGCGATTACAGAGTGGTGGCCAAGTGGATGCCAGGGATGCCAAGGGTGGCCAGGGCGGGTGGTCGAATGATATTGAAAGCGTAGCTGGGTGTCAATAGATGAGACTCGCAAGGGGCCGGAAAGAATGGCGTAATAAAGAGGAGGCCTATACCCAACAGTGGATGCAGACGGGCTGAGATGATAATGATGTTACGTGAATTGGCCAGCTTATAATATAATACATACTTATAATATATAAAGAAATACGCAGACCCGCACAGCTACACATATTAAGTTGTAAATATGTGATGTGCCGGTAATTAAACATTTAAATTATCCATTGTTTCATTTGCTCAAATGACGTTGCTGATTTTGTTGTTGCTTTTGTTAAAAATATTCTAAAACTAGTTTCCGCACGCGGCTTCTCTCGCGTGGTTTCCCCATAAAAAGGTTCAATTTTGTTGTAGAGCATCGTCTGTCTATCATAGCTGTGTTCATTTTTGACTCTATAGTATAGTACGCGTTATTTATTTACAATTTAAATATTTTATCGGCTTACATATATTTTTAGTCTATTTTATAAGTATTAGGTTTAAAAAAGAATTATTTTTGATTATACCTAAGAATATGTAAATGTATCCTCCTCCACAATACATCCGCACTCAGTATCTTTGTAAATTTAGCTCCATCCAAAGTTTGCATGGAAAAGATCGCTTTCATAATTCAAATCAAATAAATGCTTTCAACGATAAGGCCGGCCATTGTATTGCCTTATTTGTTCTAGCTTAGTACTTATTTTTGTTTGTGTGGTTCGATATATATCGATATTTTGTTAATATGTAATCTATATTAATATTATAAAAAGGAAAGAATTGTATTTTTGTGTGTGTGTGTATGTTTGTAATGAATAAACTCAAAAACTACTGGTCCGATTTCAAAAATTCTTTCACCCTTAGAATGCTAGAATGCTAGAAGGGATTCCGAAAACTCCGGGATCCCGCGGGATTAGTTATATCAATCCCGCGGGATCCCGGAATTTTCGGATTGATATAACTAATCCCGCGGGATCTCGAATTTGCAATCTCGAGTCGGGATTGCATTCCCTAGTAGGTATACCTGCAGCTCCAAAGAACATATTGAAGAGCTCCTCAGCAGTGAGGTCGGACTCGAAGCCCCGCGCGTAGTACTGGTGGTGGTGATGCGTGGCTTGCGGGGGGTCGGCGCCGCGGATGTCGTACTGCTTGCGCTTCTCAGCGTCTGTGAGGATGGCGGCCGCGTTGCCGATGGCCTGGGGAATTAGCAAATACTCTTTCACTATTACTATATTTATTTATTACTAGCGGCCCATCCCGGCTTGGGGTATATCGGATTAGCAAACTGAAGTGGCAGTGGACTGACCATATATGCCGGAGAACCGACAACCGATGGGGTAAACAAGTTCTTGAGTGGAGACCGCTTCTTGGAAAACGTTGTGTGGAGCGCCCCCGGCTAGGTGGAGCGATGACATAAGGTGGCGAATTGGATGAGAAGAGCCGAAGACCGGGGTCAGTGGCGCGTATTGGGGAGAGGCCTATATCCAGCAGTGGACTAATATGGGCTGATGATGATGATCCCGGCTTCGCACGGGTGGACATTTATTTTTAAACATTTTTTTTGGCTAATTTTTACACCTTGGGTTACATTATTAAAGTTTCAGTAGGGATCCCATTTTTTCTAGTCTCTCCCCGATCTCGTTTTCTCAAACCACACACCATTCAACGTGGCTGGCGGTGACGACCGACGTGATATTGCCGCCGCTTCCATCCAGTGTTGCCAAATCATGTTCATTTAGGGCGTGTCCAGATCTGACAAATGCTCCGCGTGCCACCCGCGAGCTACGAGTGTGCTACGCTGCGCCGGTCACGCGCAAGCGTTAAGCCGTACCGCGCAATAGTTGCCCGCGCGTGTACCTGCGCGCACCGCTTCCTCCCGCCGCACCTCGGGCTCACCCACTTACTCCACTCAGTTTGTTTCTAACTACGAGACGGTGAAGACGTGTTTGCAAGTCAAAAGCAAGTAACAAACTGTGTGTTAAAAATAGGATGTATTCCTGTTGTCCCCATTGACGCTGTCCCCATTCAATGGGGACAACGGAACCGAATAGAAACAATTAAAATTTATTCCTGTTGTCCCCATTGACGGTGTACCTGTTAATGGGGACAGCGGAACTCAATAAAATAATTAACATTTATTCCTGTATAAGGTGCACGCGAGAGGCGCACAAACAGTTGCACTAGTAGCACGCGTATTGCACGTATGCAGCGCGCATTCGCCAGATCTGTACACACCCATACGATGACAATAAAAGTTCAATAAATTAAACATACTAACTACTACTAAACCATTCAAGTGATGCTGATAATCCAACATAATTTACTAAAAGCTAACACTTGTATATGTTATTTATTTCCACTTACATCTATCATTACAGGCCTAAACCTAATACAATGATGTAGTCAACTTAATTATCTAACGTATGCTACTCAATTTCAATTAATTAATATACTACACTATTTACAAACATCAAATAAACAATGTGGCCTTTGCGAATTCATTCAGAGGAACATGGTACACATCTAACATAGATGTGTACCATGTTCCTCTGAACTATAGTCTAACTTATTATTAGCTGCAGTAAAATGACGTTTTGTGGGTTGCCGGTTTTTGAAGAAAAATAAATAGGGATGTAGCTAAATGAGTGAATCATAAATGAATAATCAGTTTGGTTTTTTTTTTGAGATTTAATATTAAGTTGTAATGTATTTTTTTAACCTATTATTATTACTATACTAGAGGATTGATCTTTTTTAGTGGAAGTATAGGGAGGTACATTAAAAATGAAACAAAAACGTCATAATAATGTTATTTAATTAATTTTTGTGAACTGAATCACATCCCTATTGAGATTAGGCTGACAACATTATTTTACGGAATGACATTTAGAAACGTCATTTTACTGCAGCTAATAAAAAGTTAGACTATAGATCTCCGCAACTAGATTGAGCGTGTGCAGGGTGCACGTCAGAGGTACTTAATAGTACAAACGAAAAAAATGAATCCGTTCTTAGGTAAACCCTAAGTCTTTAATTAACCCTAAGAGAAACTCAAGACTTTATAAAAAATAATCAAATAATAAAAACATTTTTTATTGGAACCAGAAAAGATGTCATGAACAATTTTAAACATAAGTGCTAGTTTACATATAGGTACTAATTATAATTTTAATGTATGCTTAATCATTTGAAAATTATACAAATCAGCTTATGTAATAATTATATACCTAACAATATTATGCATTAACTTTGACCTTCACACTAGGATTCCCTGTATTGTGGAGATCAAATACAAAAAAAGGTTAATCAAGGTAGTGCAGTGTTCGTCAAGTGAATTTAAATTACGTTTCTATTTAAATGAATATCATGTGTAAATTTAAAGTATAGTTAATTTTAATCTAATTATGTTTATAGTGTTAAATTTGGTTTGGTATATCTATTTCTATAATGTGTGTTTGTCTATTATGGTTAGTGCTATAAGTATTAAGTCTATGCGGTTGGTTGCTCACCTTAAATGCCTCGGAGGCTCCCGGAGCATGGTTCTTGTCAGGATGCAGCTGCAGCGCTAACTTCTTGTACGCCTTCTTGATGTCAGAGTCTGTCGCCTCTTTCGTTACTCCTGTTGACAATTAAAATAAATTAAAATCCAGGTTATAATGTACGTACATACTAAATTTCATCGAAATCGGTTCATCTGTTACAACGTGATTGAGTAACAAACATCCAAACTTTCGCATTTATAATATTAGTGTGATGCGAAAGTTTGAATGTTTGTTTATTTATTTGTTTGCCGTTACGAACGGCTCAAACCGATATCGATGAAATTTAGTATGCACGTAGATTATAACCTGGATTAACACATAGGCTACATTTTATCCCATAAATCAGGTCCCATGGGATAAAAAAGGGGTGTCGTTGTTGCAACAGCGAGTTTAGCTTTATTTCTAGGTTACACATTTAGTAGCGTAACGCGTACGAAGTCGCGGGGAACAGCTAGTAATGGCAAAGGCCTCCCCCAACTCCTTCCACCTATCGGGATTCTTGGCAGATCAGATTCCCACAATTCCTAATTTATTATACCTATAGGATTATTAAGATTTAGAAGATAAAATAACTAGGAACTGAAATGGCTCAAACACAAACAAAACTTACCTCTTTACACAACTTACCTCATACAACTAATTAAACATACCTACTTCTCTAAAGCTCACACAGTCAGTATAACTGTGGACGGAGTACACTACACTACTCTTACTCGTACTTACATTGAATAGTTAAATTAAGCATGTCCATTTATTTGTAGGTGTATAGGTGATGTATGAATGTGTATATTGTGTGTATGTATGAATGTATATCTTTAATGTTTAGTGTGTTTGTGTGCTTATGGTTGTTGTGTAAGTTATACTTATCTTAAGATTTTTTTAATATTGTAAATCTTTATATTTAAAATCATGGTCCTATTTAGTGCGATAAGTGATTTACGTCCTCAATGTATAAGTATTTGAATTATAAAATGTAAATCCTTTATTGGCTGTTAAGTTTTAACATAAGATACACCTGTTATATACTAAGAGCTGTGGATTTTGTTCGAAATAAAATAAAATACAAGAGTAGACACAGTTAGGGACCTTGCTGTTTTGTTTGGCAGTAAGCTTCTATTTGACGATCATACTGATAATATTCTGAACAAAGCATCTCGTGCGCTTGATTTTGTTTTTAGAATATCTTCTGAATTTACGAGCATTAAGATTATCAAAATCCTGTATTCTCAAAATTGTTTGTGCGTAGTCACTTGGAGTTCGCCTCTCAAGTCTGGGAATCCCTGCTATGACGTGTAATCTACACGTTTAGCAGGAATACAAAAGTTATTTGTTATACAAGAGTGCAAAATTGCTTTTAAACCGCGCGCTCAATTTTGTTGATCGAGAAAGCGAAGGATTAATATATTAGAATCCTGAGCGTTAGCGAGGGAATCAAAAGAGCACGAGGTGAAAATTCTTTGCACTCGAGTGCTCGTAACTTTTCATCCCACCTCAGCGAGCAAAAGACTAAATGCACAAAAAAAGTAATACATCAAGAAGGTTCCGAGTTTAGTTTTTAACAAATTAAAAAAGGTTGTATGATAAATTCGACACCATGGAGGTAGAAGTAAATAGGTTTAAAGATGTTTTGAATTCACAAAATTAGTGCACACAATGTTCTAAATTCAATTTACTTTATCCTCTAGCAGATAAAAATAGCTTTTGCACTCAGATATCGAAGAGCAAAAATACTCTTACCGAGATGGGGGGATGAATAAGAGTTTTGTGAAAAAGTTTATCTTCCTGATTATATAACTGGATGTTGTATATTTCACTTTCTTCCTCTGTATGGACGTAGAAACATTTGTGATTTGCTGTATCTTCTGAGCATTGCAAATGGTAGGGTTGACTGCTCTGAGTTACTGGTGCTACTGGGATTACACACTTCTAGAGTCAGAATAAGGAGACAGCACATTTGACATGTTCCGTTAGTTAAAACCAATTACAGGCAGGACGCACTTACTATTCAAGCAAGCGCCTCGCTTAATACTTTGGCAGATGCAGATATTGATCTATTCAATACTTTGACAAGCAAGTTAAAACGGATAAATTCTTCTCTGATAATTAATGTACCTAAAACTATCATGAATGAATATTGAAATTTCAAACGGTTTTCGTCCACTGTAGCTGTGTTTTTACCTAAATCTTTTTTTAAATTATCTGTAGCAATTTGTATTTGAGCCTAAGCATACATGTCTGTTTTTGCATGTATTATAATATAATTAGTTTTCTGTGTACCTAGCTGTAAGTTTCCTGAAAATAATGAAAAAATAAAAAAAAAGCCAGAAGCCATTGTTTCAGCTACCCCCTTGTATTATGCATCCCCCCCCCCCCCTGCTGCAGGGAGGGTAATGCTTCTTGTCTTGTTGGTAGGTGATGTGGTAGTACACACACAATTAAGATCAACCTGCCTTCATGATATAAATAAAATATTTATACTTTTTACAAATCGGTTAATAAACGACGGAGTTCTGAGGTAATAATAAACACAAAACCGAATTGCATCCCTGTAAAATTTGTAGGTTGCCCTTAATTTTTTTGGGATCCCATCATCAGATCCTGACTTGGTGCCAATGGGACCACCTGGGAAGTATACCCTTTTAAACAAGGAAATAATTTTTCAAATCGGTCAAGGCGTCTAAGAGTAATCAGGGAACACACAAAAAAAAGATACCGGTGAATTGAGAACCTCCTTTTTTGAAGTTGATTAAAAAGACTTTCAACATTGTGTGATGTAGGTGCCTACCTACACACATCGACAATATTGCTGAATCATCATATAAGTTGACGTACCTAAGTGTTCTTTATGTCCCTATGGTTTGAAATAAATAAATATGAAAATATGAAGCCACAAGATGTCCACCACTGAACATAGGCCTCCCCCATACATTTCTAGAACGACCGATGTGGTGCGCCAGCGCTTCTTGTCTTTAAACAAATAGATAAATAGGGTGTAGGTACTTTTTGCAACCACAGCTAATATATTTTATTCATATTGATCTAATATTTGAGTTCCGGACCTCGAAAAGGAATAAGTAAAAATCACTATCCATATATCTGTCCAGACCCTTTTCTCAGGAATGCGTGGAAGTAGTGCTTCTAGTGTACCAGTGACTAGAACTCTAGTCACTAACAAGAAAGAAAACTTGTTTAAATATTATGAAGGTAATTCAATAACTTAGCTTATAATTTAACTTTTAAAACAATAATTACTTTGATTGACATCAACTCAACAAACCACAATAAATATACTGACGAGGGAAACAAAAAATAAGTACATTCAAGACACAACAAACAAAAAGAGATAACGAAACGGCCTTGAGAACATGTACATCTCAATAGTGAGCCTAGCTAGACTTACCAAGTATTTCGTAATAATCCTTGCACTTCGTCTTGATGCGGCGGACCGCTTCTAGCTGATCCTGGGTATATTCCCGCTGAGGAGCCGTGTGGGTTGGTGTTCTACGCCTTCTAACGTCCTCATTACTCGGAGCCTCTGCGGCCCGTTTAGGCGTCGATGCTCCTGGCCCTGCAGCCCTAACTCGTGTCAGAAGCTCTTTAGCGAGCGCAGATGGGTATAATCTCTCAGCTTTCAGCAAAAACTTCTCAGCTTTCTCGGGATTTCCAGCAGTAAATGCACTTTGAGCTATTTCGATGCACTTGTCAGCCTCATCCTTATTCCCTTCAAGCGTCATTTTGAAGCTTGTGGAGAGATTTCCTGGACAGGTTTAGTGGTAAACGATACGGAAGGTGTCGCAGAATATTTAGTGGAGATATTCTGCGTAATTTAATTAGGTAAATTGATTTTTAGTGCGTATTTCCACATAGCAAAAAATACCAGATTTACTAAAGTAGAAGTACGCACTGACCGAACTGAACTGCAACTGAATGAATGAAATAAGCACAGAAAATAAACTGAAGCCGAACTTACTTGAGTCAGTTACTGACTTCAAATTCAAATCATGTCTTCACGCATCTGTAGATGCGTAAAACAAACGAGCGGGTGACACGCACTGTGTGTCACACGTACCATGTATCTACAATCTGTAAGGTGTGGAATGACCTTCCCCTGGAGGTTTTCCCGGTGGGTTTAAAATTAACGCCGTCAAGAGAGGTATAAATAAGGCATTAAGTTTTAAGCAACGTGACTGCTGTACCACGAGTCCTACAGGAGTATATAGGCGAACGTGACCCTAGCCATCAGGACGCCCGTCAGCTTGTTTGTCTAAATATAAAAATAAATAAAACACATTTATTAAAGACAAAATAGGTGCATAATTGGTTAGTAACATTTATTTCTTACAGCATGTTAGTACCACAACCATAACAAAATAAAACACCATAAAATACTAACGTAATAAATGTCTAATAAAAAAACGTGTGTGTGTGTACCTACTTAGGTACGCACGTAAGAAGTAATAGTTCTTTGGCATAAGAGAATAAAAATAGCTAAAGATTTCATCCCGTACGCCACAACTCTTTGTTTGTAAAAGGAATGATAAATTAATAAATATCATTATAAGTTTTCACGGAAATCTAAGAGACTCTCAGCTAACTTCATCATGTCGTTTTTTGGCTGTCGGTGTGCGCGCGCATCGTAAAAATTTTACTCTCATATTTTTTTCCAAACGCGCCAAAAGAAGTATAATTTCGTTAAAAAATAAAAAATATCTGTGCTGATCCTGGCATCGAAACATTTTTCAAGATAGTACAGTGCTGCCATGTCTTTGCTGATTTAAGTATTCTGGCTGGATATTTTGAAGTCAGCCCGCTCCCCTCGCCACTTGCGCTAGAGGCACTGACTTGTTATTGAGCAACTCAAAATTTTATGCACATAAAATTATGTTTAACAAGCAAAATGCATAAAAAGCATTATATAAATTCTAGATTTACAACGTGCAATACTTATAAATAACAATTTTGTCAAAAGACGTTTAGAGGCGACTTTAGAGCCTGTTGAGTCAGTCGATTATTAGATGTTTAAATACATAGACTGTTTGACGATATTTTGTTATTTTTGAATTTCTGTTAGAAGCACGACTAACTAGTTTGTTCAATAAGAGAAGAGTCGTGCCGTTAAGGTGAACTAACATTAAGATTTTTATATAAAAATCTATATCTTCTATATCTATATCTTGCCATATGGCAACCCAATCCAGCTGCCATCTCTCTCGTCACGCAACTGTCAAATGCCAACTTCGACTCGGAAAAAAAAGCGGGAAACTTCGTAAAAGGCGGCAGCTTAAAAATTCCTTCCTAAATTTTAATATTAATTTTATTTGATAAAGTGATCAGGAGAGTGTAATTTACTTGTTATCTTAATCTTTATTGTATTTATAGTGTAGTTTACATATTTTAATTAGTTGGTAAGTCTTTTTATCGTTTTTTGTCCGATGGAGATGGAGGAGCCACCGTACCCCGGGGACACGGTCCCTCCGGCTAGTAACTTTGTAACAATCTCCAACAGTTTCGATAAACTTGCATCAAATGAGTCCGGTATGGACACGGCCACTTCTGTTTCAAACTCAAAGAAATGTCGTAAACGAAATCGTGTAAACAAAGTGACGTGCAAGCACTGTAATAAAAGGAAGCGGAAACATGGTTCAAATGAGTCTAAAGGTTGTAACTGCGATGGAAATATATCACAGAGTAGTGATAATAATGACCCTATTCCAGTATCCGTTTCTCCTTCAGTCGATTCATCTACTCTTGCATCATTAAATTCATCTCCACCAGCCGTGACGGTGACGCCGCCAGCGCTGCCAGTCACAAGAGCTCAGTATGACTCTACAGATAATGCCCCATTTATTGTATATGTGCAACGAGTTACTGACTCTCCTAATGACGGCTCCACACTCCACCCCATCATCTTTGGGAAATTCCTGAAACGTAACAGTATAATCCTCACATAACCTCACATAATCCTTCTTCGTAAGCTCCAAGAGCTAGGAATTCGTGGTAATCTTCTCAGGTGGACAGAGTCATATCTACGAAATCGTTCACAGGCGGTAGTTGTTGCTGGACACCGGTCTGATCTTGTAGATGTTCCCTCTGGAGTCCCTCAAGGCTCTATTTTGGGGCCCCTGTTTTACGCTGCCTACCTGTATGATGTGAGTAGTTGTTTTCTTTTTGCCAAATTTCTCATGTACGCTGATGATACCAAAATCTACGCTTTTATAAAGACTGAAGCAGACTCTCAGAAGCTGCAAAATGATATTAAACGGCTATGTAACTACTATCGGGATAATAGAATTGGAGTAAATGCATCAAAATGTTTCCAAATTTCCTTCACTCGTAAAATTAAAAAAGTCACTTATCAATATGAATTAGACAATATACCTTTGGAACGCAAAAACGCAACACGAGACCTTGGAGTAATCTTTGACTCAAAAATGTTAATGTCTGATCAAGTCGCGGCAGTGGTTGCAAAAGCTTACAGAAATCTAGGGTTTGTCTTACGTGTTAGTCGGCAGTTCTCTGACGCTGAATGTATTAAAGTACTTTACAATTCTTATGTCCGTAGCGTCTTGGAATACTGTTGCACTATGTGGAACCCACAATACATAATATATGAGCAAGATATTGAGCGCATTCAATCCAAATTCATTAAAACGTTAAACTATCGCACCTATTGTAAAAGAAGCATGACTTACGTTACGAGGAATCGTGTAGGTTTCATAAACTCATGCCGTTAAAGGATCGGCGCTCTTTGCTGCAGATGTTGTTTTTACACGACGTTTGCAGTAATAGAATTGATAGCACCGAATTGGCGTCTCTCGTTCTTCAATTCAATACTCCTTTTAAACGTACGAGACACACAACCCTCTTTCATATTCCTTTCAGTCGTACCAACTATGCCCAAAATTCTGTCATCTGTCGCACGCTAGATAGCTACAACAAGGATTTTTCGGCAATAGACATCTTCTCTAATAGCAAAACATCTTTTAAGAAACAAATTATGTTTGTTCTTAGTCATATATAGCGCGTTCTATAAAATATTCAGAAATTCACTCAACACACATTACACTCTCTCCCTCACCCCCTCAAGTACACACATTTACACAGCATCCCTACCTTCTTTTGTTCTTCAAATGCGTACCTACTAAATTACTAAAATCCTTGAAAATTTAAAATTTAATTAATATAGTATGTTTTTTAATCTTTTTCTCTAGGTGACTAGTTTCATAAAAGATAAGTCTATAAATTGAGAATCTGTTATTGGCATTAAGCATTAGTTATAAGGATTGTTTACATTGTTAACAAGTGCTGTTGATTCTGTAATGAATAATAAAAAAAACAAAAAAAAAAAAAAGTATATATAATGTTGTAAATGGTAGTGTTAAGAGAATAGGAAGAAATAGAGTGTCAATGGCTTTTGATAATTATACAGATGCTAATATTTTTATTAACTTTGACAGTTTAAGCAGCAACAACTTCAAAGCATTCATATCAACTTATAACGTCTCACGCATGGGGGTAGTCCGCGGAGTGCCCACAGACATCTATTCAGAGGAGATGATGGAATGCACCACGGTTCCCAGCGGTTGTGGGAAGATATTAAAAGTTAGGCGTATCAATTACAAGGAAATTATTAATAGAGCTCTAGTGTGGAAACCAACTCAGACGGTGGTTGTAACATTTGATGGTCAAGTGTTGCCTAACCGTGTTTATATGTGCTATAATGCCTTACAAGTTCAAATATATACCTACCCGACCATCCAATGCTATAACTGTTGTTGTTTTGGACACACTAAGTTACAATGTAGATCTAAGCCACGATGCTACAAGTGTGGTCAGGAGCACTCAGGTGACTCATGTCATATTGATGAGGAGTGTGTTTCTTGCTGCGCATGCGGGGGAATACACTTTGCAACTAGCAAATCATGCCCAGAATATACCAGAGAACAAAAGATTAAATTCTCAATGGCTGATAAGTGTATTTCCTACGCGGAAGCTTCCAGGATTCATCCATCTCTGTCTCGATCTTATGCTGAAATTTTAGCTACATCCAAAGATCAAACTGCTTCATTTAATAACTTCCACAAAACTAATCAGTTTTCTTCTAGCGAGCCTTCCTCTTACAAAAAGACAATATTCATGAAACCGCGTTTGCCTTTTAAACCAGTCAAAGGTTATAACCAGAAAGAGCACCGCAATCTTATTAATGAACCATCCCCGACCCTAACAAATGGTTGCGCTAAAAGAGGTTCCTCTTTCAGATAAGCAACCAAGTATGTGAGATATTATTAATCTGTAAAATGCATTATTCAAATCCAAAATTATAGAACTGTCCAACGCAGCCATAATAACAGACACAATTAGTATTCTCAACACCCATAATGGATCACACCAGATCCGCAGTTCAGTGGAACTGCAGGAGTGTACAAAGTAAAAAAATTGAAATTGTATATTTAATTAATAAATATGACCCTTTTATTTTCTCTATCACAGAGACCTGGCTCAAGCCAGGTTCTGTGTTTAAATTGAGTGGCTTCTCCTGCCTCAGAGATGATAGACCTGATGGATGGGGAGGAGCCGCTCTTTTTATAAAAAAATCTATTATATTTTCTCATTTTCCTTTAGCTTCTCATAATAATGATAACTTTACTGCTGTAGCTTGTTTGATAGTTAATATATGTTTTGTATCTATTTATATTCCACATCCTTCCATCCAAATATTTAGTGAAGTTGAAATTTTACTTGCATATCTTCCAAAGCCATGTGTGGTTATGGTAGATTTTAATGCTCATCATAGGTCATGGGGTAGCTCAGTTTCTAACTGCCATGGTAAAGACCTCCTAGAGGTGATAGGCAATCAAAACCTCTGTGTATTAAATGATGGTTCTCCAACACGTCGCACAAACCCACTAATAAATCAGAGTGCTGTTGATTTGTCCATTGCTTCCTTTAGCTTGGCATCTCCTATTGCCTGGAAAACAGTACCATCCACACATGGTAGTGATCATTTTCCCCATCATCCTTAGTTTTTCTGAATTTAAACTCAATGACATTCCAAGTGCCCCACCTAGAATGAGATACAAAATTAATAAGGATAAATGGAGTGACTTTAAATGTCACGTTAAAAACAATGTGAACATGTTACCGAATATTTCTCAAGGTGTTTCTACTTGCGCGGACAGTTTCACTAAAAGTTTAATAGAAGCTGCTGATTCAACTTTTCAGTTGAAAAATAGTGCTTCAGGCAAGCTACCACCTCCACCATGGTGGGATGCAGAGTGTAGTGTGGCTGTTGCTCAGGGAAAGGAGGCAGAGTTAACTTATAATATAGATATGTCCGAGGATAATTTCGACAGACTGACTGGCATTGTAGCGAAAACTAAAAAGTTACTCAAGGAAAAGAAATTCCAAGGTTTGCTTGACTATATCTCCACGTACAAAACCGTCCGAAGTCTGGAGAAATATAAGACGTTACAGATCTGGAGTTAGTCCATCAACTGTTGTAACAATGCTACCTTCTCTGAATGATAGTTTTTAAGACCGTTTGGCTCCACCGACAGTGCCAACAAAACAATTATTTATTTATTCAATCCCTGCAACTATTTCCACTTGCCCTTACGGCCTAGACGCTCCTTTTTCTATGAACGAGCTGAAGGGTGTTTTATCAGAAACATATGATACGGCTCCTGGTAAAGATGGTATTCCATATTCATTCTATACACATCATTGTGATAGCGCCTTGCAATATTTTCTTGACGTTATCAATTCCGTCATGTTGACAGATGACATTCCTTCAACATGGAAAATCCAAATTGTATTGCCACTATTAAAACCAACTAAAAATCCTTCAGATGTATGCCATATCGACCAATAGCACTGTCTTCTACGGTTATTAAAAAAATTACGGAACATCTAATTAAAAATAGAATCGAATGGTACATTGAAAATCAGAATATTTTACCTAATAGCCAATATGGCTTTAGGAAAGGTAGGAGTTCAATGGATAGCGTGAGTGTTTTTATAACAGACATTCGCTTGGCCTTTTCGCAAAATAAATCCGTTGTTGCAACATTTTTAGATATAAAAGCTGCATATGACAATGTTTTAATTGAGTTACTAATAAACAAATTAAATATATTAAAGGTCCCATATATTTTATCCAACTTTATACGAAATATGTTAACTGGTAGAGTTATTATTTTAAATTCTACAGAACTCTCCAGAGTTGCATGGAGAGGTTTGCCTCAGGGTTTTGTTTTAAGCCCTCTTTTCTATAATATATATACATATGACTTGGAAGCGTCTGTGAGTGACACAGTTAGTATATTACAATATGCTGATGATTTGTTAATATACTCCATAAGTAGTTTCATGGATATAGCTGCATCTAATATAACATTTGCTATGAGATTTTTAAAATTATGGTTAGATAAACACGGCTTGGAACTATCACCTGCAAAAAGCACCGTGGTTCCTTTTAGTCGTAAGCTTAACCCACCGCCCATAAATATTAGGTACGATGGTATTACTATACCCGTTAAAAGCCATGCCAAGTTCTTAGGCGTCATCTTAGATTCTAAGCTTACTGGCCATCTACATTGCGAATATATTGTAGAAAAATGTAAAAAACATCTTAATCTGCTAAGATGCCTCACTGGTGTATGGTGGGGTGCCCATCCATTCTCTTTAAAATTGGTGTACAATGCTTTGATTCGAAGCACTCTTGATTATGACACTTATTTGTTAGAGCCTGGTAGAGTTACTGCATTTAATACTTTAGATTCTATCCAATCCCGAGCAATGCGTATAATTATGGGAGCAATGAGATCCAGTCCTATTAATGCATTGCAGATAGAATGTGGCGACCCACCTTTACATTTAAGACGTAAATTTTTGGCAAACAGGTTCTTCTTCCGTGTCCTACAAACGTCTAATCATCAGCTACTTCCTAGAATTCGGCAACTTTCAGAGCTTGTTCGCTTATCTTCGTACTGGAATCATAAATTGCCTCCGAATCTCATTTATAGTTTTCACACATATAGAACCTTTTCAGCCCCAACCCATCAATCATTAATTCTGCCCATTTTCCATTGCAACTTCCAGGCCGTAATAATGCTGCCTAATGTTTATTTTGACCTGAATGTTGATCGTGGTGACAAATATACTAATATCTATTTTAATTCAATTGTCGATGAAAGATGGCATGGATGGCATCAAATTTATACTGATGCTTCTAAGCATTCACAGTCAGGTAGTGTTGGTGTAGGTGTTTATCAAAGTTCAATATTGTCCAAAAAATTCAATTTCCGTCCGAGACTTCTGTCTTCACTGGCGAATGCTACGGCATTGTGAAAGCGTTAGAATATGTATTGTTAATGAAACTCGAAAATACTGTTATTTTTAGCGATTCTATGAGTTCTTTACAATCACTTATTAAATATCCTTTTCGCTCTAAACTACACTTTCCACTTATATTAGAAGCTAGGATGAAACTGTTACAATGTAATGCGAAAGGATTTACTCTTAATTTTGCTTGGATACCTAGCCATTGCGCTATATTGGGTAATGAATATGCTGATAAATTAGCTAATGAAGCTGTGGAGTGCGGAGACCGTTTCCCTTACAAAAACTTTTCTCAGGATCTAATTGCTCTGCCCAAGGTTTATATTATGGAAAGTTGGAATACAGATTGGGACGACTCCAGCAATACTAAGGGTAGATATTATAGGCAAATTCAAACAATGATTCCCATCAAACCCTGGTTTTTTAAAATGAAACTCAGTAAACGTGCCACTACTATCATAATAAGAATGTGACTAGGGCACACGTGCACGCCAGCTCATCTAGCGCGGATGAAAATCTTAGATGACCCATCTTGTAGTTGTGGAGATAAATTTGGTGATGTAAATCACATTTTCTTTTCGTGTATTAACAATGACCACGTTCAATTTTACAAAGATCTCGTATCCCTTCATGTTCCGTTTCCTTCAAATATTAAAATCCTTCTCTCCTTCTTAGATCCATCCGTGTACCAATGTTTAGAATCTTTCATTTGTACAAATAATATTAATATATAAAATCACAAATTTGTGAATGTCAATTTTATAAATATCTCTTATCTTGTATAATTTCTCATTAATGTATCCTCTCCTGATCCTTTCATAGTTTAGTGTATATAACCCGGGTTTTGTATATAATCTGTATCCCTAATTTTTTTTATTTGCCAATGGCAAATGCACAAACAGTGCGACGCCACAAAAAAAACTTCGACTCGATACATATAACTTTTGAAACTATCATGGTTATGAACACTATTTATACTAAAAACGGGATATTTACCATGATTTGTGAGTATTTGAGTATCCCGATATTTCGGCGCAGTTGCATGCGCCATGATCACGAGTAAACTGAAGTCTTTGCGAGTAGGTAGTTATTGGCAGATATAACGATCTACCCTCTTTCTTAGTCTCTTGCTAGGAATTAATTCGCTAATTCTATTACTACCACCGGCTTCATTCTCGATCATAACTCGATTCCGACACACAACACTCACGGTATCAGGACGCGTAATTGACACTTCACTTCTTCTGTTCTTACACATTCTCACCACAGGATTCCAGGCTCCAGATAATTGAAAACCATCTTCACGATTGAAATTCTTGTGTTTGGCAATCTCAATTGCCTCTTGAACCATCTCGATAGACTCAATCTTCGATAGACTCCGAACGGAAAACACGTGGCGTATACAAGGCGTTAGCACTCGTACTGAGGAGAATGGGTCATGTCAAACAAGATGGCGGCGCGTTGGCGCCATCTTGCGGAAGAAGACACGCCGCGGCCATACTTCTCTCGAACCCCAAAGTTGTCGGAATAAATGTTACGAGTAGGTTAGAATTAAGATTTTATTTACTCACTATTGTAAATAATGTTATTTTTTTAAATTAAATGATAAATTAATTTTGAATCAAGTTTTATACAAAATATCGATAGTTTATAGTCTGTGGTCACGATGATTCATCGCACTGACTAAGTGCGAGGCGAGACGTTATTCGGAGCGGATCGCACTCACCCTGATGAAGGTTCACGAATTGAACCGAAACATTGTCGGTCGAAACACCGATAAGACGGTACGTGATAAATCCCGTATTTATAATAATGATTGAAATCAATCACGAAAGTTTTCTAAGTAGAATATGGTTGCATAATTTTGGAGTGCATGATTTATGCAAGAATACAGCTACAATGTTTCTGTACACTGAAAACTACGCGCACAAGGGACCCAATGAGGTAATAACTGCGCTGGACTATTATATTACCAAAGAAAAGACACAGAGTCAACATCAGTTAGATCTTTATTGTGATAACGCCTTCAGTCAAAATAAAAATCGTTATGTTATTACTTATTTGGATCAACTGTGCGCCAAAGGAATATTTGAGAAAATAACAGTCTCATATCCGGTACCAGGACATTCGATGATGCCGATCGATCGTGATTTCGCACGCATAGAAAGAAAAAAAAGAAACAAGAAAAGATATATACAGCAGAATATTATGTTGAGCTTATAAAAAACAGTAAGAATATTAACAAATTTCAGGTAGTATTTTTGGAAAAAAGATTGATGAAGAAGGACAGCTCTGAAGATGTTTTGAAAGTAAAGGACTACAAAAAGTTGTACGATGAACGAGTTAAAGTGAGTTTGCCTGGAATATCTAAATGCCGCAAAGTTATATTTAAAAGAATAGGCAAGCCAGAGTTTTCCATGTCTATGAAAGGTCAGGATATGAGGCCGTTTTCTTTATATAAAGTCGGTTACAGCAGACGAATTAATGAAATGCCTGATGACTGTAATGATGCACCCTTGACTATAAAAGCCGCTAAACTGCAAGATATCAAGTGATTGTTAGGATCGGTTCCCGAGTCGGAGAGATATTTTTATGAGGATTTATTCAATGATCCGCGCGACCCCATAACTGTAGAACCTGATTCTGCTGATGAAGTAGAATAATAAAGATCATCCGAAGTATATCCTAATAAAAAATATCTTTATATTTCATTCTAATTTTGTACTGGGTACAGCAATAATATATCTAAGTCCATCATTTATTACTTAAAAATAACTAAGTCTAAGGATTAGAAATAAGTCCATAGTTTTTGATATTTTATTACGAGGTTCCTATTATAACTATATTGTTTTTTTCTTTTGCTAAATAAAACTACGTATTTCGCACTAAAACATACTTTTTTACTATTTTTGTCCATCATCGCATGTTATTTCAGGACGCAATAAACACCTTAAAATTACATTATCTCAAAAGTCACTATTAGGACTTAGTGGCTTCATGAATTGGGCCATTCAATTGTTTTTCTTTGGTTGGTGTCATTGGGATTTGCGTTTCAAAGATTTTACTAAACTTTTCAGCATGAAAATCTTGTTTCTCTTTCGCACTTAAAAGATTTTTGGGCTGTTCTTGTTTTTGTTTCTCTCGCACATTAAATAGCATAATATATTGACGTAACACGTCACACTGACGTAAACTAAAGTATGACGCCATTCTTTTTCGATTTCATTACATTCAGAAACTAATAATTTTTAGGCGCCAGGCGTTCTTGTTTCTTAGTTTTAAGTGTAAATCCGTTTTTAGAAGTCATAAATATTTGTGCAAACACCTCGTTACAGTTAAACTACTTAAAACATGGCCGCTCCACCGATCTACAATCCGGTAAGTTGCACCTAAATATTTTAGACATTTTCGGTGTCTTTAGAGTTTCAAGGGCATCTAGAACAATAAGGAATAATTAGATACGTTATTTGTCGAGCAAATACCACGTAATTATTGGAACTACATGTTATCGATAGCTATATACGGGCCGGTAAAAAGACTATCAAGTCTCGCTATATCATCTATGTACATTTCGATGTTTCTATGTACATTTCGATGTTAATTTTTCCTGAAACTACTATTGATACATATGACGTTAGTGTACATATGATAAATACTATGCCGGGTTAGACTTATATCATAAAATACAAACTAACAATCCCCATTAGTAAGGTATGTAGATGGAGTGGGCTTGTCTAGCACTTCCAGATACTGCGAGATCCTGTCCCAGGCTATACAGCCGCTGTGCCTACCTCTATTACTTAATTTTACCACTGGAAGCTGTTTAGATAATTTTTAATCGAATGATATTTACCTACCCACATATATTTTGAAGTTCAACCTCTTGAACTTTGGATTTATTTCTAGGGTAAGCTTAGAATCTTTTATCCTTTCTCCAGTTGAATACACCATATAAAACAACACGTACAACTAGAAGTATAAAATATGTTTAAGAGAACCTTACGTAGGCTAACCTTATTTATAATTTTTACCTTCTTATGAGTAAAATTTCTACTCGCAGGAAAACCCCAAGTTCTTTACCATATATTCCTTATAATTACCTATATTCTGATTCATAAATATAACTGATTCACTAAAACATATATATACCTGTTTAGATACATTTAGGGATATAACTTATATATATAATGATATATATATATATAACGGATATATTCTGTGTTTCCTGATAGCTACAACCTGGGTATCTTTAAGTCGCGAGTGAATAGGTTTCTTCTAGGCAAGCGTGTACCATTGTAGACTGCATCATCGCTTACCATCAGGCGAGATCATGGTCAAACGCATGCTTAAAGAAAAAAAAAACTGTTTCTTTTGTGGTTAAAAATGGAATGATCTACCTGAATGCGTTAATTGAATACCTACATACCATAACTCGAAAGAATTACAATATCCTTTCTATGTGTACTGATTCTCATCTAAGTGATAATTGTTATCTTTTTGAGAATAAATGATTATACCATAAAATGGGTTTTCCATAGAAATGACAGGGTTTTTAATAATTCAATTGAATGAATGAATGCAAATACTTTATTGTACACCTCAAAAGAAACAGACATAAAAATTCACAAATAAACAAGGACAATGGGCGGTCTTATCGCTTAGAAGCGATTTCTTCCAGACGACCTTTGGATGTCATTTCTACAAAAGTGAAGTATTACACTCAGGGTTGTTCCTCTACCAACAAAAAGAGGACAGAAGCCCAGCAAAACATAGCCCTACGTGTCTGCACAGGAGCAGGACGCTACGACAGGAACGAAGTCATCGCCCGCGACGTGCAGATGTCCAGCGTTAAGGACTTCGTGGTAATGTTAGCGCGCCGTATTTACGATCGCGCCGACAATTGCCGCCATCGCTCCGCTGCACGCACGGCCACCTGACAATCGAACTCCCTGGCATCCATTACCGCGGGAACTCCTGTGTTCACCATCCTCTCCATAGGGTATACCACAAGAGGTTAGCCAAAACATCAGCCACGTAACGTCTGAGAGGCCAAACTGCAAGCCAGGATGGCACTCCGGACACCACCCCGTGACTCAGAGATAGTTGTCTCTGACGTTGAAGCCAGGGTTAAGCACGAAAGTCCGACCCTTACCCACACTTCCCAATCAAAAATGGTCGAAGTGTTGAAGACCCATGATGACACTCAGGGATAGTGTAACATTCTATATTTTACATGTGAAATTATGCTGAGTAATTTGTAAGATTACCAGATTGTAGATATAAAAATACAATAGTGCATTGGTATACAAGGACCGTACCTACTGTCTATTACATCAATTACACCCAAGATCACTTACCTACACCCGAATATAACTTACCATTACTGATCGAGCGAAGCGAGATCTCTAAGTCAACTTGGGTAAATCGGTGTTGTATGTATGTTTGTCTGAGGATAACTTTCGAAGCGGTTATCTGATCATCATGAAATTTGGTATGTAGGTTGGTAGTGATGGCACAATTTTGGTGCGACTAAATGAGCTAAAAATGTGGGGGAGTTGTTGAGATATTGGGGTACAAGAGGGGTAAAAAAAATCAAAATGGTATTATACAGTTAAGTGGCATATCTAATAAATGGTCTTTGTGAGTACATTTCCACCCCATTTTTATTTTTAGTTTAAACTTTGTAGTTTTTAGCCTTAATAAAATCTAAACTTTGACAAAATTCACAGGATACACCAGTGACCCCACAGTGCTCAAATTTGGTATGCGTGTAGCTTTAGTAACAAAAATATAGGCAAAAGTCTGAAATCCAAAATAATTTTATTAGTCAAAGTTAAGGCCGGCTTGCACAGCGATCCCTAAACGTATTTAGCGACTAAACATGTTTAAATTTTACGGATTTTTATGATTTGACAACTCCTTAAATCATATTTAGCCACTAAATACGGTTAGGCATCGTTGCGCGAGTCGCCTGAAGAATATTTTTTTTTGTATTTTGGGAGACTCGCGAGATCTAAGTCTGCGGCGAACCACTAGTTATTAGACTGCCCATTAAGCATACATTTTTTTTTAAATTCCTTATATCTAGCTTGTAAGGTAATCTAAAGAGCCTGCTGGATCCCACTGCTGGACAAAGGCCTCCCTTCTCTTCTTCCATTCATCCAGATCTAGGGCTTCTGTCGATCAGTTCGCACTGTGCGCCCAGGCGGAGATGGCGGGATTCGTCCCGCCATCTCCGCCTGGGCCGGGCGCGCGGCCTCGCGCCTTGTGGGATCCCACAAGTAATCGCGCATTCGACATACGTGTCCTGCCAAGTCCCACTTCAATTTAGATGTCTATTGCGTGGCATGGGTGATTTTTCTCTTAGAGCGTAGTATGGTGTTTTTATGCGGTCTGTGAGTCTTAACTTCTACCATGCTACGCTCCATCGCCCTCTGGCAGACTCCAAGTTTGGACTTGGAAGTGCCGTCAAAGATCACGTTTGTGGATCGTAGGTCAGCTCAGGCAGCTCGAACAGCTCAGCTGTTCTTTGAGGCAGAGGGGAAGGTTGCCCTTCATATAGCTCTTCCAGGTGTTTTCAGTGTGACGGACCACTTCTTTCTGTATCTTGTAAGATATAATAAAGAATTTTCATTAATTTATTCCTAACTTATAATTACGAATGCTAGGACATGAAAAAAAGTAATTTCCGTACATAATTTTTATTTATTATATTCTTAGGGCACACAAAACAGAATACAACCAATCTGATACAAAATATAGTGATCGACTCTTAGATCTAGATTGTATCCGAAAGCATGTGTACACAGCATGATAACTCTAGTGCAGTTCTGTGCAGACCAGCTCAAGGGAAATATTCACTTAAATAGGCAAAACAAAGTAACAACAAAAATAAAAAAAATAGCCTACAAAAATGAGATAAATAAAAAATAATAATCAATAAAATATAAATGTTTAGAGAATTAAAAAATAATAAAGATATTATAAAATAAAATGCATATATAATCATAATATTACATTAATATTCATATAATTGTTCTTATAAGAAATATGTAGTAAGACGACCAAACTTCTTTTCCCCTTTTTTTACCACCTGGAGATGGAGCAAGCCACCTTCTATTCTGTTCTAAATTCTTTATGTTCTTTTCGTTCCAGGTAATACCATGCGTGCAGAGCATCCCTGGAGGCCTGTTCCCTGGTCGTATGATCAGGGTCCAGGGTATGACCCCTCCTGGCGCACAGAGGTGAGAATATTTATTACTATAATTATAGTGACCGCTCGCAACTTTGTCAGCGCCTTTTTTACTCCCCACGCAAAAAACGAGGTGTTATAATTTATTGTCAAAGACTTTCACTCTTGATACGAGGATGCACTGCCAATTGTGCTACAGGCTCTTGTCACGTCAAGGTCGAAATTAGTGAGATGATTCATTTCCGTAAATGTTCGGATATCACTATAAAAATACTGTTTTAATTGTTTCAGATTTGCCATAAATTTGCAATGCGGTCCCAACACCGACCCGCGCGACGACATCGCTTTGCATCTGAACTACCGCTTTATAGGTGAGTTTATTGATCATTTACTGAATACTTATTAAACTGAAGAATTTTTATGTATAACTAAATTAATTTTATGTAACTGTATTCTATCGTTTGGTAAAGAGCATCAGCAGAAGGAGATCTCTAAACGGATCCAATTGGGCTGGGCTGTATTCGGCAAGTTAGACGGCATCCTTAGGTCGCCTAAATTTCCACAGTGTCTGAAGACCCGCTTATTCAACCAATGTGTTCTGCCCACCATGACCCACGGTGCCGAGACATGGACGCTCACGCAGGAGGCTGTGTACAGGTTAAGAGTTGCACAAAGGGCCATGGAGCGTATCATGCTTGGCATCAGAC
Organism: Philereme vetulata; assembly: GCA_918857605.2. Lineage (NCBI taxonomy): Eukaryota > Metazoa > Arthropoda > Insecta > Lepidoptera > Geometridae > Philereme > Philereme vetulata. The sequence goes on along the minus strand of OU975434.1, from coordinate 12,750,260 downwards.
TGTTAGATCGAGTTCCGAACGTCGAAATCCGTAGACGAACGTAGGTTCATGACGTTGGGATTCGAGTTATGGAGCTCAAATGTGTCTTGGGCGGGACACTTGTAACAGTTATGTTTAGGTATTAGAGATGAATGAAACTAAATTTAATTTCAATACATATAATTATAAAACAAGAGAAATCGGTAGAGCGAGTAGGTTCGTAGATTCTATTTCCTATACATGTGGCAAGATAAACAGAGGTTATTCACAAATGACTTGGTTTACGGCGAATATATACTTAGACTACTTATTTACAGATTACAGATTTATAGATTTTAGATTAAATACTTTACATTGAAGGTAGTATAAAAAGACGCTGGCTTGAAGAGCTTAGATTATTAGGGCTTATGGCCTATATTACAGCAATTAAAGAACGTTGAGCACCTGGTCCAACAGACTTGTCTTAGTTTAAATAAGTGGGCGCCATCTGACGTTAGCGTCAGAAAAAAGAGAGGAAGATTACTTGGGTTTGACCCGGATAAAATAATGGAATTGAAACACCTCGTGTTATTTTCGTCGAACATCCCTGGCGTCTGCTCGGAGAGATGGAGTGGGTTGAGCCGGGCGGTAGACCTCATGGGCAGGCGTGGTCCCTGGTGTTTCTAAAGCAGCTAGCAGGACGCTTGACGGTAGACTTGGTGTGAGAGCGTGGTTCGGTCAACAGGGTGACGTAAGAAAATACCACGCTTCTCGACGGCTCCGGTGTTCGGTTTTGACGTGCGTCAAGGTGTAGATTTCCAGCAGTAATCAGAGAGATCAGCAGCGAAGGCGGTGAATTGACTTCCCGACTTGGAAGTAACACGAATTCACAATAAGAAGACAAAAGAATCACTGTCCAAAAGTATAAGTTTGTAGTACGTAGATCAGAAGTTTCACAGTTGAGTCCAGGCGTGGGAAAGAGAGTGAGTACAGACGGCACTGTCCTTTTATACCAGATAAAAAACTACCGGCCTTTATTAAATATAAAAATCGAATTCGTTCCAAAGGCTTCTAGAAAATCTGATGTAATATTTTTGGTGATCCCATATAGAAAAATCTGACACTATCTGGTGTCACTCAAGAAAAAGTTTGATGATACCCATCAGTATTGCTTCAGTCATAGACACATATGAATTTTGTTTTATGTTATTTAATATTTTATTTATATTTTGTTTCTAGTTAGAAAAGGATTATTTAATTTAGTTAATAAAGATGTTTTAATAATAAAAGTTGATTATAAATCAATAAACTTAAGTATTGGATTTTTACAAGGTGCATGCAACGCCATCTGCGGTAAACTTGGCGAACTGCGTTGAGAAGACGCTTGGAATTCGATATCTGCGAATCGAGTGTTTGGGCAGTGAGTACGCCGCCATACCGCTAGATGTCGTGGCATGTTGTTTGTATATGAGTGTAATATGTTAAGTTAAATAAAGGATGTAACGTGACATAAAATTGTCACGTTACACACTTGGCTAGACGTGGTGATGACAGATGGAGCATGACAGGGACTGAATGGTGGCCGAGGAGCGGGTATAGAAGGGTAGGACGACCAGCAGCGAGATGGGTGGACGACATCGTAAAGGTCGTGGGCCGTCAGTGGGTGAGACTAGCGCGGGATCGTGGTGGGTGGCACAAACTTGGGGAGGCCTATACCCAACAATGGGTGAAGTCAGGCTGTGGATGGATGGATGGATGGAACTGTAATATGCACGCTGTTAATCGGTGAAGTATGTGAAACCTACTCATATAGCTGAATGAAATGAAATGAAATTTATTTGCCAGAAGCATGGTGTATAAGTTGTTATATACACCATGCTTCTGGCAAATAAATTTCATTCATTTATTCGCTTAGGAGCCCATACAACTGCATCTGTCACTGCATGCCAAAATACATAATAACACAACACATACAATTCATATTCATCATCATCATGGGCACACATACACATACATTTATACAAGAGATACTTACAGAAAAATTATAACCAAGTCGCTACCTAGAACAGTGTTTTAGATATGACTTAAAAGTTTTCTTGGTTTACCGGTCACATAACTAGATGACGTTGCTTACTTAACATAAATAAACCTATCTAGGTTCGGAACTAGGTCTTTCCTTACTTCTAGGTCTCTTTAGGTCTCTTTACTTTCGATCGGTGGCGGCCAAAACACACGAACCGAGAAGCGGTGTCAACCGGTCACCAGCCGGTGGCGGCGTTTTGTGGCTGATGCTTCTAAGCCTCTAGGCAGAGCTGGATTCATCATCATCATCATATTAGCCGTAGGACGTCCACTGCTGGACAAAGGTCTCCCTCATTGATCTCCAGGAACTGCGGTTGGAAGCGGCCTGCATCCAACGCCGACCTACGGTTCTTACCAAGTCGTCTGCCCATCTTGTAGGTGGACGTCCTACGCTGCGCTTGCCGGTCCGTGGCCTCCATTCGAGAACTTTCCGGCCCCATCGGCCATCTGTTCTGCGCGCTATATGGCCTGCCCATTGCCACTTCAACGTGGCAATGGGCAGGCTATGTCGGTGACTTGAGTTCTCCTACGTATCTCCTCATTTCTGATTCGATCCCGTAGAGAAACCCCGAGCATAGCCCTCTCCGTAGCTCGTTGAGCGACTCTGAGCTTATTCATAAAGCCAAGAGCTGGATTATCTGTTGAATTATTGGATGATTGTTTATGAACATGGTTATAGAACAATGCGTAGTCCGCAACCACCTGACTGCGATGAACTGGGGCATGGAGGAGACCAGCGGTGGCATGCCGCTGAACCCGGGCGAATCCTTCGAGGCGCTGCTTCTGTGCGAGATGAACTCTTTTAAGGCAAGTGTTATTGATCGAGCGAACGCGAGATCTCCAAATCAACATGGACGAATCGGCGTTGAATGTATGCATGTTTGTCTGAGGATAACTTTTTAAACGTTGATCCGATCACCGTGAAATTTGGTATTGGTGACACATATATAGAAAATAAGTCTGAAAAAAAACAACCAATTAATATGAACTCCCGTTACTTGTAATTTGAATGAAACTGTAGGTCAAGTGATCTGGTTTATTTCGTGGCACTATAGGAGACTCGCGAGATCTCAGTTTGAGGCGAACCACTAGTTATTTGGTCTTTTGCTGTTTAGTGTTGGTAAAAAAAAATGTATTTGTAAATCTTCCCCTAAACTTGACTGATTTTGGTGTTTTTTTTTGTACATATAGAGTAGGGTGTCCCTTAGTTTTTAAAGTTTATATTTTTTAACGCATAGGTCTTAGTTTTGTTCATTAGTACCTAAAACACTCGGGAATTAATTTTTACCTTATTTGGAGAACGGAAACCCGTGCCGACTTGCATCGAATCATGTTCATACAAGTTACGCGGAAATAGCGGCGCGTACTCGCCGTATTTGTCATTTGTTATTAGTTAATCTCGTGATGAACACATATTGTTTTACGTTAAAAAATGGCAGTGGAATTAAGAAGCAATAAAAAAAGTATTTTCTTAGTAGGTGACTTGAACTATCAAATAACTGGGGCAAAGTTACCGTCTAACCGTCAAGTTCTTGCAGTCCTCTTTTTTAACATTCGTGAAGTTAAATTGAGTGTTAGTGAAAGCGCAAATCTCGTCGTTCGAGAGTGTATTCTGGGAAAAAGCTAGAATCCCTACCAGAGCTATTCCTAACTGCGTAAAGAAACTTGTGGATCTTCACCATGCTTGGAGAGAGTTGCAAAAAAATTCCAAAAAAACACAAGCTATTTACAAGCACCGTGAGAAGGACTTTCAAAACAATTTAGATAATTTATTCGACATAGCACACGCTAATGCTTTGGAATGGATGAAAATAGAAGAAGATAAAATCTTTTTACAAAAGCAAAGAGAACCAGGGCGTCCAGGATGTTTAGCCGGTGTAGATAAAAAGTTAGCTGAGAAAGAAGAAAGATCCAGACAGAGAAAATTAAAAGAAGAGAAAAAAAGACATGATCAAATCTGTTCCGAGAGTTTATCTTTATCTTTAACTACACAAGATCTTATTGAGACACCAGGATATCCCGATCAACCTACCAGCTCTGATGAAAGCATCGACGAACCCTTACCGTCGACATCTCAAACGGTAAGTTCTGGAAGTATTACTAAAAGGGGAAGGAAAGATTTCATCACTCCTAAATTAGTTGCAGCTTTGGATAGATGTCAATTAAGCATAAGAGATTCCGTATATATACTTCAGGCTGTAGTGGAAGCCCTAGATCTTAGTAGTGATGATTTCCCGATAAACAAGTCGTCTATTCAACGCATTCGTACAAAGACTAGAAAAGATAGAGCGGAATCTATAAAATCAGATTTTCAGAATAATTTACCTGAAAGTGTGACCGTTCATTGGGATGGAAAATTATTACCTGGACTGGACGTAAGAAGTTCTAAAGAAGAACGCCTGCCAATCCTTATATCATTTGAAGAAAAGGAACAACTTTTGGCTGTGCCTAAGCTGGAGAGCTCTTCTGGTCAAGATCAAGCTAAAGCTGTGTTAAACGCACTTTATGACTGGAACCTCGAGGACAAAGTACAAATAATGTGCTGTGATACAACTGCATCTAATACAGGGCGATTGAAAGGAGCTTGTGTACTTTTGGAACAAAAGCTAGACAGGGAATTATTACTCTTTGCTTGCCGCCATCACGTTTACGAACTGGTTTTAAAGTGTGTATTTGAAACAAAAATCCACCAAATAACAAATAGCCCTGATATCCCGATGTTTAAAAAGTTTAGAGACAGCTGGAATACTATTAATTCTGCTGCTATTGAAACACACAGCCACATCGTCACACAACATTTTTGTAATACAAAAATTAAAGAACTGTTGACATTTTATAATGAAGAACTGCAAAAATCTATTGTACGTGACGATTATCGAGAACTGATTGAACTGTCTATTATTTTCTTAGGAGGCGATAGTGAGAAAAAAATTAAAATAAGACCTCCTGGAGCAATGCATCAAGCAAGGTGGATGGCAAGAGCTATTTACTGTTTGAAAATATGTTTGCTGCAATCTCAATTCAAAATTAGCGCCAAAGATAAACGAGCACTCCAAGACATTTGTTTATTCATTGCAGTTGTATATGTGAAATCATGGCTGGGATGTAGTCTGGCGGTGAAGGCACCAAATCAAGATTTGTCCATTTTAAAAAGGCTTAAGGAATACGAAACTATTAACAAAGAGATCTCCCAAGCAGCTTTGAAAAAGTTTAGTCAACATCTTTGGTACTTGTCAGAAGAAATTACTGTTTTGTCACTCTTTGATGATGAAGTTGATGAAGCAACCAAGAGAAGTATCGTAGAGAACTTACAAAGAGAGAGTTTGTACGATTCTGGGAAGAGATACATTCCATCGAAGGAAGATATGTCTGATTATTTGCATGGTAAGTGGGAATACTTAATTTTATGTTAAAGTTAGCTATTACTCATTAATTAAAAAGAAAACATGTAAAAGGATCTAACGCTAAGCTTACTTTACTATGTCTTAAATTGTTTTAATAAACTGATAATAATACTGTCTTGTCTATTGTTACAGGAAAATCATTGAGTGATTTTGTGTCTATCAAGAGCAGAAAATTATTTTCTCGTTTAAAAATTGATGATAACTTCTTGGAGAAACCTGTTTCTACGTGGTAAGAAGATGTTGCCTATGTACAGGCAAAAAGAAAGGTTTTTTCTTTAAGGGCAGTGAATGATACAGCTGAAAGAGCTGTAAAACTTATGCAAGATTTTCATGGTTTAATTACTGCAAAGGAAGAACAGAAACAATTTTTACTACGCTGTGTACACAGAAATCTTTATCCAGACTGTAACAAAGAGACCCTTAAAAGAAAATATCCTTGCTAATCTGTAATTTTATGTTCTTTTAATAAATAAATACCTATTTTCTTACTAAATTTTTATTATTGTTTTTATAAAATATAAATATTTCATTTTGTTTAGTTGAATATCGAAAAGGGTCAAAGGCAGCTATTTTCAAAATCTTTACGGCCTTGTCGGCACGGGTTAATGTTGACATAGGAAGATAAAATTTTGTATTTAAGTAGATCTGGGTGGTTTAAAAAGAATTACGGGGTATGCATTTCGATATCCGAAAAAAAAAAAATTTCACGTATATAAGGGACACCCTAATATAGAGTCACGTAGATGGTTTTTAGCTATAGTTGGACCCAGTAGATAGCGCTATTGTCGAGATTTAGGTTTTTTAACTACAAAAACACATAAGAATTGGTTAAGCCATTTAGGAGGAGGATTAAGACTCAAAGTCAATGTCAAAATCTTTTATTCATTAAAATCACAAGGATCACTTTGAAACGTCAATTTTACTGTCTGTTCCTTCGCGACCAAGCCAGGAAAGAAAGGTAAGAAACAAGGCTGGTTGTTTTTTTATGATCCTTTTGAATACATACTTAACAATAAAGAAAATAAATTACGTCTAAATTGTAACATTTTTGAACGAGTTGGCGCAATTTCAATTCCAAGCTTCTCTATCATCTAACTAAATAATCCGATATTTTATAGTAGGCTTTTTATAAAACACATTGTTTTATTGCGTTTTTAAATTTGTTAATTGTCAATTTTTGTACATCACTTGGGAGTTTGTTATAAAAGCGAACACCTTGCCCTTTAAAAGATTTACTAACTTTATGGAGTCTATAAAAGGCAACAGCGACTACACTCACACCCGAATTTTAATCTTGTCCTACGAGACGTTCTCGGTGATTCTGATGACAAAATCTCAGAGTAATTTGCTCTCGACAGAGCAAACACTTCACAGATACTCCGACCTCGCCGGCGAGGTCGACGAGTCCCTTCAGTCGCCGCCTATACGAGGTACAAGCACGTACCCGGGCGTTTCTCTCCTATCCCCATCCTGGTAACAGCCCAAGCCGAAGTTCGTACCTAAGTAGTGCCCTTGCGCTAGTTGCCTCATCAAAACTTACAGGGCTGAGCGCCTTCTGCGCTCGTCAAAAGTTCGGTTAAGTAAGCTGCATCGGCCTCAGAAACCAACAGCGAGTTAGTCGTAAAAAAAAGAACATTACAAGAACAAGACAAGAAAAGAAGAACATAAAAAGAACATAAATGTATATTTAAAGAATAGCAACAATGTCAAAAACAAACTAACAACGTGGGGTTATGTTTACAGATAGCACTAAATGGGTCTCATTTCTGTGAGTTCCCGCATCGCGTGCCGTTCCAGCGCATCTCGCACTTGACCGTGGACGGTGACGTCATGATACAATTCATCGGCTTCGAGGGCGCGCAGGCGCCGCCACAACAAATGTATATGGTAAGAGACAATAATTAATAAAAATTAATAATGCTGGACATTTCATACAGCGCTATCTAGCCCCAAACTAAGCAAATCTACTATGGGGAACCAGATAACTGATAGAATACGTTTATACATATTTTTTTGTAAATACCCTCTTATATATAGAACAATACCTAAACCCGGAACAAATATCTGTAGGCCATACAAACATTTGTCCCGCAGCGGGAATCGAACCCGCAACCTCCTGCGTCTCAGTTGGCTATTCGTCCACTGCGACTTAACAGCTGGACCGATTTCCATGAATTTTGGTATTTACGTAGATTAACACATAGGCTACTTTGGATTGGCAAACCACTCGTGCGAAGCCGCGGGCGGTAGCTAGTGTGTTATAAGCTGTGGCAACGCTTAGAATATGTTATGTGTTATAACCTGTGTAACGCTTAGAATTTGTTATTTGTTATAAGCTGTGGTAACGCTTAGAATGTTTTATAAGCTGTGGTAACGCTTATAATGTGTGTGTGTTATAAGCTGTGGTAACCTTTAGAACATGTATGTGTTATAAGCTGTTGTGACGCATAGAATATATGAGTGTTTTAAGCTGTTCTAACGCTTAGAATATGTGTGTGTTATAAACTGTGGCAACGTTTAGAACATGTATGTGTTATAAGCTGTGGTAACGCTTAGAATATGTGTGTGTAATAAGCTGTGGTAACGCTTACAATATGTGTGTGTTATAAACTGTGGTAACGTTTAGAATATGTATGTGTAATAAGCTGTGGTAACGCTTAGAATATGTGTGTGTAATAAGCTGTGGTAACGCTTAGAAAATGTGTATGTTAAAAGCTGTGGTAACGCATGGAATATGTGTGTGTGTAATAAGCTGTGGTAACGCTTTGAAAATGTGTGTTAAAAGCTGTGGTAACGCTTAGAATGTGTGTGTGTGTAATAAGCTGTGGTAACGCTTAGAAAATGTGTGTTAAAAGCTGTGGTAACGCTTAGAATATGTGTGTGTAATAAGCTGTGGTAACGTTTAGAAAATGTGTGTGTTAAAAGCTGTGGTAACGCTTAGATTGTGTGTTCTAACCGGTGGTAACGCTTAGAATGTGTGTGTTATAAGCTGTGGTAACGCTTAAAATATGTTATGCGTTATAAGCTGTGGTAACGCTTAGATGAGGTATCGTTCGATGATGAGAGTCCTTGCGCACTGAACTCTGTGTGGATATGACAAGTTCCACAATGAGCTGATCGCCTTGTGGAATACTGAGGATGATACCCTACACTTTTCTAAGCTAAATTACACCAGATAAATACTGAATCACTATGCGCTTCATAAGGTCGGCTCGCGGTCGCTCAGCGTGCTATGGTGAGGACTATGCTTGGAATCTCTACGAGATCCAATCAGGACTGAGGAGATATGTAGACGAACCAAAGTCACCGAGAAGCACAAAGGATTCAGCAAGCTGAAGTGGCAGTGGACGGGGCACATAGCTCGAAGGACTGACGGCCGTTGGGGCAGATTTGTTCCGCTACGAGAATCGAATCCGCAACCTTCTGGCTGGCTCTTCGCCCGGGAAGCCGTGGAGGTCGTGTTAATTATATAAAAGCTTCTTTTGAAAAAGTATTTTTTACAAAGAATCTTATTCTTCTATCTTTATTCAATTCAATTTATTTATTTAAGGACTAGCTTCCGCCCGCGGCTTCGCACGCGTGGTTGTCAATAAAAAGTAGCCTATGTGTTAATCCAGGTTATAATCTACGTATACAGGATGTTTTTTTGAAAAGGGCGGTGATGGCCAAGTCCAAAACCCGTGACAGTTAGAAAAATGTCGCGAAAAGTGGCATGCCCTCGATTTATAAGAAAACAATAACTGCATATTAAGTTTAATTTAAAATATTTTACATTTGGCGGAAATCGATCCGATGATTAAAAAAAAAGACAACCTGTATTATTGAACCAATGAATACTGTTGCTGATAAGGATCAATATTTGCAAAGAAATGTATTACTAAAAATGATAGAAATTAACATTTTTTTACAAATTACTTGTTGCTCAAAAAGGTTTCCATTGACTGACTCTAACTCTCGTGGTTTCGGACTTGGCCATCACCGCCCTTCTCAAAAAAACATCCTGTATACCAAATTTCATCAAAATAGGTTCAGCCGTTACAACGTGCTTGAATAACAAACAAATAAATAAACAAGATTTTTAATCTTGTTAAATTGTTGTTATCTTGTTGTTTTTAAGGCGCTTTAGTCGTAATTCTATATCATCTCACTAATTTCGACCTAGACGTGAATTGCCTGGTTGCACAGATGGTAGTGCGTCCTCGTATCAAGAGGAAGGTCGCGGGTTCAAGTCCCGTCTAGGCTTGGAATTTTTGAGATGATTTTAGAAATCTTGGAATTTTCCGCATGTTCGGATAACACTATAAATAAAAATACTATTTGAAATAAATAAACATCCAAAGTTTGAGTTCCAATGAGTAATGCACAGACTTAACTTAAAACCAAATACAAAAGACGCGCTCCCTGTGCTCACTTTGTGGAGGCGACCACACCTAACGCAGCTAAACATCATACAATTCATTAAAAATAAGAGTTAAATGCACTTGTCTCACCGCCGGCGATCAGCGAGAAGCGAGTGTGTAGTTCCTATAGTTGTCTCGCTGGGCTATAAAGCGAGTGAGCGAGTGCGGCGGCCGATACTCATCATCTCACGGCATGTGTTCTGACCGCCAGGCGAGAATCGCTGTGTACGTGTCTCTTTTACTGACACAGAATCTACATCTTTTGTTCGTTACTTGAGCGAGAAAATAGTTGATAGCTAATCGCTTACTCGCCAGCGCGCTGTGGGACGTATTTCAAGCTTCCCTTTAATAGGATTTATGAAAATGATAATTGATTTTTTTACTGTTCTAATTATGCAGTTTTGTCAAAAACAAAAAACAACATTCAATAATCTGGCGTTCTCGAGATTTTATTAAAAATAAAAACCGTTGAAAACTGTATTTGAACATTTAAAATGTATGAAAATGGAATTTCCTTTCCTCATAACTTCTTTCTGTCTTGCGCGGTAAGGCTGCAAATTTCAGGTATTGTTACCAGGTATATAATGAAGCAATATAACCTTTGACCTTGATCGCAAACGATCCGGTATAAAAGATATGAATTAATTAAAAATGCGTATTTAAGCGATATTGTCATACGAGGTAAATGTTAGATACAATTTTTGCCATAACCGTATATTAACATTATTATTAAAAACTAATAGGTATATTTTAAATATGGACGCTCTTGGCCGAGTCCAAAAGTCATTATGGGGCTGTTATCTATCAGGTGCCTAATAATATAAGGAAAAAAAAGTTAAAAACATCTATTTTAGATGCATTTACCCCGTATGACAATATCGCTCAATACGCATTTTTAATTAATTCATATCTTTTATACCGAACCGTCCGCGGTCAAGGTCAAAGGTTACATTGCTTTATTATATACCTGGTAACAATACCTGAAAGTTTCAGCCTTACCGTGCAAGACCTAAAGAAGTTATAAGGAAAAGAAATTCCAGTTTCATACATTTCAAATGTTCAAATTCAGATTTAAACGGTTTATATTTTTAAAAAATCTCGAGACTGCCAGATTATTGAATGTTTTCATATTTTTGACAAAACTGCATACTTAGAACTGTAAAAAAATCAATTATCATTTTCAAAAATCCTATGAAAGGGAAGCTTGAAATACGTCCCACAGTGCGACGGTGCGACAAGTGCCAAAGTAGCAATAAGAACATACATAGAGAAGATTTTAAAACCATCTCAAAAATTTTCAAGCCTAGACGCAGGACTTGATAATTTTTGTGATGGTTTTAAAATCTTGGAATTTTCCGTAAGTGTTCGGATAACACTAACTATCTATCCAACCTCCAGCACCCACTGTTGGGTATAGGCCTCCTCTCTATGTTGGCGGCGGTCTGCCCTGCGGTCGACGTCCATCTCTTAGCCACCTGTCTAACTAAGCGTCCTGCCAATCTCCGCTTAAGCCTCGCGATTCCTATACCTACATCTTCAACTTTAGTTCGACGTTGAATCTCAACGTTTGGTATAGGATCGACGAGGTGGATTCCTAGCATGGCCCGTTCCATTGCTCTTTGAGCAACTCTGATGGCGTATATGTTTCGATAACACTATAAAAATAAAAATACTTTTAGACATATTATTATAGAATAGATTATATTGAAATGTACGTATCAATTCCAGCAACAAGCCCAGCCTGCGTACGGCGCACCGCCGCCCGCCTACGGAGCACCCGGCTACGGCGCGCCCCAAGGTAAGCACTGTTATAATTATACAACGAAGCTTTTAATATTTTTAATCTATTTTACTTCAATCATTATTATAAATACGGGATTTATCCCCACCACCGCGCCCGTCTACTCGCGCGTGGGCTGTGGCGCGTAGTGCGAGGCGAGGCGCGGCGCGGAGCGGATCGCATTCACTCTGATGAAGGTTCACGAATCGAACCGAATGTCGCTCGGAACACCGATAAAACTGTACGTGATAAATCCCGTGCTTATAATAATGATTGAAATCAATCATGAGAGTAGAAATGTTTTTAAAAAACTTATTTGTTTAAGTATTATGTGGTTTGGGTTGATTTATACTAAACTAGTTGGAAGGATGACTTGATTAAGAAAGAAAGAAAGCAGAGCTGGGCAAAATACTATGTCGCACGTATTTAAAATACGTAATACAAAATATTTTTAAGTCGTATTTTTGAAATATAAAATACATAATACAATTTTTTAATTATTTTTATTTAAAACACTTACAAAATACAGTCAGGTGTTAGGTACTTGACGATTTGACGTACAGTACAGCTGCAGTGTTGCCAACTTTAAAGATTAAATATTTAGCGTTCGCCATTTTGCATACGAATAGTTACGAAAACTATCGAGCGCTATTTCCTGCAGAACGCACCATTAATAAGATCGCTATATGTATTTATGTTCAGATGTATTTTGAAGCCATAAGTATTTGAAATACTAACTACAGAATACCTCGGCGTCAAGTATTTGAAATACCAATTACAAATTACATTTTTACGAAGTAATTGAAACTGATTGTAACCCAATAATTAACAACGGATTAAGGTTGCTGAGAGTTGGCCAATATCGGTCGCTCTGAAATCTATTGGGAAAGCCTATGGCTGGTATCATGATGATTATATCATATTGTTACGAGCTGAGGGTTCGGGATAAAATAATTAAAATGAATCTAACCAAAATAACACTTAATCACAAGTAATCACAACACACTAAATCACACCACTGTTACACAATAAACCACTAAAAGTCACCGAAATGTTCGCACGTATCGCCAAATCAAGACTGACTCTGCGGACGTCTCTACCCACTATTTATACCGAGCATTATTTCCAGAACCTTCCACTAGTATCTAGAAAAGTGTAGGTATTTCGACTAACTAATATTTCTTAATCTGTGCAACTGTAGGTATAAAACGTGGTATGTAGGTATATTCCATACCTAGTATTACCTATTCTGTGACACAGTAGGTATAACTTCGAGAAGCTAACTATTACTTATTCTGTAACAGTCTCGGCGTAACAATATATTTTTTTCAAACACAAATATATGTTTTAATACATTTAATACAGATATAATATTTACATATCTATTTAAAAATACAAAATAAACAGTTGAATTATCTAAAGAAAGCATCTGTAGATCTGTAGATAGCTCAACTTGTCCAGTGTCCCCAAGGCACTGGCTGCATTGCATTGAATTGCAATGCGGATCACACGTCGCATAGACCTTTACAAATTATTATTTTTGCATGCTTTTATGATTTAAAATTGGCATGATGTATTTAAATTGCTTTTGGCTTTTTACTAAAAAAAACTGACAATACTTAACTACATATATTTATTTTGCTATAATTTTTTTTTATTCAAGTAACATTTGACTCGTTTTCAATTCACAAAGAAAAACACACAACAAAAATAAAATGAGATTTTGATTGAGTTCTAACGTTTAAAACATCCTAATGATTTAGCACTGGACGACCAGTGAGCCCGTGGCGAAATTGGTATCGCGTCCTGTATCAAAGGGAAGTTTGCGCGGGTTCAAATCCCGTCTGGTTTGCATTAATTTGTAGGATAATTTTAGAATTTTTCTTGGGTTATTTTTGATTTGTGATTATTATTAATTATTACATAGCAGTGCGAGTGTAGTGATAATAATTAAATAAATATCTTTATTTAAAAACAAATAATTCACAATATAATTCATTAATTTTAGGAAAACAGTGACTCCATACGAAAATTGTGATGTGACTGTGTTTTTCGTTAACTTAAAGTCAATAAAATGTGTTATAAATACTGGTGTATATTGTTAATTATAGTAGAAATAACTTAAATTTGTATAAAAAAGTGAGTGAGTGCTTTTTAAAATAAGTTGCATGGCCTTTTAAGGTAAGTATACATTGTATCTATGTAATATTATATATAGACACACTTAACAGTAGATAACTGCGGTATTTTATATTATAAACCAAGGCCAAGTGCGAGTCGGACTCGTGCACGAAGAGTACCATTATCTATTAAAACGAGCAAAAAATATCACGTATGTTGTATGGAAACCCCTTAAATATTTATTTTATTCTGTTTTTAGTATTTATTGTTATAGCGGCAACAGAAATACATCATCTGTGAAAATTTCAACTGTCTAATTATCACCGCGTTCATGAGATACAGCCTGGTGACAGACGGACAGACAGACAGCGGAGTCTTGGTAACCTATAAATACGTATTTCATAAATATACAAAAAATGTATCTGGCTTTCTAGGCTACTCTACACCATGCGAAGTTGCCAATCTGCTTCAAAAATAGTGAGTGTGCGCGACGCGCGACGTTGCCGTTTCGCACTCTTTGCTTACGTTTTCAGAAACCGTTTTGAAATATGTAGAGTACTGAAAGGTTCAAGGAAAAAAAACTTTGTGGTTTGTAAAAAATATTTTGTATTTATCTAGTAGTGTTGTACTAATATTTTTTTAAACTAACAATACTAACACATTTGGTTTGGATTAGTAACTGAAGTATTTGGTAGGAGGTGATTGGTTTTTTTTATTTTGATATTGGGTAATTTTATTTATGTATGTTTTTCGTTTGGCGCAGGCTTCTACTAAGAGCTTCTATAGGCGAGGCGCTCAAAAAAGGTATCTATTGTTTTACTATAACTTCTAGACGCCACCGCTCCTGGTAGACGAGGTCGTAAATCGTGAGTTCTCGCTCGCTCTTGCAGCCCTTCCGGGCGCCGTTAGTGATGCGCCCAGTATATATCGATATCGATTGTTTTAAAAAGCAAACAATGTTTATTTGTTAGTCCCGTCTGCTACGAGTCTTGGCGTATACTATAGCTGACCTTCTCCGGCATCGCACGGATTTTTATCAATAAATATGTTTTTAATATGTAAATTCAAAAGTAAACGGCTGCAGCGAATTCTAAGAAATTTAGTTCAAAGACAAATTATGACCGGGATTGGCACATAGGCTACTTTTTACGCGACAGCGCAGTAGGGTAATGTTTTTATCGGGTCAAGTAATATCAAGTTAAAGAAGATCTTTACTCGGTAAAGTATAGGAAAAAACAATAAAAAATAACTATTTGTATGAAAAAGTACTCGGAGTCCCGAGGAAGCGTTGGCGTGACGACCTCGATGCATTCCAAGATGGCTGGTGGGACGTGGCGAGTGGTCGTGAGATGTGGAGGAACAGGGGGGGAGACCTTTGCCCAGCAGTGGGAAAATATAGGTTTAAAAAAAATTCAAAAGTGTCCGCATGTCACTGCATTTACGACATTGGCTAATTTAAATACGGTTGGCGCCACCACACGGTGTCCTGTAAATCACTGTTTTCCCAGAACAAACGTTGCTCAGACCATGGTCAACTGTTTATAGCATCAAATCAGAGAATAAAAAATTAAAATCTAGACCTTTTCAAATAAGTCTAATTTTGATCAAAAACTAACCGTGACAAAGTTCCCATGAACTTACGCTAGCCGTAGCGTATTACCTACTCCTTAGTACATAGTAGCTACCGATCAGCGCGCTATGTTGTAGGGCGTAACGTTAAAATAGACGTTTATAGTTCGCAACTTTTTATATTTTTCAAAGACCAATTTCGTTTTGTTTTTTTTAATTTGATGCCATAAACTGCTAGTAGACCATGGTCTGAACAACGTTTGTTCCGGGAAAACAGTGATTTAAAGGACACCGTGTATACGTCGACAATACGCACACAAGTGAATGAATGAATGAATGATAATTCTTTATTGCACAAAATAAACTTTACATAGACGAATTTAATGCTAGATAGCATTCTGATCCAGTTAACCTTTGTGTAATGCGGACAAACATTGTTAGGTAGTGCATAATAACAAGTGCTAGTGGATAGACATTTACCTTATGAAATTGGGAGCCATATATGGCTCCAATTTAGTGGCCTAATTTACGTGCGTGTACCATCTCTGTGTAGTTATTCTAAGATTTGTATCCTAGCCGTGAAAATTAATTTTTTAGTTAAGTTTTATACAATCTATACTAATATTATAAAGAGGAAATATTTGTATTTTTGTGTGTATGTTTGTAATGAATAAACTCAAAAACTACGTGTCCGATTTCAAAAATTTTTTCATCATTGCAAAGCAACATTCACCCTGAGTAACATAGGCTACTTTTTACCCAACTGCGCAGGAGTAATGTTGTTATTGAAAAACTACGCGTGCGAAGCTGCGGATTGGTCAGCTAGTATAATGTTAGCACTTTAAGCAAATAATTAACTAAGTTTATAGGAATTTACTTAACTATTTTTAGTAAATTTTAGCTATAGTACACACGGCTACACATCAAGCTATACAATTCCAGTATAAGCTGATCTCGCATTGTGTAGGCTTTTCGTAGAATGAGAAGTCAGCTTATACTGGAAATGGTGCTTGATGTGTAGCCGTGTGTACCTACTAGGGAATGCAATCCCGACTCGAGATTGTAAATTCGAGATCCCGCGGGATTAGAAATATCAATCCCGCGGGATCCCGGAATTTTCGGGATCCCGTCTAGTTTAAAAAAAATGTTAAATTCGGATGACTGAAAAAGCTAATAACTGCTTGTTTGTGATAGTGAGGTTAACTAAAATAACATATTACTCGAAAGAAAATAAAAATCTTTATTCTTTAATCTTAACAACTAAATAATTATCGCGTCACCTGTCGCTAATATTCGGAAATAGTCGGAATAGTTTTCTAACGCTGTTTGGCGTTCCTGCCGCTCGCGGCCGTCAGTCAGCGCGCCGCTTGCGCCCCGAGTGGACGTGTGTAGCGTCGCTGACCACTGCCGCCCAATCCCGTCAATCTCGAACGGGATCTCGTCATATGATGAGTCGGGATTGATCCCGAAAAATTACACGGGATCGGGATTGCATTCCCTAGTACCTACTAAAAGTTTAGCACTAAATATTTTTTTTTTAATTTCAGGTGCCTAGTCACGACCATCCATCACAGATGAACAAGAATATAAAGTTGTTAGATAAAATGTAAATATTTGTAAGAGTTTTAAAGTCTACGTGATTTCGTTAACAGTGAACGAATGATGAACGGCTAAGTCCTTAATATTAATACAGCCTGTTTTGTTATGTATAACGTGGCCATTTATTTTATTTGTCAGAGCGGGACGCTTGCGGAATTAAACAAAACAACAATTTATTTTACCAGGTATTTATTGGCAAAAGAAAAGAGCATGAAAACAATATAATGTGTATGAAATTTTTACATTACATTGCAGTTGTAGACGCATTTCGTTTGTATTTGTCGGTGGAGCAAATTAGTTTTAAAATGTGGGGTCTAGATTTTAAGTAAGAATGGAGCTTATGACATGATTTGTCGATGTTAGTCTTTGTAATTTTTACTCGGTTTCGCCTGTTACTCGCTGTCTTCTCCGTGCTGCCCGCGCTGCCGCTGTCAGGTAGGTAAAGTACGTCTATTGAATTTATCGTTTGATCCCTTTGTGAAAGCGAGACATTTTTTCTCTGATTGGGGACAACGGGACAGACAGCCTGAAAGCGGGACTGTCCCGCCCAAACCGGACGAATGGTCACGTTAGTTATGTACGACATTAATTTAAAACACACATCCGGAATCGTATCAGCTGATTTTAGAGGTGGGTTTAATGCCGCTAGCTTGAATATTTGTCAATAAATCTATAAAATGTTCTTTTTTTAATAACAAAATCTTGAAAACGAGCGCTGCTTTGCATCATTTATTGCTAAGAAGCATAAAGCTGAGGCAGAGCCTGTTTGACCACGCGTGACACGGAGCGGGACCAGTTGGTGCACCTACCTACTACCTACTGGTGGGGTAGGTACGTATGTGTTCTAGCTGTAGGTCTAATTTAATCTCATTGTTTAGTAATTTTCAAGTCTTATCTACCTATTTTGTTTGTGATCCGTTCTATATTTCTTTGTGTGTGTCAAATAAATAATTATATTCAATAAAAACTTTCGTTACTAAAAGCCGTTCAACAACCCCGCCAGGTCAATGACCCCGTTCGTTCAAAAGGGCGCGTACGGCAGGGTGGTAAGTATCTACATGTTGGGTACAAAAACTCTGTGTAAAGAATTAAGATGTTAGACATTATTTGTAGTTTAAATTGTAAGCCCCCTATGTAGTAAGTGCTGTATGGAAGGGCTATTTACAACATTAATATTGGATTGAAATGAAACTGATATTTGTCTAATATCACGGACGGAGTCGTACTTCGTCATTTGTCACTGTTTTTAGATTCGCTCTATAAGTACACACTTGTTGGTTTATTTTATTTTAGCGGGTTCGATTCCCACCGCGGAACAAATGTTTGCATGATCTACAAATATTTGTTCCGGGTTAGGTTGTTTTTCTATATATCTTAAGTATGTATTTACAAAAAAAACGTATATAAGTATTCTATCAGTTATCTGGTTCCCATAGTACAAGCTCTGCTTAGTTTGAGGCTAGATAGCGCTGTGTGAAATGTCCAGCAATATTTATTTATTTATTTATATAATTCAAGTTTAGTCATTAAAAATCCGGTAATTTGTATTTTTATTATATTTATAATTTTTATATGAGTATTGTGTACAAGCCTACATCTATAGCTGTCTCGGGCGCTGCGCACGCGCACCACACTGACATACACATCATCTATAATAGATGTTATGCCGCGGTTCTATTGCTGCGTGGTGTGCAAGCACCAGCCAGACTAACCAATTATTTTTTTTGTTTATTGCTCTGAGTCCATTTTGTTTTTTGTTGATTTTTCATAGTCAGAATCAGTATTTTATTTATAAAAACGCGTTTGCCTAAAAAAATTTAAATTCAAATTTTTTTGTAGATTCAAATTGATTTTTTCAGAAACTGCATATTTGTAAGAATCCTGTAATTAATATGTTTAATTGTACTGCGTCCAATTTTGGCATTATTTGAAATTTTGGATTTTTTTCTTTATGTCAGATGTAAGCCGATTACTCAAAAAAATTAAGTGCAGTAGGTACTCATCCGAACAATGCCACGTAGGCCAAGGACGTAACCTGGGAAATGCAATGGTTATATACAAAGGTAACCGCTTAACATCAGGTATTGGCTTGCCGTCATTTTTACTTTAAAGATTCCATCTATCTGTTGTCTGGAAGATATCGCATTTATAGCTATAATACCGCTCATTAAACTGGTATTTCATAGTATTTGATTAACTCTATTGTACACACGGCTACACATCAAGCTTTAAATTCCAGTATAAGCTGACCTCTCATTCTACGAAAAGCCTACACAATGCGAGGTCAGCTTATACTGGAAATGTGTAGCCGTGTGTACACATAACACCAATTATTTGGCAAAATAAAAACTGAAAACCACTATACGATCTTATTGCTTAAAGCGACTTCTTCAAGGTTTGGAATTTGCTCGAGTAAAGACTTTTTTTTTGCAGTAACCTGATTACACTGTGTCGTGATGCCAAAAATTATGAATTTTTATGATAAATAAATTTGAATTGTGTCCTTAAATTGGTGTAAACGTGTGATAATGTAAAATGTTGTGCGATTTTTAGTATTTTAAAGGAACCATTCGCATTTTACTTGTATCTTTAAGCGGAATAGTTGGCGCAGCCGGCAAAAAAAATGGATTTTTAGATTAGATTCAAGGGATCGTAGACCTACGTGTTTGATATTAGCTGACGCGTAGTTTATCTATAAAAAACATTACCCTCATTTTGCGCATCATCGTCATCCACAATCACCCATTGTTAGGTATAGGCCTCCCCAAGTTTGTGCCATCCACCACGATCCTGCGCTAGTCTCACCCACTGACGGCCCGCGACCTTTACGATGTCGTCCACACATCTCGCTGCCGGACGTCCTACCCTTCTATACCCGCTCCTCGGTCACCATTCAGTCACTGTCCTGCTCCATCTGTCATCACCACATCGGGTCAAGTGTCCTGCCCAAGACCATTTGAGTTCCATAACTCGAATTCCAATGTCATGAACCTTCGTTCATCTACGGATATCGACGTTTGGAACTCGATCTAACAGTTTGATGCCAAGCATGGTACGCTCCATGGCCCTTTGTGCAACTCTTAACCTGTACACAGTCTCCTGCGTGAGCGTCCACGTCTCGGCACCGTGGGTCATGGTGGGCAGAACACATTGGTTGAATAAGCGGGTCTTCAGACACTGTGGAAATTTAGGCGTACCTACGGATGTCGTCTAACTTTCCGAATGCAGCCCATCCCATTTTGCGCAATCAGGTACAAAAGTAGCCTATGTCCTGCCCCAAGATATAATCTATCTCCTTTCCAAATTTCATTACTATCCGTTCAGCCGTCTAGTCGTGAAAAGGTAACAGAGTTACTCGCATTTAGAATACTAGCTAACGCCAGCGACTTCGCACGAGTTGTTTATTAACAAAAAGTAACCTTCGAAAAAACAACATCAGCCATAATGACGTGATTGACTAACAAACAAACATCCAAACTTTCGCATTTATAATATTAGTGTGATTAGTATGGATTAATTTCAACTTGATACCTCCACGCGTTCCTGAGGTTTTGACAGACAGATAAACGGACAACAAAGTGATAAGGGTTCTTAGTTTGAGAAGTTTGAGGTACGGATCCCTAAAAATGAAAAGCACTTTACAAAATGTGAATGATTCCTTTGGCATTTAACTGCATTTTATAAAAGTAGTTTTGGCATTATATTCAAGAATCTATATTTATAATTATGGTTATTAAAATATACATGTACTAAGAGAAATCTGTTTTATTTAGAACTAGCTTCGGCCGGCGGATTCGCACGCGTGGTTGGTTAACAAAAAGTTGCCTATGTTTTAATCCAGGTACATCTTCTGTATAATCTACGTACATACCAAATTTCATCGAAATCTGATCAGCCGTTACGACGTGAAAGAGTAACAAATATACACACATACATCCATACAAACTTTATTAGGGGGATATTTATTTTCTCAAAAGATTTTTACATTTCAATTTGAGAAACTAATTTAAACTAAAGTAATTTGAAACAGTTCTTATAATTTTATTTAAATAGTAGGGTGATTCATTAATCATAATCATTTTGTCAATGTACTGAACTGCAACGTTTGGCATTGAGCAGGTACAAAAAACTACATAAGTTTTCCTGTAGATGGCGCTAACGGCGCTTTAGTCGGAATTCTGAATCATCTCACTGATTTCGACCAAGACGTGAAATGGCCTGGTAGCACAGTTGGATTGTGCATCCTCGTATCAAGGAAGGTTGCGGGTTGAAGTCCCGTCTAGGCTGGAAATTTTTGAGATGATTTTAAAAATCTTGGAATTTGCATTGAGCAGGTACAAAAAACTGTATAAGTTTTCCTGTAGATGGAGCTAACGGCGCTTTAGTCGGAATTCTGAATCATCTCACTGATTTCGACCTAGACGTGAAATGACCTGGTAGCACAGTTGGATAGTGCATCCTCGTATCAAGAGGAAGGTTGCGGGTTCAAGTCCGGTCTAGGCTTGAAATTTTTGAGATGATTTTAAAAATCTTGGAATTTTCCGTATGTGTTCGGATAACACTATAAATAAAATACTATCATTATCATTAATCATTTAGCACAACACAACCAATAACAAACACCTGAGTTAGGGAATAAAAAGTGGCCTGTGTGTTAATCCAGGTTATAATCTACGTACATACTAAATATAATAGAAATCGGTTCAGCCGTTACGACGTGATTGAGTAACAAACAAACAAAAAAATAAACCAATTTCTAAACTTTCGCATTTATTAATCGAGCGAAGCGAGATCTCCAAATCTACTTGGGCAAATCGGCGTTGTATGTAAGTATGTATGTACGTTTGTCCGAGGATAACTTTCGAAGCGTTGATCCGATCATCATGAAATCTGATACATAGGTAGGTAGTGAAGACACAATTTTGGTGTGACTAAGTGAGCTAATAAGTTGTTTGTTGAAAAATTACTTTTTCAAAACAAGCTTTTATAAAATTCATAATCGGAACCGCAAGCAGATTCAAATGAGCCAAAACACTAGTAGCCGACTATAATCCATTCAGAAGTTCCGTTGTCTAGCATTCGTCTCCATCATGAGACCACCTCCATGGTACCATATTATTGCATTGTCACCGAAGTTACATATGTATTCCAAATTTCAGCTCAATCGGTTGAGGGGAACGGGTTTAAAATTCAGTTGCAAGATTCCACCCGGACAAACATACATACATTGCAAGCTAATGAAAAGCTTGTAAAAATGTTGGGGGGATTGTTGAGATATCGGGGTTCAAGAGGGGGGGGCGTCAAATGAAAGGTTTTCTACTGTAAGAATATTATAGTACATTTTGAATCCGTTTTTATTTTTTTAGTAAAGTCTTGTAGTCTGAGTTATTAGCTATAATAAAAACTGAATTTTGACAAAATTCACAGGGTACACCAGTGACCCCACAGTGCTGAAATTTGGTATTCGTGTAGATTTAGTGACACAAATATAGGGAAAAGTTTGAAATCCAGAATAACTGCAATTTCTACCCCATAAAAGAGGAACCAATTTACATGAACTCCCGTTACCTGTAATTTGAATGAAACTGTAGGTCATTTCGGGGCACTTTGATAGTCAAATATTACAAATAATATTTTTTTGTTTTTATGGGAGTCTCGCGAGATCTAAGTTCGGGGCGAACTACCAGTTAATAATAGTCGACCTTATGAAATGACCTTACCTAGAATTATATCAGCCGTAGGTCCGCTGAACATAGATTTCCAGAGCGTTCGATCTTGTGCGTCGCCCAACAGCTCCCAGCAACCTTATCAGGTCATCTTTCCTTCTTTTTGGTGAATTAATATCATTTAAAACTAGGCATATTATTCATCTATTTTTCAACACACTTGCTCGTAAAGTGAGCCATTGTACATCGTTATGAGGGCCATAAACCGAACTATAACACACTAGTGCGTAATAGAATTATCCCTACAAAGTTAAGTTAGTACCTAACTGCAAATTACATGCGAGTAAACAGAGCATTTTCAATTTAACCGGGTAATACAGTTTTTGTAACAACAAATAGGTTTTATGCCACTGAAAATCCTATTACATTTTGTGAATAAATAAATGTAGGTATCCCTAATGAAGGCGAAAAAACATTTATTATTATCAAATTACTTATAATTCACAATAATTTGTTATAAAATATTTGCATTTTATCACTAAAATTATAATTTTGAAGTAGGCTGTATATGTAATCATAATCAATCAAGTTACATTTGGCGCGTGCAAAAAAATAAACTTGCGCGCCATTTCCCATTTTTTGTTTGTATCGCATTTGTTGCTTTGTGGTAAATAATTGTAAAAATGTCAAGCTTTAGTACAGAAGATTTGTTTTTTACTCGCAAGTGTGTTTAAAAAGTGCGTATGAAACTCGTGAGCAACTTGCTCACTAGACACTCGGGTGATTTACGCCCTCGCTTACGGCTCGGGCTGCAACCCACAGCCTCGTGTATAATGAGCAACTTAGCTCACTTGTATCATAATATATGTGCAAGTATTTTATTTTGTAAATGTAAGTATTCTGGGAATCAGACTGACAGACCGCGTACGTAACAGTATACTGCGCTCTAAAACGCAAATCGCGGATGTCGGGCAACCAGCGGGTAAACTGAAGTGGGATTGGGCGGGCCACGTCTGGCGCATGTCGGATGCGTTATGGGCTAAAGCCACCACAGAGTGGACGCCTCGAACTCGCCGAAACGAACTAGTGGTAGACCGCGGCGAAGATGGAGGGATTTGACCACAATAGCCCAAAATAGAGGAGACTGGAGAGAGGGAAGGGAGGCATTTGCCCTGCAGTGGGACGCTACAGGCTCTTAATAATAATAATACTTTACCTTTTGGGTGATCTCTTCGGAGTAACTGAGGGTTTTGTCTGTGCAATTATGGATGAGGTTATCAAGACGAACAATTACCGAAAGTATATTATGAAGGATGGGACGGTCGTCATCTGTAGAGCTTGTCACCAGCCCGGAGAGTCCCTCAGACATGTGCTTTCGGCTTGTTCGCATCTTGCTAACTCTGAGTACTTGCATAGACACAATCAAGTGGCCAGAATTATCCACCAGCAGCATGCTCTTCAATATGGCCTTGTCGGACCAGAGGTGCCTTATTATAAATATGAGCCGGAACCAGTTCTTGAAAATAGGCGTGCCACGCTCTATTGGGGCCGGTCTATCATCACGGACAGGACTATTGTCGCCAATAAGCCTGATATCGTGCTGGTAGACCGGTCGGAACGCCGGGCGATACTTGTTGATATTACTATCCCACATGATGCTAATCTCGTGAAGGCCGAGAAGGACAAGCTAAGCAAGTACCTTGACTTGGCTCATGAGATTACCGCCATGTGGGGTGTGGAATCTACGATTATCGTTCCGATAGTTGTGTCGGTAAACGGACTGATAGCGAAGAGCCTCGACCAATACCTTAAGAGGATTTCGCTAGGAAGTTGGGTCAAGGGTCAGATATAGAAGGCGGTTACTCCTGGACTCGGCTCGCATAGTCAGGAGGTTCCTCTCTCTGCAGCCCTAGCCACCGATCGCTTGGGCCTCGCTTCGCGGTCGGTGGTTTACCGTTTGTATAAATGTATTTTTTACTAATGTTTTTTTTAAGATACGTTATAGTGAAAAATGTATTTATTATAAACGAGTTTTAAAATAAATATGTGTTTATAAATGTTTAGTTTTTTTTATTGAATGATATTTAGTAACGTCTAAACGTACCTATATTTTTTTGTTGCAGGATTCGGTGGTGGAGAAGTGGTATGTATACCTTTGTTATTGAATGGTTATTGAAAGAATTTATATAAGTAAATGTTGCTGAACATTTCCCACAGCGCTATCTAGCCCCAAACTAAGCAGAGCTTGTATTATGGGATCCAGATAACTGATAAAACACTTATATATTTTTTTTGTATGTAAATACATACTTATAATATTTAGAAAAACATTCTGACCTGGAACAAACATCTGTAGATGATGCAAACATATGTTCCGCGGCGGGAATCGAACCCGCTACCTCCTGCGTCTCAGCCGGGTGGCCCACTGCGCCACTGCACTTTGATATCAAGTGCTTTTGATTCTGTATGAATGAATAAAAATAAAAATGGGGTGTGGCTGTTTTATGGACATGGCCGTGTGACACGGCTACACATCAAGCTATACATTTCCAATAGAAGCTGACCTCGCATTGTGTAGGCTTTTCGTAGAATGTGAAGTCAGCTTATACTGGAAATGTATAGCTTGATGTGTAGCCGTGTGTACGTGAATACGTGTACGTAACTGGTAATATTTCCTGTAACAAAATACGCTAGTTTATGTTATAATCAAGTTTGAACACTAAGAAGTCCTTCGGGTCATACTAAATGAATATCTCGAAACGAAGCAAAATGACCTCAAAATGGCGGCGCTTCCCCCTCCACCGAGCATGATGCGTCACACTCCTCACTTAGCGTAACGAATTCTTAGATCCTTTAGCTATCCAGTGGTGTAATTACATATTGTATGGAGATGATAGATATGTAGCTGCAACACCAAACTGTATACACCGATTTTGTCATCATTCGTTTTTTGAATTGCCTCCTACTATGGAAGCTATTTTAATAAAGGTGGTCTGGAAGAGATCGCTTCTAAGCGATAACACCGCCTATTTGTTTTGTGTTATTATTATTATTTACTATTTTTTTGTTTTGTGTTTTCTATTTTGTTAGTATTTTTTTTGTTTGTATATTGTCTACAATAAAGTGTTTTCATTCAAGTATTTTAAAAACTTGTTAACGTTAAAATGGTTTGACGAAATTCGTTGCGCACGTCTCCCTTTGTATAGGATTTTTCTAAACACGCGCTAAACAGTGTTTAGACGACCTCCGTGGCGCAGTGGGCGTATAGCCGGCTGAGACGCAGGAGGTAGCGGGTTCAATTTCCGCCGCGGAACAAATGTTTCCATGATCTACAGATATTTGTTCCATGTCTGGATGTTTCTCTATATATTATAAGTAAGTATTAGAAAAAAGTTAATTGGTTCCCATAGTACAAGCTCAGCTTAGTTTGGGTCTAGATAGCGCTGTGTGAAATGTCTACCAATATTTATTTATTAATTATTTATTTGTGCAGATGGGCGGGTACGGCGGCGGCGCCGCGTACGCGCAGCCGGAGCGGCGCGGGATGGGCACCGGAGCGGCTGTGGGGCTCGGCGTCGGAGCGCTCGCCGCGGGGGGGCTCGCGGGCTACGCGCTCGGGGGGGGCTTCAGCAGTGACAGTCCAGAGCGGGAGGAGGTGAGGAACGCTACAAGGCTACAACTATCTTCCCCGAACACGGAAAAGCAAAAAGAAAGGGTTATGTGTTTAGCAGTCTCTGTATGTATAAGTCGCGGCATGTAAGTCTAGCGCTGAACGATACGCGGAGGGGATAGCCGCGCAAGCAATACAATAGCCAATAGCCACTATTGGCTTGATTGGAGATGTTCCTTACCGTTGCAATTGACGTATTTGTAGACTCTGCTGTCCTGTTTTGGATTTTCCCTAAATCGCTATTTAATTTAATGTTTCTTGCCTTAATAATTTCGGCAGTTTGTTTTATCTGGCTCAAATTTACAGTGCTGCTGTCCGAATGACTGAGTAAAGTACTTGTAGCTTCATCAATCTCACTTTTGATTTGTTTCAAACTATCAATTAATTCATTAGATTCCCTTTTTAAAAAACAATTCACGTCATAAACCATTTTCCTTGCCTGTCTTTTCAAAACAGTATTTCTTCTAGGCATATTCACTTTAAAGTCACAAACAAACTTAAAACACTAAATTTAACAAACAAATTCAAATAACAGCAATAACAATACAATTAAGAACGCGACTGTACACTGGATGTGCGCGGGGTGTCGTATCGGTGCGGGGGACTAAATGCGACTGGAGAGCCAATCGGCGCTACGCACGCCCGCCCTTCATCCCGCTAGCCCCCCTCAGGTACCTTATTTTTTACTTCTGCGCAATAACGGTCAGCGCTAAAGTTTCGTGCCGCTACTTATATGTATGTTTGATTTTACCTATGTTCCATCCTATGTATCGTAGATGAACGAAGGTTCATGACGTTGGGATTCGAGTTATGGAACTCAAATGGTCGAGACACTTGGCTAGACGTGGAAATGACTGATGGAGCAGGGCCAGTGACTGAATGGTGGCCGAGGAGCGGGTATAGAAGGGACGCGGCCATCAGTGAGACTAGCGCAGGATCGTGGTGGATGGCACAAACTTGGGGAGGCCTATACCCAGCTGGGAGTGAAGTCAGGCTGTGGATGATGATGTTCCATCCACCGTTAGACCATAAGACTTTTAATTTCCTGTCATTTGTGATAAAAAGTTGTGTGTTATTCTCGATCAATTACCACCTCGAACTCTTAGCGTCCTCGCTCGCATTTTCAGCCCTTGTGTAACAATATAGTATGTACGCAGGTCCACGTGACATCTATGTCGGAGAGCGTCGACTTCGGCGGCGACGACTGGGCAGAATAAATACATGTATTTAAGTATTTATTTATTTAAAAATACATCTATCATTTTGTGTGGGGGCGGCTGTAATGTTTTTAGGTCAGCTTTGCTTTTTAATGATGTTCAAATTGGGTAATAGTTTTCTGTTATAAAATATTTCTTAATTTCAAATCACAGAGAAAGTCTTATTCTTATTGTATAATATATTATAGAAGATTCTTAGTTATGTCAGTTTTAAATTATTTAGGGATTTTTAAAATTTAATCTAAATATAAATTTAAAAAAATAACTTGACAGCTTTAAAGCGCCTCATACAAAAAGATAATTTTAAATAATAAAATTCACAAATGTTTTTTTTATAGTTGTAAGCACTAAATGTATAAATCAAAGTATATTGGAATGTATTTAGAATTGTGTAATGTATTTAACTGCAATTACAAATATTATTTCAAATATAAACCTTTACGACCTTCGTGGCGCAGTGGGCGAATAGCCGGCTGCGATGCACAAGGTTGCGGGTTCGATTCACGTCGTGGAACAAATGTTTACATACATTTGTTCCAGGTCTGACTGTTTCTTTATTTATTATAAGTGTGTATTTGCATAATAAATGTACCTACATAAGAATTCCATCAGTTATCTGGTTCCCATAGTACAAGCTCTGCTTAGTTTGGGGCAAATGTTCAGCATTATTTATTTATCGTATAGATATATGTAGTAGCCATATTTGCAGCTAAAATCCTATTGTTAAAATAATATGTTAGCCTCATAGTACAACGACACGCTACAAAAACGCCACAAAAAAATATAAATATCGTTAAAAATAAAAATGAAATGGCATGCATTGGTAAGCGCATTACTTGGGAACGGCTCGACAGAAGTGACTATTTTTCTTTAATAAATAATCTGAATAAGATTAATACAAATCCAATCTCATTTGGGTGAACTGTCGATATGTTTTTAAAATTGTGTTATTGTGAATTGGCCCCCTGGTTTCTTCTAGGCAAGTGTACCATCGTAGACTGCACCATATTGCACCATCAGGCGAGATCTTGCTCAAAGGCAAGTCAATAATTGATAAAAAAAAAACGGAATTCCTTTCGTAGTATAATAAAATATACATAAAATTATTATAATAACTGTATTATTATTTTAATGCATACGGGCTTACGGATAACCGTCTACACTAAAGAAAAAAGAAGAAGACTAAAGAAAGGGTCGTGACGGAAACCTCTTATATTCGCCTAGCCCCCATCCGCCAAGTCCGTACCGTGCGATGAGGAACTTCGTACCAAAAAAAACGAGTTGCTGTCGATACGGACAAAATTAGGACTCAGTGTCCCAATTGACACTTGATTTTATTAATTGTTTTACTGGCGATTCGGACACCATCAAAATATTGAAGCTGTTGAGTTCAGTCAGGTAAAAAATGATTATGCAAAATATAATATAATGTGATAAAAATTGCTTTGGGAGCGTGTGGTGACTTACATTAATGTTAAAAAAAACCACAAGTTTCATTCATAGCGTATATTTGGTATAAATCAACATCTTGTATACTTAGGCGTCTACATATATAATGATCACTTAAAAATATCTCAAATAAAGACAGTGTGACCTTGCTATGCATCTATTTCGTCATCTTGCTGCGCCGCCGCCGCGCCTTGGTATAAACCTGTTGTTTAACTGATTGTACAATGCAGCTATTTTTAACGGTGTCCGAATCGACAGTAACAAAAATACTAAACTCAAGTGTCAATTGGGACATTGCGTCCCAATATATTTTATCCGAATCGGCAGCAAGTCAAAAAAACAGGAACCTGTCCTTTTAAGAACAAACACTTTCAAAATGGCTAACAATGTTCACTCGACTCCATTTTGAGTTTGCTTAATTACGAACACGGTTTATATAATGCGCTACACTGAGAAACATTCTAAAATGACTAATATTCGGCCTTAGAATAAAATGGCTTGCCATAAAAATGTTGAAATTGTGATAAATATTAAGAAATATCTAGGTAGATAACTAACATTATTTTACTAGGTTATAAGTCATCCCACTGCTGGGAATAGGCCAGTTTAATGTTTGGAATGTTCTCGAATTATGCTAAGTATACGTAAGGAAGATAATTAATATTATTATTGTATTTGTGTGCCTAATTGGAACACCAGCGTGTTTTTCATTCACCACAATAAATCGTGTTATACATTATTTGTGTTTTTTTTTTGTTTCTGGCGTTGTCCTATATATTACATAAAGACAAACATCTTGTACCTGTATTAACCCAAATCCGCAAACAGTAAAGATTTATGATTTTACTAGGGGGGGTCAAGAAAATAAGACTATAAAAAAGTAACTTTTTAACTAAAATACGACTGACTTCGGTTAACAGAAAAAACAAACTACTGACCGATTTTGATCAAATTTGTATGTGACCAATCTGAAAGTATATCTTACAAAAAATATCGATAGCGCGATCTAGAAATCTGCATTTATTAGCAGCGACATCTAGTTCTGTTTTTTTTTAAATTACATAGGTACTATTAGCTATTACAATATATGAATTTGATCTTCTGAACACAGTAACTTAACGTGAGCCTAACCCTATAAAAATTGAGGGTTGCCCTCTCTCTATTTGTTTTGATCCCGTCATCAGATCCGGACATTATTTTTATTTAATTTTTTTATTTTTCTTTATTATGGCGGCCATGTTTTTATAACTTTACTCTGTCTTGCTCTAATTAGCAAAGGAAAGTGAATTGTCAATGTCAATTGCCGTGTCAACATTATTTTCCATGGAACTTGAAATAAAAAACTAACGTTTGTGTATCTGACGAAGTGAGATAAATTTTGATATTGTGTCGAGATTTTGTAATATATACCATATTTCCTGGCGGCGCATCTCCAGACAGCGCCATCTATGCCGCTAGTTGGAACTAGTTTAGATAAAATGATGTTTTTTTCGCGTAGTATACCTACTGGCATTACGATACTACATCCTACACAACATGAAATAATGGTACAAATAGTTTATATGGTGTTTAGAATGCTTTATTACCTCATAAGAATTAACAATTAAATAGCTACATAATCCCACTCTGCTTACAACTAGCTGTCAACAAAGACCACAGACTAATTTATCTAATACTTGTAGGTTCAAAATTAATCACAGAACCTCATGTCATATTTTTTTTTTATTTATTCAATCTTATTCTATACATAACCTTTAAATTTATTTTTTATTTTTCACAAAAACCCCCCGCCACCAACCCCTAATTTATCGTATTGCATCTCAAAGAAATTCCTTCCCTTTCCAATGATTTTCAGATGTATTTCTTTCACCATAATTAAAATAACATTGGTTGTTAAAGGCATGTCCGTTATTACGTTAAAAAAAAATAAGTAATTTAAATAATTATATTAATAATAATATGCATAGTGCACTAAATTCAGCATGTCGACCCTTAAGTAAAATTAGTGTGTAACTGGCTAAGTGAGTAAGAAGGTCTACCTACCTATCTTTATACTGAAATATTCAGAGTATTTATAAAATAAAATAAATAGTCTCTCTGAATAATGCAAAAGTCCGCTTCAGTAAAGTTTTGTCCAAAAGTTTTAGTCAAGGAAGTTAACTTCCTGGAATTGCTACTAAATGATGGCAACTCAACGGTTTGTTAACGTCATTGTCAGGTAAGTTAGTGTTGTCATATGTCACCGTAAAACGAAACGAAATAGTTGTGAAGCTGTGATTAAGGCTCGTTGTCGACACGGCAATTTTAACGACTGTCCTCGCGACATGTAAACTAAATCGGTAGAACAAATCATTGCACGTGCTTATTTTATTTTTGTATAATTTGTGATAGTATTTTGTTAACGATGACCAAAAAACTTGAGAGTTTCTAAATGAGTAATAGCATGCCTATTACTCATTTAGAAACTCTCAAGTGTTACTCTCTAGCTACCTACATACTATAATAAAATAATCCTCATGACGGCCTTTTTACTCTCAGCGCAGACCCGTAAATTGTATGTACATAATGAAAAATCACTAGCCGAAATTAACATTTCATTTGAATTTTGTCGCTACACGCATACATAACTTACAAGACATCTTGCACTGCTACTGGGATTCAGGATCTACTTTTCTAATTTATATTTTACGGTAGGTATTTCAAAAATAGCCAAGTGGAGTCACAGTCCACTGGTACATACGGCTACACATCAAGCTATACAATTCCAGTATAAGCTAACCTCGCATTGTGTAGGCTTTTCGTAGAACGAGAGGTCAGCTTATACTGGAAATTTATAGCTTGATGTGTACGAGTGGTATTAGAGTGTAGCTCGACTCGTCGACAACGAGCCTTATTCTTATAACAGCTAGTTTCGTGAAACGCCAAAACGTAACTAGCGCAACGCTGCTATCGGTATAGAAAAAACTTAATATTGTTAGTACAAAGTGATTGTAACAGTCTATAACTTATTGTGGTTATCCAACTGTGTTTCGTTGCCAATTAATGATGCCAAAAGCTCTAACAAGTCCGCTTTGGAAATACTTCACAAAATGCGGGAATAATTTCCGCGCCATTTGTTTAGCATGCCATGAGCCTTTTAGCTACAGATCCTCAACAGGAAATCTAAAAGCTCATTTGAAGAAACGACATCATTCTGTATACTGTTTACTGATAGCAGACACGAATAACCAAAACCGTACAAGAGATGGTAAGTAAAATTTGGATTACTTTGGATGCACCTCGATTAGCTAGATGGCACTAGTAGTAAATTCTGGGCGGTAGAAAGAAACGTGTTGTTAAAGATTCTACCAAAATAGTAAATATTACAATGAAACTAGTTCTATGAAGTAACTTTATATTGAATAAGTGTACATATTATTAACTATTAATTTAATAAGTTACGTAGTTCGATCGAAAGATCCAAAACACCTAACGTAGAGACGGGTTTTCGACGGCTACTAGCGGTATCGGTAAAATGGTTAGATATCGCTGTTTCGTTACATCAATGAAAATATATTGAATAGATATTTCAGAAACCCCAATAATTAAAGCGGGATATACACTTTGCAATGTAGTACACTAAATTCAGTGTAAATGCGGCATGTAGACTCATATGTAAAATTAGTATGTTTGGCTATGATGTATCTTACGCTTGTCTAAATACAGAGTTTCTTTCATTTAGTCTTTAAGTGCAAAGCCCACTTCTGTCAAGTTTTTTTCCAAGATAGGTATGTTTGGAGTGAAAAGTTCTTGTTGCGCATTGGGCATTTTTTGAGATGGGGAAAAAAACATTGAACTCGCGACACTGTTACCGTTACCGATACTGTTCCTGACGATACAAAAAATTTTAAAGTTTAAAAAATACACACGTACTTACCTACCTAATTGTTCAAGTGTTCACTTCTGTCGGCACTCCTGGAGTGCCACTTTTTTCATCTTGTATTGTCATCTCATAGGTCAACGAGAAATCACCCAAGTCACAGCAATAGCGAAGGTGACGGTCACTGACTGGGGTCTTTAGTATATTACTGGCTGTTACTGTCACCTATTTTATTTAAAACTAGTCCGTGTTCCCACCCCTGTTTTTTTTACGGATTTCACAATATACCTATAAACGTGAAAACTTGTAATTGGCTATCTGTTAAACAACCAGTTATTTGTATAAGTTTATCAGCTGTTGGTTTTCCTAGAAATAAATTAATAAATAAAATACCTAGCCTTGAGTTCTTACAAAAATCCCATAGAAAAAAAGCACTTTTTTTCCAGAGTATAAATTTCCCGGGCAACTATTAAAAAACTTTAACTGGTTCGCCCCGAACTGAGATCTCGCGAGTCTCCCAAAAACTGAAAAAAATATAGGTAGGTACCTGACTCATAATTTTTGAAATAGTGCCACGAAATTCTCAAATAAATTACTTGACCTACAGGTTTATTCAAATTACAAGTAACGGAAGTTCATGTAAATTGGTTACTCTTTTTAGGGGTAGAAGTTGCAGTTATTCTGGATTTCAGACTTTTCCCTATATTTGTGTCGCTAAAGCTACACGTAGGTAGGTATACCAAATTACAGCACTGGGGTCACTGGTGTTCCCTGTGAATTTCGTCAAAATTCATTTTTATAATGGCTAATAACTCAAAAACTATAATTTATAAACTAAAAATAAAAACGGGTTCAAAATATACAAATAAAGACCTGTCATTATACGTCCCACTTGACCTAACAGTCTCATTTTGTTTTTTTTATCCCACTTGAACCCCGATATCTCAACAATCCACCACATTTTTAGCTCAGTTAGTGAGTAGTACCTAGTGAGTATTTAGTGAGTCAGTAGTGACCAGAATTGTGCTATTACTACTTATGTACCTATCAAATTTCACAATGATCGGATCTACGCTTCGAAAGTTATCCTCGGACAAATAAACATACATACATACGACGCCGATTTGCTCATATTGATTTGGAGATAGATTCAAATCTCGGAATACAGAAAAAACCAGAAGCAATGAAGCCTAATATTCAGTATTCAGCTGCAAAAACTACTCCAAAATAGAGTAAGTTTTACGCGAACGCCATTAATTACTCTGTGACCGTCGGTCGTCACGCGTGTTTTAAAGTGTTAAATTTAATTAAGCGTAAAGGGCTTGTGGCGTCCAAAGGTGAAAAAATGTATCAAAAAAAAAACAAGATGGATTACCTTTTATACGTAACTAGCGCATTTAGATGTCGTGTTATTTGATATTGGATTATAAAATAAATTGTTCGGCTTGTCGTAAATAATGTTAGCTCCATTTTGCTGATGTTGCCAAATAACGACATTTATTATTTTCCTTACTCTAGAAATTTGAGAAGTAAAGTTTTATTAGTTGTTGTTTTAATTTATATGATTGTTTAAAAACACATAATGACCAGCTTAAAAAAGTTATACAGGGTTACTCGCAATCACTTAAACAGTTAGCATCCTTTTAGAGACATGTTCTGTACCTACATAAAAACAAACAGCTTTTGTTCAACTACTTTTAATAAAACTTACGCAGCAAAAAGGAAATTAAATGTTTGTTATCGACACCGTGTTTGATTTTAAGATCATTGACAGTAATAGATACAAACAGGTACGGTTTTAGCAAACCCAATCCTTTCTCATGAATCTAGGTACTGATAAATAAATAGTTTCATTTGAATTCGAAACTGAAATCCTGCTATTAATGAAAGATCATACTGAACCGATTTACGGTACAAAACGCCCACTCTATATAGACACAGCGCACGGCTTGCAATCACAACTGAAGGTGGTTTCTGGTTTTATCTGTATTCTGAGCCTGAAATTACGTATATTATGTAAACAAAATTCCTAAAATAGTTTGTTTATTAAGAGGGAGGCCTTTGCCCATCTATGTATATTAAATAAATATGGCTGGACATTTCACACAGACCTGTCTAGCCCCAAACTAAGCAGAGCCTGTACTATACTAACTATGAGAACCAGATAAGTAACTGATAGAATACTTACCTACCTATAAGTATATTACATAAATATGGCTGGACATTTCACACAGACCTGTCTAGCCCCAAACTAAGCAGAGCCTGTACTATACTAACTATGAGAACCAGATAAGTAACTGATAGAATACTTACCTACCTATAAGTATATTACATAAATATGGCTGGACATTTCACACAGACCTATCTAGCCCCAAACTAAGCAGAGCTTGCACTTATACTACCTATGGGAACCAGATAGGTAACTGATAGAATACTTACCTGTATACTTTTTATTTGTAAATACATTCTTCTAATATTTAGAAAAACATCCAGACCCGGAACAAATATCTGTAGATCATACAAACATTTAAGTATTCCGCGGCGGGAATCGAACCCGCTACCACCTGCGTCTCAGCCGGCTATTCGCCCGCTGTACCACGGGAGGTCGTCAATAAAAGAATGTAAGAACGAAAAATGTTAAAAACTTTGTTTGTACTTAATCCACATTTTGAAGCAAATACCTATCTAAATGTAATTGTTTGATTGATTGGGACACAAATGGCTGAAAATATGTAGAATACCTACATAAAAGT
This sequence comes from Philereme vetulata, assembly GCA_918857605.2. NCBI lineage: Eukaryota > Metazoa > Arthropoda > Insecta > Lepidoptera > Geometridae > Philereme > Philereme vetulata. Next base: position 12,714,733 of record OU975434.1, on the reverse strand, counting down.
ATTCTATTTACGTCGTTTTGTAGGCGTATTAGAAGGCGAATAGACACTGTAGCTAAGCCCATCCAGAAACTTCCAAGCGTCATTCATTACATTACATTCAAAACACGCATTTTATTCATTCAACCCAATTCAACCAGTCGAGTGTCTACGTGATTTTTAGCACTCGTATCATAACAACGATACCAACTCTGATACCGAAAACTAAACGTTTAATTCAAACGGGTAAGGCCCACAATCGCTTACGTTCTGAACTTGTTTACATCGTTCTCAAGTTCTAGAACGTAGTGACTGCAGTATATTGTTACACGAATCTAAACTTTATCATGTAGAGTAGAGTTTGAAATTTCTATGCGTCTTGCTCGTAACCTACGTAGATAAATACATGGTTGGTATATCTAGAGAGTATGTTTTGAATGGCGAGCTGGCAACGCCGCGCGGTCTGTTATTGATCAAGTCTATATTAGGAATGAGGCTGGCTCTGTACCTACTCGGTACTCGGTGCCTGGATTTGGAACTTTGTAAATTGGGATGGAATACTTACATAACCTGCACTGCACCCTTATTTAACTTTATTCGTTTTTTAAAATTGTTGTTTGAACTAAAAACTTCTTGATGCGCGTTGGGCATTTTTTGAGATGGGAAAAAATCATTGAACTCGCAACACTGTTACTGTTACCGTTACCGACACCTCTGTGTATAAGTATCTCGTAATTGTTCAAGTTTTCACTCCTGTCGGCACTCCCGGAGTGCCACTTTTTTTTTGTTTTGACTGTTTTCCTCTGACTCAGTCCAGAGACTTTTTTAGGCTTAACATAACATTTTTACTTTCTTCCTTCCTTCTCCATAAACTGTAACTATGTTAAATAAATCTCACATTTCTCCGTACGCGCAATAAATAAACTTAAAAAGGGGTTTAAAGTTTCCTCTTCACGTAGAATACCTAAACATTCTAGCTACCTACTCTTAGTTACCTAATCTTCACCAACATCATCCACAGCCTGATTTCACCATTGTTGGGTATATGTATGCCCACGTTTGTGCCGTCCGCCACGATCCTGCGCTAGTCCCACCTACTGACGGTCCGCTACCTTTACGATATCGACCACCCAGCTCGCTGCCGGACTACCCTTCTATACCCGCTCCTCGGCCACCATTCAGTCACTTCCCTGCTCCACCTGTCTTCACCACGTCTAGCCAAGTGTCCCGCCCAAGACCATTTGAGCTCCAAAATCTCTAAAAGGATCCAATTGGGATGGGCTGCATTCGGCAAGCTGGACCTCATCCTAAAGTCGTCTAAAACTACACGGTGTCTGAAGACCCCCTTATTCGACCAATGTGTTCTGCCCACCATGTCCTACGGTGCCGAGGCATGGACGCTCACGCAGAAGGCTGTGTACAGGTTAAGAGTTGCACAGAGAGCCATGGAGCGCACCATGCTCGGCATCAGACTGTTAGATCGAGTTCCAAACGTAGAGATCCGTTCATGACGTTGGGATTCGAGCTATGGAACTCAAATTTAATCTTAACCTAAGTTGTTTAGATAGGTAAGGAAGTATATTTTACTTATCTCATAATTTAGTTCGGTACATATAGATACATAGTAGGTATACATATGTTACTTATATTTCAATGCCACATATTGGCCCAGTCATTTGGGTCGAAAAAAGGAGGTTACCTGGAAAGTTATCCAGGAGGAGTTGAAATTCGGAAAGAGCACATCGAAATCTATAAAATTACACATAAGTATTTAAAACTCCCGGAAAACTTTCCAGGTAAAACTACCAAGTGATTGGACTATACCTACCTATATCAAATTGGCAATGTTGTGTTCACCTAGGCATGAACAAGTAAGAATTATGTTATGTTATGTATGACAGAACGAAACCTATAAATATAACAACGATGGCGTCCCTAATAATCTTCTGCTATAAATAAATATTGCGGAAAGATAGATAGATGTGTAGGTGTAGTTCCAACGATGCTTTACTTACCCTACCAGGGTATTTTCAAAGCATGAAGTAAATAGTTAATTTTAACTGTAGCATTGTACCTCGCAACATAAACTTAGTTGATTCAACTCCTTAGCGAGGCAAACTAAAGTAAAATCCATCCAGTTCGTTTCTAAAATAACTTACCTGCGAATACTATCGTGTTCCAGTATTGTTGTACCTACCATGTTTTTGTTCCAAAATAAAGTGATTTTGATTTGATTTTTGACCTAAGGTACTAGAAAAAACTAGATTGACCAGTCAGTGCACTAGTTCAATCTTAATTATTTTGGATCGTATTACTGTAAACTGAGAGAAATACGTACGAAACTTTAAATTCAAAAACTCGATGAGAGAATGGGTTCACAATTTGAAATTGAAAAATATCTTGTGTAAAGCGCACTTTAAAACGAATGAACGAAACGCAACGTTCAGTGTGAAAAACAGTTGACGCGACTGCCCGCGCAGGCGCAGTCGCTAGTGCGACAGAGACAGAGTGAATTATTTTAACCTACGACTAGACTATTAGTTTCAACTTGTATTTTATTTGATAACATTTTTGTTTCGCAAACGTTTATAACTCAAAATTTGTGTTAAAAAAGTTAAGGAATATTTATCCCCACGAAATGGTCGGCGATGGTAGAAAGCCTAGCCCGATGTGGAGATATTATACAAAGATTAAAAGCGCGCCTGGGCGAGCCGCGTGTAAATGTTGCAGTGAAAGTATAAGCTACAAATCGACGACACATAATATGCGGAGCCATTTGAGAAGAAAACACCCTTTTATATACGAGACATTTCTGTCAGAGGAACAGAGGGATGCTGATGTTGACCATAAGGGTGAGATTGTAGAAGCTACGACTGTGATGTAGAAAAGTATTTATTTTTCTATCTTGTTCTAACCTATTAGAGATCTTCCAGTCTGCGTGCCAGTCTACTGTACTGCGTCTACTTAAAGCTTACTTACAGTACGAAGTTTCAAAATGATCCTTACAATGCAATGAAAGAAGCGCTTAGTTTCACTGGTAGATCTCTTGATCTCGTGATCTATTTCTAATACCAGTACTATCTTTCTGACAGCACCATCACAAGACATTATAATAGCTGCAGAGACATTAGTAGGCGAATAAACAAAATAAGTATTGCCAATAACAAAATGGCAGACAAAATTAACAAATAATAAATGTGCAGGTATTTTAACTATTTATTACATAAACCGTTAAATGGACGAAAAAACAAGTTATACGTTGGACGTCTCGTTTAACTACAAATATCTATGTAGTTATTGTAGGGCGATGTCTATTATAAAAATTTAATTTTGTCAAGAACATAATTTTTCAAACTTTTACAGCGGGCAATTACCCAACTTTTGTTGCAATCAGTTTCGCTTTGAAACCGGTAAATTAGGTTAATATTTAGTGGTTCGCCCCGAACTGAGATCTCGCGAGTCTCCAATTAAAATAAAAAAGAAATATTTGTAATCTTTGACTATCAACAATAAAAAACCAACCTACTTGACCTACAGTTTCATTCAAATGACAGGTAACGGGAGTTCATGTTTTCTTTTCTTTTTTTGGGGTACAAATTGCAGGTATTCTGGATTTCAGACTTTTGTCTATATTTGTGTCACATAATGTGTCACATGGATGGTCTTCAGCTATAGTTGGCATCGGCACTGTTGTCAATATCCAGAAAATTGCGGTCGAAGTCGCGGGTATTCTACTAGTATTTTATAAAAATAAATTGTATTGCTATCTCCCTCTAGATATCATGTTGTGACGTCATCTAAACAAACTTGTTCTGCCCTTTGTAACGGCAAGCGGCGGCTGTGGTGTCATTCCAAGGACACGTCCTGCTTTGTCCTGGGAATGTCTTGTTGCCTGTTATGTTATGATTATGACTTATGATATATTTATTTACTAGCTGACCCGCCCGCGGCTTCGCACGCGTTGTTTGTCAATGCATTACCCACCTTCTGCGCTGTGGGGTAAAAAGTAGCCCATGTCCCAATCCCGGTCACAATCTATCTATATACCAACTGTACATAGGGAGTGCATCTAAAGAATAACACATAATTTTAAAACCCCTTACTTTATCCCCCCCCCCCGTTTATGTATTTTATTTCGAACAAAATCCACAACTCGAAATAAAATAAATAAACTTTTTTTAAAGTTCAAAGATGTATTTCTTACCAAAAGCCTAAAAACGAATTTTCCTATTCCTAACTTAAGGGCCCTGTCTTCTGTTACCCGTTTTAGGCGAATATTTCGGACAAGTCTGTGGCTCGGTTGATAAAGAGAGATAAACAAAAATAAATACACCCAAAGTTTGGTTCAACAAAACTTAAAAGACGAAAAAAAAAAATTTAAACATATCACATTCGTCAAATAAATTAATTTGTAACTCGCGTTTTCGTAAAATGACCAATTGAGTGAACTATCTATCCCTGTTTTCATCCAAAAAACGAGTCGTAAAGTTTTTAACAAAAATAACATTACAACAAAAATATTGTCTTCTTTGAAATACGTTTAAAAAATTTTAGTATATTAATACAATATTTCAAAAAAAAATAACGAAAAAAACTGCGCAATTATACGCTTCAAAAGATGTCGTTTATTCAAAAGTAGAAAGTTTATAAGTTAAAATTCACATACTTTAACAAAGTTCAACCTTTTATTTACAAATAAAAAAAACGAGAAGTCTACTATCCATTAATTATTATAATATGATTTTTTTAAAATCACATATAAAATGATGAAACGCAACGCGGCCACTGGCTGGAGGAACAGCCGGTGGCCTGGTCGCACACGGCTAAATATCTGGGGGTAACACTAGACCGCAACCTGACGATGAGGAAACACGCAAGGAACGTCCGTGGCCTGGCGAGTATAACCCGAGCTCTACTAAAGCCCGTCCTGCAGTCCAACCTACCGCTCCGAATGAAGGTTGGACTATACAAGACCTATGTCCGTCCGCGTCTTACATACGCCACCCCCGCATGGTATGCTTTGTTAGCCAAAGGCCACAGAAAGTACTGCGAAGTCAGCAAAGCCTCTGCCTCAGGACCGCCACGGTACGTCCGAAACAGCACTATCCAGCGTGACCTAGAAATTAAGAGCTTAGACCAATTTATAGGCCGCCTAGCAACCAGGATGTTTGCGCGCCTGGGCAACTCCGCTTACTCACACCTACGAGAACTAGCTCCTCTCACAGATAGACCCCCAAAGAGTAAGCCATATCCGCGGGAACTGGTCACAGAAAACGACCAGAATATGTCGACAGACTCAGACGTAGACATCCCTCCATCCCTCCCCACCCCCACCCCTCCTACCACCCAACCTAGATCCGCGTCAAGCAGCCGACCGCAAGTCACTCCGTTCTGCGGAGAGACCATCGGGCGGCCAGCAACGCGTGAGTAAGTCACCTGAGGCTCCGCGAGCCTACCCGATGACCCCCCCGAAGAAACGGGGGGCGGAAAGAACTCCGCAGGAAAGGGCAAAAAAGCCCAGCACTGCTGGCTGGGCCGCCGTCTTATTTCGCTCTCACACCGGCGCAGCCGGTGTGAGAGCGAAAGAAGACGGCGGCCACTGGCAGTCTGCGCCGAGCGCTTTTGGAGGGAGGACGTGTCGCTCTTTATCACGAGCACTATACATAGTTACGTATACTATAGGCAACAGCATACAATTATAGCGCGACCGAGTGATTTGATCTGTATGAATACTTACAGATCTATAAAACTCATTGACATCATTGTTCTCCCAGATGCCCCCTCGTAGGGTAAAAATGTTTGGTATGATCGTATAGAGGGAGTTTTGGTGAGTTGGGAATATATCCTAAAGTCCCCCTTTTGTCCTCCATTCGCTTCCATCCACCTCGTATCTCGGAAAGTATAAGACTTAGAGCATTAGCGCCCAAACTAATGTTGCTCAGGACATTTTTTTATATACAAATCTAAAAAAAAATTGATCTTTCATACAAAAAAAAAATTGTCCCATACAAAATATTTTTGTGCAAATACCGTACACCGTATATTTCGTTTGCCGTAACTTTCATACTGTTTTTGTAGGGAGCCAAGCGGCTTGTGGGTACTGTGAAATTTATATTACTGTATTTTATTTATTGGTGGAGGGGCATGAGATAACTAAATTTTCAAGGTTATGCGACATTCATCATCATCATTATTTTGAGACGTCCCTTTTTTAGTTTTCGGAGGGGCATAAGGCAACTTTTTTAGTAAATTTTCATGTTTATGCGACATCCATCATCATCATTTTGAGACGTCCCATGTTTATTTTTGATTTTGGATGGGCATAAGGCAACTTTCTTCGTAAATTTTCAAGTATATGCGACATCTACAAGGATCACTTTAAAACGTCCAATATTTTTTTTTAGTTTTTGGAGGGGCGTAAGCCAACTTTCTTAGTAAATTTTTAAGTATATGCGTCATCTACAAGGATCACTTTGAAACGTCCAATATTTTTTTTTAGTTTTTGGAGGGGCGTAAGGCAACTTTCTTCGTAAATTTTCAAGTATATGCGACATCTACAAGGATCACTTTGATACGTCCAATATTTTTTTTTAGTTTTTGGAGGGGCGTAAGGCAACTTTCTTAGTAAATTTTCAAGTATATGCGACATCTACAAGGATCACTTTGAAACGTCGAATATTTTTTTTTTAGTTTTTAGAGGGTCATAAGGCAACTTTCTTAGTAAATTTTAAAGTATATGCTACATCTACAAGGATCACTTTGAAACGTCCAATATTTTTTTTAGTTTTTGGAGGGGCGTAAGGCAACTTTCTTAGTAAATTATCAAGTATATGCGACATCTATAAGGATCACTTTAAAACGTCCAATAGTTTTTTTTTAGTTTTTACGGGGCGTAAGGCAACCTTCTTAGTAAATTTTCAAGTATATGCGTCATCTACAAGGATCACTTTGAAAAGTCCAATATTTTTTTTAGTTTTTGGAGGGGCGTAAGGCAACTTTCTTAGTAAATTTTAAAGTATATGCGACATCTACAAGGATCACTTTGAAACGTCCAATATTTTTTTTTATTTTTTGAAGGGGCGTAAGGCAACTTTCTTAGTAAATTATCAAGTATATGCGACACCTATAAGTATCATTTTGAAACACTTTTTTCCTCAGCAAATTATCCAATTGATGTAAAACTTTGTACACCGGTAGAACTAAAATAAAAATTCCAGCCTATACTAAAAACGTTCTGATCTGATGATGGAGTCAGGAGCTGTTCCGTGGAACTCCTCAGCAAGTTGTCCGATTGAGGTCAAACTATGAATACCGGTAGAATTTAAATAAAAAAACTTTACTATTTTAAAAATCTCTGATCTGATCATGGAGTCAGGAGCTGTTCCATGTAACTCCTCAGCAAGTTGTCCGACTGAAATAAAACTTTGCACATCGGTAGAACTAAAATAAATATTTTCGACTACACTAAAAACGCTCCGATCTGATGATGGAGTCAGGAGCTGTTTCATGGAACTCCTCAGCAAATTATCCAATTGATGTAAAACTTTACACACGGGTAGAACTAAAATAAAAATTTTAGACTATACTAAAAACGTTTTGATCTGATGATGGAGTCAGGAGCTGTTCCGTGGAACTCCTCAGCAAGTTGTCCGATTGAGGTCAAACTATGCATACCGGTAGAATTTAAATGAAAATACTTTACTGTACTAAAAGCGCTCTGATCTGATGATGGAGTCAGGAGCTGTTCTATGGAACTCCTCAGCAAGTTGTCCGATTGAAGTAAAACTTTACACACCAGTAGAACTAAAATTAAAATAAATCACAAAAGTTATCTAAGTAAATTTGTTTCAGATAGAGACTTCGTTTTATTTTTCCTGTAATCTTTGTTGATGTTCCTATCAATCATGGTAATTTGAGATTGTTCGCACTCCAAAACTATACGACAAAAAACAAAATAAAAAATTGTTTTGTAATGTGTAAGTTACCTAAGACTTTTTTAATGATACCAAACTGAATATTATCCTATATACTTAGGTAAATACTTAAATGCAACTGTATGTCAAGTAAGTTGGTTATAAATTTCGTGGCGCTGTTATACAAGTGGTTCGCCCCGAACTAAGATCTAGCGAGTCTCCCAAAAACAAAAAAAAATATTATTCATAATTTTTGACTTGTAAAATAGTGCCACGAAATAACAACCACAGACTTACTTGACCTACAGTTTTATTCAAATAACAAGTAATGGGAGTTCATGTTAATTAGTTACTTTTATAGGGGTAGAAATTGCAGTTATTCTGGATTTTATACTTTTCCCTGTATATGTGTCACTTAAGCTACACGAATACTAAATTTTGAATTTAGTCAAAATTCATTTTTTATTACGACTGGTAATTAAAAAAACTACGACGAATAAACAAATAATAAAAACGGGGTCTCAATGTATTAATAAAGATCTTTCCTTTAACGTCCTATTTGACCTTATAGTCTTATTTGTGTTTGTTTTCACCGCTTTCGAACCCCAATATCTCAACGACCCCCTAACATTTTTAGCTCATTTAGTCAAACCAGGATTTTGCCAACACTACCTGCCTATATAGGGAGTTTGGTAATATATGCAAAAAAATGAAAGGGGTTGTTTAGATGAGCATAATAAATAAATTTGTGAAATGTTTACCAAAGAAATGTGAAATTTATTTTAGCATGTTAAAACAAACACTTTAATAAACTTATGTGGTGCTATTGCATAATGCTTGCCATCTAACCACAGACTGGTGACATCTCGAGATATCTCTTGTTGTCCCTTTCTAACCATTTCCGAAAGAGATATCAAAAATACATGCCTGCCTACGGTAGTAGGTACTAGCCTACCATAGATTTACGTTTTGAGTTATAAATAGGTAAGACGTAGCTACTAGGTAAAAAAATATCCCTACATGTGCCTCTACATTCGCTTGTTCTTTCTTGGTCCAGAGTAGTACCTACAAGCGATCGGTGTCACTGACTCGAATTATGATAGGTCGGAAGACAGGTATTTTTGGCCTAACTTAGGTAGGTACCTACCTACATTAATTTAATTCGTCGTGTCACTCACTAGTTCTTTTTTGGTCACTGTGAGCTAGGTAGGTACCTACGTCAGTGCAGTGATTAGGTTGAGATAGATAGGTATTAGAGCCCAGGTGGCGTTTCACAAATGCCTACCGCTCACTCAGGCAGAGTGACCAAGACTAAATTAGATAGGGTAGACGTGATCTTTGCAATGACTAGCTAAACTACAGAGAAAAATTTAAAAATAAAAAACAGCTGAAGTAGTATTTTAAAAGATTTATTCAATTCAAAATGAAGTACCTAATCAATTTAGGTAAACTCGAGCTTTCCAACACACTTTTATTAGGCTGTCGACAGATAAATTAACGTGAAAAAGTAGTAGGTAGCTCTTACCTCAAATCAAGAGGTAAGTAGGAGGTGCCTTCACTTTATCAACGATAATTTGGCGTGTTTAAAAGTTCATTAGCTACCTATGTACCTACAAAATATGTACAACACAGCTATCAGTTATTTACGACATTTAGTTGGTACCTATTTACAGAATGTACAGTTACACAGTAACTTACACTAGTTATCTACAGTTATTATCACAGATAGGTATAGCTACACTATTTTATTCACAAAAGTTGTTGCACGTACCTTCTTGATCTAGAGTCTAGGAAGAATAGCACGGCCAAAGCAATGCACACGAACTCGTGCCAACACGTGACTCTGTCACTTCGCACCACATTAATAGCGTTCACAATACGCGTTCTAAGTCACTTTCTATTGTATGGCCATCGTTAGTCTATTGTATGGCCATAGTCCTTTACCCTACCCCACAAATAAAAGTCTAAGGGGGTTAAGTCCGGTGAGCGTGCGGGCTGTGCAACTGGCCCTCCGCGCCCAATCCATCGATTACCATAAGCACTGCCCAGGTATTCGCGCACTCGCCGATCGTAGCCCTTGTCGATCTTCCAAGGTCCGTGCTGCAGCAGACACAAACAAAACCGCATTCTGGTCTCGTAGTCAGGAGTCCAGAGCTCCTGCACTGGTGTAAAACTATACGGGTGCTGGCCTTCCTCCCTAAGACTTCACCCATAGGTAACGCTATCACCGTACACGCGGGCCGCGTCACAAGTGCTCGCCAGCGGATCCTCTTCAAAAAATTCCATGCGCGCTGAATAGCGAGGTGGCCTGCCCGCCTCAACATGGGGCTGGAATTCACTGCTCTCCCTGTGCCGCGGAACAGTCCGCGTGCCCTGCCGGGTTCCGTGCCATATCTGATAAAAGTCCTGCGCTCTTGACAGGATCACTTTCCGTGGAGTACCTGTAGTTAAGTATCGCAATTTTTCTAAATCCGTCCGCACAATTAGAAATGAAAACAACTACTGATTCAAAATAATAATTAATTGCACGAATGCCGACACGTGCCAAAGTGCCCGCCTTCTTACACTAGGGCTGGGAAAACATTACCGGAAAGGTATCAATACCGGTTCTGACTTTCGGTGTTGGACGATCCGAAATTGGATTAGCTAGTTAGGATACACAAGTCGACCTAATAAAAGCTTGTTCAAAACATCGTAAATCAAAACCGAACTAGTTTTACAAAATACGCGTAGGTCAATCTGTCATACAATCTGTTAGTAGTAGTAGAGCTCTCTGAGAAAGAGTTTGTCCGGGAAAGTACTACCACCATACCTATTTCTGCTGTCAAATAGTAAACTCGCATTTTTGTGTTCCGGTTTGAAGGGTAAGGGTATCGGTGAAATTACAGGCACATGAGACTTAACCCTTTCGACTCAGAACTGTGGAAACAATGTAGTGTAATTATTGATCGAGCCAAGCGAGATCTCTAAATGAACTTGGGCAAATCGACGTTGTATGTATGTATGTATGTTTGTCCGAGAATAACTTTCGAAGCGTTTATCCGATTATCGTGTAATTTTATACATAGGTAGGTAGTGATGGCGCAATTTTGGTGGGACTAAATGAGCTAAAAACGTTGGGGTTTGTCGAGATATTGGGGTTCTAAATGAAACTATTAGGTCAAGTGGGAAGTCAAATTAAATATTCATTGGTACATTTAGACTCCGTTTTTATTTTTGGTAAAGTTTTTATAGTTTTTGAGTTATTAGCCATAATAAAAATTGAACTTTGACAAAATTCACAGGGTACACCATTGACCCTACAGTGCTGTAATTTGGTATGCGTGTAGCTTAAGTGACAAAAAAGGCAAAAGTTTGAAACCCAGAATAACTGCAATTTGTACCCCAAAAAAGAATAACCACATTACATGAACTCCCGTTACCTGTAATTTTAGTGAAACTGTAGGTCAAGTTAGTTGGTTATTTATTTTGTGGCAATATTTTGATAGTCACGATGATCGGATCAACGCTTCGAAAGTTATACTCGGACAAACGAACATACAAACAAACAACGGCGATTTGCCTAAGTTGATTTAGAGATCTCGCTACACTCGATTAAAAAAAAAGATTTTATTCAAATACAATCGATTCAAACATTTACGTTAATACCGGTAACCGGTGTAGCGAGGTATTGTAAGCCGTACATCCCTTCGCGCGGCATATCAAAAAGAACTCGAAAGAATAAGCGGTTAGTCAAAGGTGCCGCTTCGATTCTTTGAGCTCGCCGCCCCCAATAGGTACTTTGTTTTGTAAACAGGGCTATGACCCAATGATACCAACTCATTAAATCACAGCTGTTTTTGCCTTTGTTTGATGTAATTTGCATGTTCTTTTTTGTGAATTAAACTTTATTCTTATTCTTCTCTTCTTCTTCGGCAGAAACCAGAATTGAAAAAAGACTCATCAATTTTGATAATGCACTAGATACTTATCTCTCAAAGAATTGGATAAAGTAGGACCTACCTAATTGGAATAATTTCAATAAGTTTACCGTGGCTAAAGTGGGCAGTTTGCAGATAACCAATCCCGGGTCCACAATTTCTAGGCGTTTCCAGGCCAATGTCCACCTAAGCGCAGATTTATAGAGATGAGAATACCATGGGAAAATAACTAATAGCATATCGATATTCCGACATCTCTCCGCTCAGCTTTAGTGGAAACGGTCAAGCGGCATGTCTTATTTTCTACAGTGCATTCGCATCGTGGTTCTAAGCAGAGAGCGCTTAAAGAAAGGATATAAGTAGCAAATCTACGCTTTTGTGGATTAAGGCCTTTATGTCTTTGGATGTCGACTGCAAGCTTAGGCAGTAAGTTTTATATCGAATTAATCACCGAAACTTAGTCGATTTTCTTTAAAATTTGTATATATAACTAGTAGTTTTTTTTTCCGAGAAGTCTTTTTTTATGTTTTGAGAAAACGTCCCTTGAATATCGTCAGTATATTACCAAACACCCTGTATATTATCAAATTTCACGATGATTGGATCAACGCTTCGAAAGTTACCCTTGGACAAACAAACATACATATACAACGCCAATATGCTCAAGTTGATTTAGAAACTTCGCTTTGCTCGATCAATTAGTCAAAGATTATGAATAATATTTTTTTTTGTTTTGTGGAAGACTCACGATATGTCAGTTCGGGGCGAACCACTAATTATTTTACTTGTAGAAATCTTGTCAGACCATTATAATTTCGGAGTCTTTAATTCCAGAGTGAACACGTTCTATCTAGGTAAGCTGGCTCCCTCTTACACCTTACCATCAAGTGAGTACCTAAGTGGTCAAGCGCTTAACCAATACAATTAAAATATAAATACTTTAAACTACAAATGAAGATAGGTACGCAGATACCAAATACACTATAAATTAACATTTTCATTTGCTCGACATGACAAAGGAACAACATTTCTTGTCCTATAGTGAGGTGTATAGGACACAAACTCACACATCCGCAAGCCACGCAGCAAGTTCAACGGCCGGCCGACTTCGTAAATATCTAAAATTGACAGCGTCAGATTTTGGAATGCCCTCTTAAGAAATTATGGATTGACCATACAAACTTTCACCTCCTTCAAGATTATTTTTTGAGACAAAAGATAGCCTATGTCCTTCTCGAGGATCTATTCTCATTGCCAAATTTCATTACGATCCGTTCAGCCGTTTATTCGTTAAAAAGGTAACAAACAAACAAACCGAGCTACTTTCGCATTTATTAGTATGGATTTATTAGGCTTATCAACAAAATATACCTACAACAGTGGACGTTTTATTACTGATATAAATAAATAAATAATGCTGGACATTTAACACGGCGCTATTTAGCCACAAACTAAGCAGAGCTTTTACACATTATACTGGAAATGTATAGCTTGATGTGTAGCCACACATCAAGCTATACATTTCCAGTATAAGCTGGCCTCGCATTGTGTAGGCTTTTCGTAAAATGAGAGGTCAGCTTATACTGGATGTATAGCTTGATGTGTAGCCGTGTGTACTATGGGAATCCGATAACTATACAAATCTTATATGTATACTGTTTTTTTTTTGTAAATACATACTTATAATATATTATAGAGACACAACCAGACCCGGAACAACTATCTGTAGATAATGCAAACATTTGTTCACATAATCGAACCCGCATCTCCTGCGTCCCAGCCGGCTTTTCGCCCGCTGCGCCACGGAGCTTGTCATAATAATGATGATGATTAATTTAAACTACAGTCAAGTTGTACAGTTTTTTTCGTTTATTATAAATAAGTCATACGATGGAGTGTTGGTGAGGGGGAGGACCCCTCCTGTTCACTTGCTCATAGGGTTATCACCCTTTTTTGGGTTAAATATTTTTCGATTCAATAGAACAAAAATAAAGAACTTTTTAACGAAACGAGTGTGCTTTAGTTAGACCACACGACTGAAGTAAAACTTCTTTTTCAAAATATTAATTTATAAAATTGTTCAATTACAAAATTGTCCACACGTCTGTAGGTCGATCCGTCTATATTCATTCTGGAAAGACGCAACTCGCACACACTCGCACATTAACGTTTAAAAATATACGAAACGTAACTTTCTCTCTTTCTATCTTCACTAACTTACCTATATCTCCCCCTTAACTTCCGTTCGCACTTATCGCACGCAACGCATTCACCAGCTTACACCCCAAGTCAAGCGTGCGTAAAGAAGTTTTACTTCAAAAATAAGCCAGTAACAGCCCTTTCCCGCGGCAACATCCCGTTTTTTGCAGGATCCTGCAAACAGGATACTCGTGTGAATATATTGAAGCACATACACTACTAAACGGGATCCTGCAAAATACTGTGCCTGCAACAAGTAACTTTTGACAAAAATAAACTGACTTCAGGTAACAGAAAAAACAAACTACTGAACCGATTTCGATGAAATTTCTATGGGACCAATCTGAAAGTATATCCTTTCAAATAATAAAACAATTTTCCAAATCGGTTGATAAATTACGGAGTTATGAGGTAACAAACATGACATAACATACAAATTAAATATATTTAATACTTATATGGTTTTCTCATGGATTCCATTGTCAGAACTAGACCAAATGGAAATGGGACCACACGGGAAGCATCAGCTTTCAAATAAAAAAAGAATCATGTAAAATCGGTTCACCCAGTAGAAAGTTTTGAGGTAACAAACATAAAAAAATACAGTCGAATTGAGAACCTCCTCCTTTGCGAGAACGTCTTCCTTTGGGATGTTGCCGCGGGAATGGGCTGTTACAGTCAGAGTTATATATGTACTTATGTAGAGTATTTCAGCGTACATTATTGGTGTCAAGTCAACACACTAATCACACTAATATTCAATATTCAAAAGTTTGGATGTTTGTTTATTTATTTGTTTGTTTGTTTTACTCGATCACGTCGTAACGGCTTTACCGATTTCGATGAAATTTAGTATGTACATAGATTATAACCTGGATTAACACATTGGCTACTTTTTATCTAATATATCAGGTCCCATGGGATAAGAATGGGGTGTCAAGTCAAGTTGCAACAGCGAGTTTAGCTTTATTTCTAGGTTACCTACACGTTTAGTAGTGTAACGCGTACGAAGCCGCAGGCAACAGTTAGTAGATTATAAAGTAGACCTACAAGAAAAAGCGGACATGTAATACTATCTAGCTAGAGTACCTACGGGTGGCAACCCTACTCACTGACGAGGGGTGCGAAGATCCCCTATGCACAGTGCACTCAGCCAGACATTTTAATTCCATGTTTTTTACTGACCAGCAGACCATGGTGTTCTAATGTTGCTTCTAATGGGTAGCATACAGAACTGAGTTTTAGTCCACCCGTGACCACGACTGTTGCAACACTTGCAACACAGCCGAAACGTCGGGATAACAAATAAAAAGGTACATAAATACTCGTTTCCATCTGTACCTAATTATGTGTTTTAACAATCTATAATTTTTCAAAAGCATATTTATGATGACTCTCAGGTGGTTACTACTTGCACAACGTTTTCTAAACGTATTTAGCGTCTAAACATGCTTCAATTTAACGTAGGTAGGTATTTGTATGATTTGTCAACTCTAAATCGTATTTAGCTACTAGGGGTGACTCGCTCAACGATCCCTAAACGTGCCTAGATAATGCAAAGTCATAAAATAGTGATTATGTACCTAGATTACATAATCACACAGAACAATATTTTTAATAGGTTAGGCAGGTATAGGATAAGGTGATATTTAGGAGTTAATCGTACCTATGTATGTTGAAATTGTGTTAATAGTTGCAGGCACTTAGGTACCTACCTAGTACTCAACTTATTACCTATTGTTGGTAGGTTAGTATTTACTAATCTTTTTACCTAGTTACTGTTGTGTAACATTACAGAATCTACGTAAAAATATACAAAACAGACCGTAAAAAGCTTCGAATATCGTATTCCTGTACCTACCTATACTTCGTTTGGTAAACAAGCGTCGCTTATTATTATCAAGGCGTCCTATTTGACCAGCCATCACCCCGCAGAAAGTACTCTGTACTATTCCGTGGCGGAAGAGCGGCAACGTCGCCTTTCTCCAACCGGTTCTGTGCGGTTGTGAGAGCATAAAAAAATGTATTTTACAATATAAAATATTGTTGTATAGGTATATACTAGGGGTTCGCACCGAACTGAGATCTCGCAAGACTTCTATAAAAATAAATGTAGATATTATTTGTAATCTAACTATCAAAATAGTGCCATGAAATTAATAACTAAATAACTTGACCTACAGTTTTATTCAAATTACAGGTAACGAGAGTTCATGTTAATTGGTTTTGTTGTTTGTTGGGGTACAAATGACAGATAATCTGGATTTCAGACTTTTGCCTATATATGTGTCACTAAAGCAACACCCATACCAAATTTCAGCATTGTGGGGTCACTGGTGTACCCTGTGATTTTTTGTCAAAGTTCTGTTTTTATTTAGGCTACTTTATAAGATAGGTATAACATAATAAAACCGGCCAAGTGCGAGTCGGACTCGCGCACGAAGGGTTCCGTACCATTACCTATAAAAACGGCAAAAATATCACGTTTGTTGTATGGGAGCCCCCCCGTAAATATTAATTTAATTTTAATTTAATTATTTATTCTTAAAGTGAATAATATAATTCAATATTCTGTGAATATTTCAAGCGTCTACCTGTTGCCGTTATCAATATCGAGCAAAAACGACTAAATAAATCACGTATGTTGTATGGGAGCCCCCCTTAAATATTTATTTTATTCTGTTTTTAGTATTTGTTGTTATAGCGGCAACAGAAATACATCATCTGTGAAAATGTCAACTGTCTAACTATCACGGTTCATGAGATAAGTACAGCCTGGTGACAGACGGACAGACAGACAGCGGAGTCTTAGTAATAGGGTCCGGTTTGACCCTTGGGTCAAAACCTTAAAAACTAACAATAGTAACGGGGTCGAAATGTATACTTACTAATGAAGACCTTTCATTAAACGTCCCACTTGACCTAATAATATCATTATCATTTTTTTTACCCCTCTTGAACCCCGATATCTCACAACCCCCCAACATGTTTAGCTCATGTAGTCACACCAGGATTGTGCCATCGCTACCTACATACATACCAAATTTCACGATGATCGGATTAACGCTTCGAAAGTTATCCTCGGACAAACAAACATACATACATACAAAACCGATTTGCCCAAGTTGAGTTAAAGATCTCGCTTCGCTCGATCATTATGGATTTACTCGTGGTAGGTACCGAATCAGAGTTGAGGAGATTCGTAGACGAACCAAAGTCACTGATATAGCATAGAGAAGAACTGACGACCGTTGGAGCAGCAAGCTACTCGCGAGACCCCGCACTGGAATGCACAGCGTAGAACGGCCCCCCACTTAATGAAAAGATGACCTGATAAACTCTACTGGGAGCCGTTGGGTAAGTGCCGACAGAAGTGTAAAATTTAGCGCTCAATGTTTGAGTATTCAAAATTTAAAAACAGACAGAATTGTACTTATATACTGAGGTGTCGGTAACAGTAACAGTGTCGGAACGGAAGTTGAGAGGGAGATAGAACGAGAGAGAGTTACGTTTCGTATATTTTTAAACGTTAATGTGCTAGTGTGAGTTGCGTCTGTCCAGAATGGAACATAGACTGATCGACCTACAGACGTGTGGACAATTTTGTAATTGAACAATTTTATAAATTATGTAATATTTTAATAAAGAAGTTTTACTTCAGTCGTGTGGTCTAAAGCACACTGGTTTTTTTATTGTATAAGCAGCCGTTAACTTAGACTTATTTATTCGTTACGAGCTAAGCTGAGGTAACCCCGGAGCCAATCCGCTTCGTCTATTACCTAAAGAAGTGCTAGTTATAATCGGTACTTAGGTATAGTTAGTTTGTAGTGCGTACGTACCAGGAAATTCCACTTCCGTAGATGGATAAATAAATGTCGACTGTGTTTCCTTATCCATATATCTACTGACAGATCATCGTATGAGAAGCTCAACAACGTACCAACCAGCCAGTGGCGGGGCAAGACCTTAATTTGATGTGGGCAAAGTAAACTTCGCGAGGCCCCTTCTCTTCTTCGAACATGTATGTTACTACTATTCCATTCAATGTTCGCTGTCCATTGATTTCATTGTTGCAATCGTCTTGATAACTGTCTCATGCGCGCGTACACCGACAGCCAAAAAGCGACGTTATGAACTTAGCTGATAACTAGTGAAGCCAAAAAGCGACGTGATGAAGTTAGCTGATAACTAGTGTAACTTTTTATTTTTGGTATTCATCAAAAAACTTGAAAGCTGGCTACTCTACGTTGATAATTAATTTAATTTATTAAGTACCTCACTAGTTATTAGCTAAGTTCATAACGTCGCTTTTTGGCTGTCGGTGTGCGCGCGCATGAGACAATTATCAGCTATCTTCATCATGTCGCTTTTTGGCTGTGGGTGTGCGCGCGCATCGTAAAAATTTTACTCGCATATTTTTTTCCAAACGCGCCAAAAGAAGTTTAACTTCGCCACTGCTACATACAGTAGAATAGAAATACCTAACATTAATAATACTGACTGAGACATTATTACACTCAGAATTATTATTTGAACATAAATCCTCTAACGCTAAGAACATTACCGTGGCTAAGGTCACCGACACCGACATCAACTATCTTAAAATCGGTAGTAAACAAAATATTCAGGTCAAGATTACTCTAAATATTCAACCTAAACATTTACGTACCAAAGATATATTGTTTTTTTATAAAAGCCCAAATATTACGAACTAGACGGGGCTTCCCGCCTTCCTCTTGATACGGGGTAGTAGGTACACCCGTACGGGGTTATAATTCTGTTATGGGGACGGGATACCAATTTCACCATGGGGTCAATTCAATGCACGTCTAATGGTCCAGAGGAGGTTCCCAATTAGTCGTTTTTTTTTAAATGTATGTTCGTTTACTTATAACTTTTACTGGGTTAACGAATTTGGATTATTTTTTAATTTATCCGACCACATGTCCTGTTTCAGTTTCATCGAGGTAAAATTATTTGGAAAGTATTTTCTCATTGATTGACGACCTCCGTGGTGCAGTGGGCGAATAGCCGGCTGAGACGCAGGAGGTAGCGCGTTCGATACTCGCCGCGGAACAAATGTTTGCATGATCTACAGATATTTGTTCCGGATCTGGATGTTTCTTTATTATATTATAAGTATGTATTTACGAAATAAATGTATATAAGTATTCTATCAGTTATATGGTTCCCATAGTACAAGCTCTGCTTAGTTTGGGGCTAGATAGCGCTGTGTGAAATGTCCCGCAATATTTACTTATTTATTTATTGAGGAAAGAGGGGATAAAAAATAACGTTTTCCTTGAACCCCAGTGTGTGTTGTATTGTTGAAAAGCTCTCTTAAAATGACAAGTAAATTTTTACCAAAAATATAACCAACTTCACCAAACTGCTTAACCGATTTTGATGAAATTTCTGGAACCAATCTGAAAGTATATCCTTTCAAATTATCAAAATAAAAAAAAAACAATTATCTAACTCGGTTGATAAATGGCGGAGTTCTGAGGTAACAAACATAAACCCGCATTGCGTCTCTATACAATATGAGGGTTGCCCTCGTTTTATTGGGATTCCATCATCAGATCCCAACTTCGTACCTATGGGATGGGACCACCTGGGAAGAAGAATTTCTCTTCGAGTAATCAGGGACTGACTAATTGAGAACATATGCTTTATTTTGAATCCGTTTAAAAAGAAGATCCAATAACCACTTTTCATTTTAGGGTTCCCTAACCGATTTATTTTCGATTTTCTGTTTTCCGAATTCTGTTATATTTTTGTTAAAGATACTTGTTGTGCAGAAAGGTAAACTATTTAACGAATCTGTGGTCTTCCTACGTAGCGTAGGTACTTCGATATTTTAGTCTTGTCATAACAAAGCATGCCTGTTCAGCTGGTTTACAAAACAAATATTTTTAACTCGATGACGCCAAACTCCGTTCAAAACACAACAACAAAAACTCGAAACAGACGCCCGCTATTGAAAACTGAAAATTCTCGCCACCTGCCTAAATAATCGACAACGCGCATGCGAGCAGAATGAAACGTCATTGTGACGTGTGTCCGAGACGTCATATTATCAGCCAGAGGACGTCCACCGCTGAATATAGCCCTCCCTCATAGATCCCCAGAGCGTCAGGGGTTAGGGGTTACCGGCTTGAAGATGATATAAGAACCTTACAATGGGAAAATTATGGAATAAACATCGATGGTGTCAACTTGTCTCATCTTAGATTCGCAGATGATCTCGTACTATTTGCAGAAAACTTTGGTGATCTCCAGGCAATGCTGCAACATCTTTTTGATGCTTCTTTGAGTGTCGACCTTAAGATGAACATGTCCAAGACGAAGGTGCTCTCGAATGTCTCCGGTGTCACAAACCCCATTGTAGTACTGGGAAATGAGAGGCTGGAGACAGTCGACCAGTACGTTTATCTTGGACATATTCTATCGTTTGGTAAAAAGCATCAGCAGAAAGAGATCTCTAAACGGATCCAATTGGGATGGGCTGCATTCGGCAAGTTAGACGACATCCTTAGGTCGGCTAAATTTCCACAGTGTCTGAAGACCCGCTTATTCAACCAATGTGTTCTGCCCACCATGACCTACGGTGCTGAGACGTGGACGCTCACGCAGGAGGCTGTGTACAGGTTAAGAGTTGCACAAAGAGCCATGGAGCGTACCATGCTTTGGCATCAGAATGTTAGATCGAGTTCCAAACGTCGAGATTCGTAGACGAACGAAGGTTCATGACGTTGGAATTCGAGTTATGGAACTCAAATGGTCTTGGGCGGGACACTTGACCCGATGTGGTGATGACAGATAGAGCAGGTGGCTGAATGGTGACCGAGGAGCGGGTATAGAAGGGTAGGACGACCGGCAGCGAGATGGGTGGACGACATCGTAAAGGTCGCGGGCCGTCAGTTGGTGAGACTAGCGCAGGATCGTGGTGGATGGCACGAACTTGGGGAGGCCTATACCCAGCAGTGGGTGAAGTCAGGCTGTGGATGATGATAACGGTACCTACACGAAATTGAAATATAATTTTTTTAATAGGATGCGATTTCCGACACAGTTTATAGTGCCGCAGCGGAGCACAGGAGTACTAGTTTTTCGTTTTCAATACCAGCTTTCAGCTGGCTCGGTAAAAGGATTTCTGAGTGGCCGTCTAATATCCCTGAATTCCCGTGTGATCATAATATTTAATCGAGCGAAGCGAGATCTCCAAACCAACTTGGGCAAGTTGGCGTTGTATGTACGAATGTATGTTTGTTTGTCCGAGGATAACTTTCGAAGCGTAACTTCCGATAATCGTAAAATTTGGTATATAGGTAGGTAGTGATAGCGCAATTTTGGTGTGACTAAATGAGTTGTTGAGATATTGGGGTTCAAGAGGGGTAAAAAAAACAAAATGGGACTATCCAGTTAAATAAAAGGTCTTTGTGAGTACATTTCCTTTCATTTTTTCCTTTCATTTCCCAGTTTAAACCTTGTAGTTTTTAATTTATTAGCCATAATGAAAACTGAACTTTGACAAAATTCACAGGATACATCAGTGACCCCACAGTGTTTAAATTTGGTATGCGTGTAGCTTTAGTGACACAAATGTAGGGAAAAGTGGGAAATACATAATAACTGCAATTTCTACCCCAAAAAAATGTAACCAACTCTGTAGGTCAAGTTAGTTGGTTATCATTTCGTGGCACTATTTTGATAGTCAAAGATTACAAATAATATTTCTTTTGTTTTTTGGGAGACTCGCGAGATCTCAGTTCGATGCAAACCACTAGATAGGTAGGTATAATGTTTTAAACAAAATCTTTCAATAGATTGATAGATAATTTTAAATCAAGAATCGTGAAAGTTTTTAAATGCCTAATGTCCAAAAATGTCTGTTTTCTAACATTATTATCCGCTCGCCCACACTTCTACATTTCCACATTTAAAAATAAATGAGTTTCGAGCCTTGTCTGATATGTGATAACAAGTCGAGGGAAATCGAAAGAAATTCCACTTAGATGAAATTAGCGTTCCGCTGTAGGTACCATTAAATTCCTAGTTTTAGTTATACATATTAGTTATTCATTCAAATTGCAAGGATCATTGTCAAACAAAAATGTAAATGAGATAAATTAACAATCAATTTATTATACTCGTGCCACTACACACATGTTATATACAATACTTTATTTATTTTTAATTAGTTAGGTACGTATAATTTTTGATTAATTAGTTTTTTAATATTGCGCCTGTTAGTTTCTGCCCTTCTGGCAACACTGCTTACGTCACGCATTTCATGTGCTTCGCCGCGCGTTGCGACTGTCGCTAGATGGAACATTGCAAGCGTTGAAACGAAAAAAATACCAACCGAGTTAACTTGACATTACTTTTTATCTAACTGCCTCACTGTTCTTTATCTAGAAAGTCATCCAGTGAGAGTTTAACGCTAAGTAATTACAAGATTTAAAAAAAAAAATTAAAAAATTTCGAGCCGGGACGGGACGCCAATGTTTTTGAGATGGTTATATTAATCTTGAAATTTTCCGTAAG